>JAHRHZ010000251.1:3059227-3094908 GCA_024137785.1 Ginglymostoma cirratum
CTGATGAAGGGTTTAGGCCCGAAACGTCAAGTTTTCCTGCTCCTATGATGCTGCTTGACCTGCTGTGTTCATCCAGCCCCATGCTTGTTATCTCGGATTCTCCAGCATCTGCAGTACCTTTTATCACAGAAGTTGGGAAGTTATGTTGCAGTTTTACAGGACATTGGTGAGGCCACACTTGGAGTATTGCGTTCAGTTTTGTTCACCTTATTATAGGAAGGATGTTATTAAACTGGAAAGAGTGCAGAAGAAATTTACAAGGATGTTGACAGGACTCAAGGGACTGAATTATAGGGAGAGGTTGGACATACTAGGACTTATTTCTTTAGAGCTTAGGAGGCTAGAAGTGTATAAGATCATGAAAGGCATGGATAGGGTGAATGCACTCAGTCTTTTTCCCAGGTTTGGAGATTCAAGACTAGAGGGCATGAGTTTAAGGTTAGTGGGGAAAGAATATTTGGGAACCTGAGGGGCAACTTTTTTACACAGAGCGTGGTATGCATTTAGAAGGAGCTGCCAGTGGAAGTGGTTGAGGCAGGTACATTAACAACATTTAAAAAGCATTTGGATAAATACTTGGATAGGAAAGGTTTAGAAAGATATAGGCCAAGTGCAGGGAAATGGGGTTAGCGTGGATGGCCATTTTGGTCGGCATGGACCCGTTTAGGCCGAATGGCCTGCCTCTGTGGTGTAGGACTCAATGACTCAATGACTGATGCTGCACTCTAGCTATTAGGATAACATCTGTTGCCTCATTATAGAACACCTCTCTTCAAGTTCATTTTGTCCATAAATGACATTTTTTATCCTATTCCTTTTCTGTCCCAAATGCTTCCCCACAAAAGCCATTAGCCCAGAGGCATTAATCTCAAGCTGAGTTCTTAATGCTCTTGGAGGACATGTAGGGTATGAAACCTCTCCAATCTTTTTCTTGGAATTCATGAACATCAGCAGATTGGCATCATAATCAGTGTAGAAAGATGATAGATTGAGATTTTCATCTTCACTGTCTTCTTTTTCTCCTGGCTACCGCACTGGGAAAAGATTGATTTGTTAGCTGCTTCTCCTTGAATGAATGAAGCTCTATCAGATCCTATGAGAGACTTTATCTTCCACTGCTGCTTCAAGCAAAAAAATGGAGTAGAGGTTCATCCATGAATAAATCAAGTGAATGAAGAAAAGGACAAAGAATATGCTGAAGAAAGAATTATGGTTTTCTTGCTAATGTTATCAGAATTTATTTTTCTGTCAGTAATGGCTCTCCTTGCACATTCTCTTTGATATGAGTCTGCTCCTAGTGGCAATAACATCTCTGAAACATCAGTTAGAAATATGGTGTCACCGACATCAGCAGTGAAGAAAACTTCCAGACTTAATGACATTATTTCCTCTCATATACCTATAGCATTATTGTGATACTTGATAAGCTTCCTTGTTGTTTTTGGATCTCAATATATCATTGAAAATTCAACAATTTCAGACAAGTGTTCTCCAACAGCTATTTTGGCAATAGAAAGAACATCTGGTATCAGAACTTCTTCATGTAAAGGATTTATTGTTGTTGTAAGTCATTGATGTCTTCAGCAGAAGGAAGTGAGTGATTTGCATTTTTGTTGCTTTCATGATAACTATGCTGTTCCTTCCATAACAAAAGAATCAGGTTGAGCTCTTCTATACGGTCTTCAAAGCAAAAACTAAGGTCTGTTCTCCTCCTGTGATAAGCTATTGATATCAGTAGATATAATTTATTACAAAGTATTGTAAGCTTTTATGGACCTCATGGCCCGGAATAATCCTAATTTCGGTTCTCCGAACTCTCCTCCTTATTTTAGTTTCCTTTGTTGTAATTTCCTTTGCCACCAAATTTACATTTAAGAAAACTGGCAGTAAATAATTATGTTAGAATCATTTCTTTTCAATATTCCTGGTGGGTGACTCTCATAGCTTCCTATTTAAATTCTGTGTTGGTCTACAATAGAATAATGTATCTCTCTTTTTCCCCTATTAATGAAGCTCCTCATTTGAGAAGAGATTTGGTTCAATAATGCTATAGTTGAATATTGTAAATAGGATATATATGCACTGGAGGACATCTTTTATTTCTGTTGCAAGCATGCATTATTAATTTACACTGAAATTCATCTCCTGCTCCTTCTATTTTCTGCTTGTTTTGTCTGGTACTCTGAATGTTTATAACTCACACTTATTTGACCTGTCTATCCATTGTTGAATAATTTGCAATACCAAGCAAAGATATTTTTATTATCTCCAAAAGTAGCATTCACGTTGGTATTATTCTGTTTAATTTTGTTTTGAGAAAGCATTTGACAAAGTCCAACATAAAACATCTGATATACAATCTAAGGATGGTGGAATAGGAGTGTCAGTATCTAATTAAATAAAAAAAACATAATGGCAGAATACAAGAAGTCATCATGAAGTGTTAGTGTTTGAACTGGTCAGAGACAATGATATTTCCAAGGGTAAGTGTTTTTCTTATATACGAATGAATTTCTTCTCAGAAAATTGAATCAAATTTCAAAATTTGCGGATAAATTTAGACTTGGAGGAACGGGAAACATTGAGGAAAACATGAATCCACTGTACTTGGACATATATAAGCTAACAGAACAGGCAAGCAAGTACTAGCTGGAATTCAATACAAAGTTGAGGTGATGTGTTTTGACAGAGGGATGGAAAGAGGTAAGATAGGCTGAATGACACAACTGTAAAGCATTAGGAGGATTGGAGGAACATGTAACTTGATCTGTGATGATGGTAGAACATACGGAGAGAATGGTTAGTAGCATATAGGACCTCGAGCTTCATAAATAAGAGAATGGAGTACAAAGCGGAGAAGTTATTCTGAACCTTTATAAAGCTTTGTTTAGGTTCTAACTAAAGTTTTGCATTCATTTCTGACCATCACACTTTAGGAAAGGTACAATGAACCTTGAGAGGGTACAGAGGGGATTTAGAACGATTCCAAGGCTGAAACATTTCAATTCCTAGATTAAGTTAGAAGGGCTGGTGTTGCTCTGCTTGGAGCAAAGGAAACTGAAGGAAGATTTGATAGAAATGAACAAGATTATGACAGGTTTAGGTAAGGTAAAGAAGGAAATGTATAATCTATCAGTTAATGACAGAAGGACTGAATGGGAAACATTTGGTGGCAATGACTTGGAACTTATTATCCTTTAGAGCAGTGGAAGAGGGAAGAAGATTTTTTAAAGGATGAGGAATATGCTTTGGAAGAAAATAAACTTCCAGGGCTACAGGAATCAAGCAGGGAAGTGAGATTGACTAGTTCAGTCTGTGGAGAGCCAATGTAAATTTAGTAGGCTGAATTGCTTTTCTCTTTGCCATAAATGACAATAAATGTCTGACCCTAAACCATTGACCATTGGTGGTAGATGCTATCATATTTTCAGATACCTCCACCACCAACATGCTGTACTTCGATTTGAACGTGTTTTTTTCCCTTTCTTTACGCTAAATCTAGGGCAAGTTTGTCTGATCTTTCTGAAGCGGGGGGAGGCACAATTTAACTTTTCTTTCAGTCAGGAGACAGCAAACAAATTTCAGAAAGTTAAGGGATAGCATAACAGTAAACATAAATTTCATTAAGAAAACTCAAAAGCACTAATTCAGTAACTTAAATGAGTAGTTAATAATAATACCCTTTAAAAAGTGCCAAGCAGTAGAGTTAACCAATAAAATAGTCATTCTTTTGCCTAAGAAGCAAAGTAGAGAGGGAACAATTAGACCTTAATTCCTGGTTGTCAATGAGTTTCATGGAGACAGGGGCTGAGCTAAGCAGTTAGTTTTAACTAACATTGATGTGGAGGTGCCAGTGTTGGACAGGGGTGGACACATTATCGATGACCATGAGCACTTTGCCAAGATCTTCCCCAAGCCTCCACTTCTGGCCTTCAAACAATCATCAAATCTTAAACAGACCGTTGTTTTCAGCAAACTACCCAGACTTCAGGACAACATCAACCACAACACTATACAACCCTGTCATGGTAATCTCTGCAAGACATGTCAGATCTTTGACATGGACACTACCATCACATGTGGGAACACCATCCACCAAGTGCATGGCAGATACTCATGTGACTCGGCCAACATTGTCTATTTCATATACTGCAGGCAAGGATGCCTTGAGGAATGGTACATTGGCAAAACCATGTATACGCTACAACAATGGATGAATGGACACTACACAACAATCGCAAGGCAGGGATGTTTCCTCCCAGATGGGGAGCACATCAGCGGTGAAGGACATTCGGCCTCGGATCTTCGGGTCAACTTCCTCCAAGGCGGACTTCGGGATACACAACAAAGCAGGGTCGCCAAGCAGAGGCTTATAGCTAAGTTCAATACCCATGAGGACGGCCTCAACCAGGATCTTGGGTTCATGTTGCACTACAGGTGACCCCACCACACTGTAAACTCTCACGCACACATACATATGCACACACACAGGCACACAGTCACACACTCACTCTTTCCCTCACACGCATACACACTTTCTCACCCCTTCACATGCACACACACACTCTGTCTACCCCCCTCTCTCTCACACACACACACACACACACACACACTCTCTCCACCCCCTCACATGCACACATACACTCTCCCCCCCTCACACACACTCTGTCTCCCCACATCACTCTCACGCACACACATGTGAATCTATGGGGTGAATTTGTATTTGCAGATACATTTTATTTTGTGCAAAAAGCACACAATTTATAAACAGTCAGTCAATATGGCATTTTATAAATTCCTCCTTTAGAAATAAAACCAGTCTGACTCCAAACTTAAACACAAGCAGATTCTAAACAAGGTCTAACAAGCATTGTCTGACCTAAAATGTCACCTGTTCTTTATATTGACAAAACCTTTAGATCTCTCAGGACTGTGACTTGAAACGAATTTTGGATTTACATATACATATTAATCAATTAAAACCTTCTAACTAATTAAATATTTAACAGCATCTTAGGTTTGTTTAGTACATCCTCATCAATGGTGTGAACTTTTGATCTTTTACTTAAAAATTCTGTGTCTGATACAACCTCTCTCACTAACACCTGAAGAAGGACTGAGGCTCCAAAAGCTTGTGATTTCAAATAAACCTGTTGGACTATAACCTGGCATCATATGATTTCTGACTTTAACTAATACCGACCTTGGTTCACTTCTTGTGGTGCAAATGGAGCTGGCCTCAGCAGAATTCATATGGCAGCTGGGATTATTTCTTCTCTCTGCCTGCTTTGGGAGTAGTATTTTGGGGAAGGAGGTAGAGACCTGTCTAAATCTCAGTGGAAGAGGCTAGAAACAGATAAATCTGAATAGAAGAGGCACTTGTTTTACATAACAACATAGTTTATTGCTTTAAGTAACAGTTACTAAGAACTCTTGGGAGCTGTACCGAATTTATCAAAAGTGGTGTAATGGTGGCTTAGTGGTTAACACTGCTGCTTCACGGTACTTGGGACCCAGGTTAGATTCCACTCTCAGGTGACTCCATGTGCAGTGCTTGAGGTTTCTTCCGGGTGATCCAGTTCCCTCCCACAGTCCAAAGATGTGCAGGTTGTGTGGAATAGCCATACTAAATTGCCCATCATGTCCAGTGATGTGCAGGGTCAGTGGATTTGCCATAGGAAGTGTAGGGTTACTGTGAAAGGATTGGGGGTTGGGTCTGGGTGGGCTGCTCTTCAGAGGTTCGGTGTGGGCTCGATGGGCCAAATGGCCTGCTTCCATGCTGTGGGGAGTCTATGACTGGGGCACTAATGTACAACTCAACTCTAGTCAAAGTGTGTGAGATATCTTCAACAATGTAACACGAACGTTAACTCCTTCAGAACCTTAAACTTATTCAGCATTTCCTGCATTGCTTTTATACACTCATGTGTATAAATATATTATATTCACCACTACCACATCTCCCACCAAGGCTCTCATTTTACAAATGCAGATGGGTTGTTCCTAGATGTTTCTCAATTTTCCCAGAATGTAGCTCAAAAGTGGAATGTTTAAATGGCTGTCAATCTGGCAACCTGACACTTACACAGAGGTCAATTAGACATATGCAGATGTATCTGAGGTTTTAACAGACACAGCTTTCTTAGGAAACACTATCAAGAAGTTCTTCGACACATTCTTAAAGAGGTCATTAGCTTTCATTTTGGATTCTCAGCATGGGTGTTTCGGAAACAGAGATGAACTGGAAAGCATTTCCTCAACAGACCTTTCCCCATGAGGTTGTTGACTTGTTCTCTGAGCTGACTTGTTCTTGTTCAGACATTTAGTCACCATGCTAGGTGACATAATCAGTGGAGCTTCCAAGAAGCAATGTTATTCTACACTGCTTGGAATTTATACTGTCTGGTCCGTTATGGTGAGTAGTGTCATTTCCGGTTTTGATCTGTATGGGTTTGTATATGTGTTTGTTGATTGCATTATGGGTGGAGAACCATGCCCCATGGAATTTCCATGCATGTCTACGTTTGACTTGGGCTACTATGATTACCTTGTCCCAGTTAAACAGATGGCATTCATTGTCAGGAGGCTCCACTGATGATATCACCTAGCATGGTGACGAAATGTCTGAATGAGAACAAGCCAGCTTGGCGAGCAGGTCAGCAACCTCATCCACAGGCCAAGCTACAGATCTTTGCCAAAACTTTAAAGACCTTTCCCCAGGTGAAAACAAAACCAATCCCTAAAATACTGTTCAAACAAAACATCCATAAGACGTATTCAGGTGATTTCTAAGAAGTGAATTCAAGCAAATAGCCGAACACATTAACGTCCAAAATAAGAGCACAAGTGAACCATTCAGCATCTCATTAGCAGATCAGTTTGAGTTTCAAACTTCCAACAGGTGTACCATCCACTTTCATTTCACTTCCTCCCTCGTTTTCTTTCACTAGAGGAGAAGACAGCCTACTATAGGGCAAGAAGGATCTGAAAGGTGGAAGGGTGCCCAAAATTCAACTCCTCAGCCCCTTTGAGGAGAGAATCCTGGCCCTTATGGGAGAAGACTGGGATTGCTCCTGCAGGGATGCCAAGACAGCCATGTCCTGGAAACCAAATAAATATCACTCTAAATTCCACTGCAATTCTCACCATAACCATTCTATCAGTCTCAATCATTGCATTCCACTTCTAACACTGGCTGTGATGTCTTCTCCCTCTTTTGTCTTGCAGGATCTGCTAGATACTGTGGCTCTGCTTCACGATTGTTTTACCACTTTTTCCCAGCCTGCAACTCCCTGTCCTAAAGAATAATTTGCCAAGTCTCCTTCCGATGGCTGTGGAATCCCTATCCCTTGTCTCAATCATCCATTTTTCTCTTATTCTCTATGGACCGATCCGAAAGACTGCACATGGCCTACCCATGTTGACTGCCTTAACCAAAAAGCTCCAGACAAGATGTGCCTAAACTCCTGACTGATGTTTATATATCTGCCTGATCATGCCAGCCTATTCCAGGAGTGGCCACTGTGGAGCAACGGGACCAATTGTGACGTACTTCCTGGGCTGAAGAGGCATGGAGCTTCTGACTAACAGGTATCTCCATAGACTTTAGTGATAACTCCTCCCCCAGGACTTTGGGACATGGCAGCTTGCTTGCAGCACGTACAGTGTGTTTGCTGTGTATGCTGCTGGCAAATGGAGCAGATGTGAGATTGAAGTAGCATGTTGCTGTACAGCAAGATTTGCACTCTGTAGTCTGAGGTCTGCCAACCAATAAGGCAAGCTGCCTGGTTGTGTGACTGGAACAGCAAGGCAAGGTATGGATGCTGTGAAAATGCAGCTAGATGCTGAGTGATGGCGCACCAAGAAAGTCAGATTGCAATCATCAGCCTGGTCTAATTCATGACCTGGGAGCATGTCTATGCACACAAAGGTTCCTGCAGCAGCCTTTTGACATCAGTTGCTGGTGCATATTGCAATGCAAGTCTGTGCTTCCTCAATGTCCTGCAAAGTACTGGAGAGGTATCATGATGGTCATGAGAGGTTGGCAAATATCTATGACATGGATGAGGAGTATGTGCGGATAATGGATCGTGCCCTGAGATTCTATTGGTCCTAAACAATGTGGAGGATTTACAGAGCAAGAAACAAACGGAATTTACCTCTGATTTTTCTGTTGGTTTTGTTGACATTTAGCTTGTTTGGCGAGTTTGGTCACATAGAAAACTGAATATTAATTAGAAAAGTTATGATATTAACAAGCCAACTAAGAAGAAATAATCCCCTTAATTGGCAACTTGCTAGTGCCTAGTGGGAAGCTCATTGTACCACTTGTCGGAAGCATAAAGAATGGAGTAAGATTCCCCTGACATCAAGATTGACCTCATTGGACTTTCATTCGATTCTGCACAAATTTCTCCATAGCCTACCTCGATCAGATCCCTGTAAGTTTCTGCCTAATACTTCAAACGCGAGCGTGATAACATTCCGGGGTCCTGAAGGGATGTACCCCAGCATATTGAAGGAGGCAAGAGAAAAAATTGCTGGAGCACTGCATTCTTTGTATCCTCTTTGGCCACAGGTGAGGTCCCAGAGGACTGTAGAATAGCCAAAGTTGTCCCATTGTTTAAGAACGTCAACAGGGATAATCCAGGAAATTACAGGCCTGTGAGGCTCACGTTGGTGGTAGGAAAATTATTGGAAAAGATTATTTGGGACGTAATCTATACACATTTAGAAGCAATTGGCCTTATTAGAGATAAATAGCATGGTTTTGTGCAGGGTGGTTATGCCTCACTAACTTGATTGAGTTTTTTGAGGAGGTGACGAAGATGATTGATGATGGAAAAGTGGTTGATGTTGTCTACATGGACTCCAGTAAAGCCTTTGACAATGTCTACCATTGCAGGCTGGTACAAAAGTGAAGTCACACGGTATCGGGGTGAGCTGGCAAAATGGATACAGAACTTGCTTTGTCATAGGAGACAAAGGGTAGCAGTGGAAGGATGTTTTTTTCCAAGTGAAGGGATGTAACTAATGATTTTCCACAGGGATCAGTGTTGGGACCTCTACTGTTCATGACCTACATAAATGATTTGGAGAATAGTTGGTCTAATTAGTAATTTTATGGACAATACAAAGATTGGTGAAGTTGCAGATAGAGAGGAGGATTATCAGAGGATATAGAGAAGGCATGGACAGAGAAATGGCAGATGGAGTTTAATCCAGACAAATGTGAGGTGATGCTTTTTTTTTAATTCATTCATGGGATAAGGGCATCACTGGCCAGACAGCATTTATTGCCCATCCCTAATTGTCCAGAGGGCAGTTAAGAGTCAACCACACTGCTGTGGGTATGGGAGATAAAAGGTACTGCAGATGCTGGAGAATCCAAGATAACAAGCATGGGGCTGGATGAACACAGCAGGTCAAGCAGCATCATAGGAGCAGGAAAAGGTTTAGGCCCGAAACGTCTAGTTTTCCTGCTCCTATGATGCTGCTTGACCTGCTGTGTTCATCCAGCCCCATGCTTGCTGTGAGTATGGAGTCACATTTAGGCCAGACCCAGTAAGGATGGCAGTTTCCTTCCCTTAATGACATTAGTGAATCTTGGAAGGTCGAGTACAAGTGGAAGTTATACAGTGAATGGCAGGACTCCTAATGAGTATTGATATTAGAGGGATCTGGATATGCAGGTCCACAGATCATTGAAGGTGGCAGCATAGGTAGATAAGGTACTGAAAAAGGCCTATGGCATGCTGGCCTTCATTGAAAGAGGTATTGAGTATAAGGATAGGCAGACTTTGCTGCAGAAAGGTTGGATAGACTGGGTTTGTTTTCACTGGAATGCAGGAAAGATTGTAAATGGCATGGATAGAGCAGAAAGTATGAGGCATTTTCCTAGGGTACAGGGGTCAATTACAAGGGAACACAGGTCCAAGGTCCTGTGGAATGGACTCTAAAAGAGATGTGTGAAGCACTTTTTTCACACAAAGAATGGTGAGGGCCTGGAACATGCTGCCAGAGGAGGTGGTGGAAGCAGATACTCAAGAAGCATTCAAGATGCACCAGGACAAAGACATGAATAGGAAAGGAATAGAGTGATACATGTCCTATAAGTGAAGACAGTTTGAGTATGGAAGGGAAAAATGTGTCAACATAGGCTTGGAGGGCTGAAGTATCTGTTCCTATGTTCTTTGTTCTATTCCAAAACAATAACTGAGTTTTTAGACAGCTTTATATGCCAAACACTCAACTTTGCTTCATTAAAATTCAACACAGAACAAGCTGTTGAGCCAATTTTTTTAAGTTTATCTAATTCACTGCTTCTCAATTCCCACACTTGTATGAGAAACATTCCTCTGAAGTCTTTGATGGCATTTGGAGAGCAGGGGTAAAATATGCAGTTCATAATTTCATTTAATTCTCACAGAAAACTAGTTATTCGAACACCATCTGGTTTCAAACATTCCATAGATTCTTCTAGACAATAAGCAATTAATTTCCAAATGCACAGGATTTGTAGCTGAAAGTAGAACCTTCAAAAATTATAACAAAATTTCATATTCAATGGGTCAATAGGTGAAGTATATTTCATAAGGATATGAGCAATTTAGATTGACTCTTGCTTAACGTTAAATTCTTTTCATGTACTTAATTTTCTTCTCTTTTCAAAAATAGTACTGTTACAATACTACGGTGCATTTGCCTCAGTCAATGGACAGCAGCATCATGTGAGCAAAAAAAAATGGTTTAATAATACTACAGCCATTGTGAGGACACGCAATAGATCTCAACCAATGTAAAGACCAATGTAAAAAGCACCTAAAGAGAAGAGGAATGGTCATTTCAGAGGGTGTAATGCTCAATGGAATCAAAGAGCAAAGTGGTAGGAAAATGTGATCATCATTTCAAGCAGTGAAGAATTGAATTTCAGGGCATCTTTAAGGCTTAAAATCCTAAAAATGATAAAGCGCAAGTCATTGGGCTGAACCTTCCCTTATTTTGACAAAAGATCATTTCAATTGAGTTTCATGGAGGGATTTTCTCTGTGATGAGTTTGTTCAAGCTATCATCTAAAATTGTCTCATTGATACTTAGCAAGTCCCTATGTCACCCCTTAATCTGATACTAACCTGATGCTCAAACTCAACGTAGCCAGAAGCACTTGGTTCTGCAGGAATATCTAGGAGTTCTGGTGCTGGTGCCATATTTAGAAGGTTATCATGCACCTGGTCAAGTGCTGGCAGTCCAGAGCTGCCCCACATGTTTCTTGATATTTGCACAGACATGACAGAAGGGGAAATTAGCATGCTGCCTGTGGATCTGAATATCCAGGTGCAGAGGAGGGCCATTCTCTTCCCCCCCAGGATCGCCAGAGGAGGCCACAATGTCAGATCCTGCCAGCCAAGTCCAAGGTTGATGGATGAGTGTGGTCTCAAAGATCCAGAGGAATATGCAACAATGCCACAAGAAGGTCATTGATCTTTTTCACTACATCAGAATAAGTATCACAATATTCTCTCTGCTAAGTTACACTCAATCTCTCTTACTGCACCCACCTCCCCACCAAGGCTCGTGCTGCACCACTCTCACCATCACATGCAACATCTTGCCTTAATGTGAGGGCGTTCAGAGGAGATTTGAAGAAATTGTTTATCATCCAGATGGTGGTAGGAATCTGGAAGCACTCCCCCTCACAATCATTAAGAAGTACTTCAACAAGCACTTGACATTCAAGGCCATGGGCCGAGCGTTGGAAAATGGGAGTTAGTACAGGTGCAGGCTTGATGGGCTAAAGGGCTTCTTCTGTGCAGCATGATTCTAAGGAGCTGAAAAATCTACAGTTGTGAAGTCGAAAGAAAATTGGAGTATCACTTAGCCAAAAGCCAAGAAAGGATGCACAGAAATTTGTGGCTTAAAGATTGACTAATGCACGGAGGAGATCTAAAGTAAATTCCTGGGGCCGTGCCATGATATCGTGTCAATCCTAGGAAAAGTGAATGAACTTCCAAAACATTGTAAGATAAGGAAGCCAGGATTTTGAGGCAAGGGGATGTGTGGGGTGGGAGTGGTGACTGAGGTGTAGAAACAAGTAGGATAAGTAATTACGAACTATAATGTTAAATTAATAGTGTTTACCAAATTTAATTTCTTTTCACACATATAATCAAGTTTGTTGCTATCAAAAAATGAAACCTTGCAATGTAGTCCTATGGATTAATTGTTGGGGATTCAAATTTCTTTCTTAAACATGAATTACAGGACCATAACAGCCTGTCTGCCCAAATTTCATGCCTTTTAGCACTGCACTCAAGAAGTCACATTGGATACTTCTTTTTTTTCAGAATCAAAGGGGTGCAAATATTGGTTCATGCCTTGAGAAAATGTAATGAAGGACATTGTGAGGTTAATAGAACTTATAACTGATTATTCTGCAGAGTGATCCTGCCTTATTTTTATGAACGAATAAGGGATACATATCATTTAAGTTTAGTACCAGTGTATTTCTTAAGACAAATTTATCATTTTGCACCACATCGCAATATTCAGACTGATCGCACAGAGTCTATTCTGCAATGAGTCTTTGTAATTTTTACGGTTTTGCTAAATGGTCACCTTGCATGATGTATGGATTAACTAGCTGGCAACCTTGTACAATTTATTCAGAAATATGCTGGCACTTGAAAAACATGTTTGAGGACATTGTGGAGCAGACGGACAAGCTTCAGGGCTAATATTGAAAGACATTTGTCTCAAATCTGTCTTTTTGATGTTCTACACAGTTATGCACAGCTATATCTGTCCAATGGGGGCAAGGGAGTGTAACTCAATTTTTTTCAATATAGAGTAGCTGTGCAACTAGGAGAATGGCCAGCTGCTCTTTAGCACTTATATGGTATCACCATGGTAACCGGTTCCTTAGCAATGCAGATAATACTGATGCAGTACAACCCACCATAGAAATGAAATATCAGTAAGGAGTCCCAAAATAACAGTAGCTGCTTTTCACCAACCAGTAGATTCAGTATTTTGAGGATTTCTTGTATGAATAGTTCCTGTATAACAAGCTTAACAATAACTATTGAGACACACACACATTGATAGAATTTGCATCAGTCAGATTTTTTCAGGAAAGAAATTATCTAGTATCTGTGGAACCAATCATAGGCAGATTGTGATTAAGAGTGAGTGCTGCCATCAAACGTTTTTGTTGGTTCCAAGGACTTGTTCAGTTAACAATGGTAGGGAATTAACCCTTGCTGCACCTTTACAAGAAGATGCACTTGTCAATAGCAATAGCTACAGGTTACATTGGCTCATTAGGCTTAATCAGTATTATGAAGGTAAGCCAAAGACAATATGTTTGCCTTTATGGTATCTCGAACTGTATTCCTCAATTCTCCATCCAAGATTGTGTGACACCATCAGAGTGGTTGGAGTCTACTGCAATTTCCAATATTAATTAGTTCAGAATAGTAACAAATTGCTCACAAAATTCATCTCACAAAATTCCTTCTCTCAAAAGACAATATGCAGACTGCTTAGATTCCTCATTGTCTAATGACAATGTTTGCCCATGAGGATTTGTTTTATGTCTTGTAGGACTACAAAATCAAATTTCTCTCCCTTGGCAAATATGAACATATTTAACTCAACACTTCATGCTTCATGTTTGTCATAAAGCAAAAGTGCAATTAAATGCACTATATCCTGTTCCTAATCTGAGAAGAGCATCCTTGTCTGACTTGGTGCAGAATGTCACATTTCCTGTGCCACCCTTTCCAGCAATCCTTATGGGTGAACAGAATGCTGAATTTTTGTCGTGCCAAATAAATTACAATGACACTTGCCTGAGATTCTACAGCAGCATTCAGACCTTCATGAAAGTTGTTTGTATGATAATGGTAACTATCAAAAGCTGCAGCATAGCAGGTCACCCAGGTGTACTGATTCACATCTAAACTATTTTGGAAAGAATATGCTCCAAGTTCTCTGCAAAACCCTGTGCTAAGTAGGTGGTAGAAAACTTTATACTCTTTAACAATGAAAATAGGTTTTCCAGTGTACCCAGCACTTGGTTGTGCACACCTATAGGTATTTTCTGTAGCCTAGTCTATCAAAGTCATTCATTGAGTCCTCTGCTATGGAACTGCAGAATCACTGTGCAATCTCATCTTCCAGAGAGTTTGAACAAATGTTATCCATCTCCCCACTTGGCTTGTACAGGTGTGCAAAATGCTCCTTTATACTATTCTCCAAATATACATGCGGTTACTGTATCTGAACTGATGACTCCAAATGTATGATCAAAGTGTTGATCACTCTTCCCATTCAATGACTTCTTTCTCAGCTTCTGCTATCTGGTAAGTGTCATTTCTTGGCTATCTGAAATTAAAATGGGCTGCTGAGAGGAGGAGAGGGAAAAATAAACAACATGTTCTTAAAACACCTGCAGTTGTCAACCAATATAAATTAAAGATTACAGGAAATGTGGGATGTGAGGAGGAGGATTTAATATGCAAGGGCCCAAATCATCTGTCCCAATAGTTCTACAGCATTCACGTCAAGCTCCTTTCCATGGTAGCTGGCACGATCTCTTTCATGGGGGCTAAAAGATGTGGATGTTCTTGTTCTCACCCAGCTGTTGCCTGTGGTTGTGTGCTACCTTCAACTACAAAAACTAAAGAGGGAGTTTATCTTGCAATATATTTCAGTGATGTCATTGTCATGACTGAAAATCAGTCAATGTGTATCCAAGCCTGTCCCAACACAGTTTGCCCTTCCATACTAAAACTGTCTTCACTTAGAGGATCCATATCCCCATCTTCCCTTCCTTTTCATGTATTCCTCCATGTGCTGGTTGAATGCTTCTTTAGTGTCTGCTTCCACCACCTCTTCTGGCAGCATGTTCCAGGCACTCACCACCCTTTATGTGAAAAACCTGCCTCGCACTTCTCTTTTAAACATCTCCCTTCAATCCTGCACCTTGAACCTGTGTCCATTCTACCCAGGGAAAAAGACACATACTTTCCACTCTATCTATACCATTCACAATCTTATAAACTTTTATGAGGTCACCCCTCAACCTTCTGCATTCCAGTAAAAACAGACCCTGTCTATCCAACCATTTTTCATAGCTAAAATCCCCCATACGGACAATATCCTGGTAAACCTTTTCTGTACCTTCTCCAAAGCATCCAAATCCTTCTGATAGTGTGGTGACCAGAACTGTACGCAATATTCCAAGTGTGGTCTAACTAAAGTTCTATAAAGCTACAGCATAACTTGTCTATCCTTAAATTCAATGCCCCTTCCAATGAAGTCAAGCATGCCATAGGCCTTCTTTACTACCTTATCTACTTGCACTGCCACCTTCGATCTGTGGTCACCCAGATCCCTCTGCATATTAATATTCCTAAATGTTCTTATAATTTCCACTCGTACTTGACTTTCTAAAATGCATCACCTCACTTTTGACCGGATTAAACTCCATCTGCCATTTTTCTGCCCATGCCTTCAACTGATCTATATTCTGCTGTATCCTCTAACAATCCTCCTCTCTATCCACAACTCCAAAAATCTTTGTATCGTATGCAAACCTACTAATTAGACTAGCTACATTTTCCTCCAAATCATTTATGTAGACCATGAACAGCACTGATCCCTGTGGACCACTAGTCACAACCTTCCATTCCAAAAAGCATCCCTCCACCGCTACCCTCTGTCTCCTATTATTAAGCCAGTTCTATATCCATCTTGCCAGATGGATCCATCAACACTGATACCATGCGACTTCCTATTTTGTAATCTAAGTTTAAAGTAAATGTAGTAAATTGATACTTCTGACCATGTGGTTCCTTGAGACAGTTTCATGTAGATATCAACATGTTTTAATAGACTGAAGCTAATCTCATTAATGCTGAGAGATTCTTCCGCAAAACCAAGCTGTCAGATGAAATATGGAATGAGAGTTGTGATATTACTAATTGTCTCTCACTACGTAGTACTGTATTAGTGTGACAAAGAAGAGTGACATGTTTGAACTAAATCCACATTTATACTGCTAGAGATGTCAGACTCTTTCTCACTTCAACTGACAGAAAGCAGTAGGGCATCAGGTGAGGTTAACATTCTCTCTCACTCTCTGCTATCACATAATCTCACTCACGATAGTTGAAGTTGTGAAACCACAGAGTTCTTTGTCATTCTGAATGGCAAATTAATCTTTGGTCATAGCATAGGTAAAATGAAATGGCATCTATGTTTACTGTCAGATTAAGTACATGTTGTGTACTTTGTCACAGTAGGAACTGATTATTCTTACATTAGATGTTACTGGAACTGTGATCATTCTCGGTCAAGCACAGGAGAGACACAGAAAATAAACTGTCTGAGAGAATCATAAATCGATTCAATTAAAGTAGTTAAACATAAAGCTAAATTAGAATTTTAAAAAACAATTAAGTAATGCTTTAAGGGTTTGTGCTGGGGCTATCATTTACATTGAATATTAATGATTTGAGAGCAAGGTCAGGAGTCAAATTTAAAAAGTTGTTACGTATGATGAGAACAAACAAATCACTTACTGGGTTCGGGTAAATTGGGGGATCAACCTGTCAACATGACTGTGGGAGCATGAAATAGGGTAGAGGGTAAGTACCTGGGGCAGCTGGAGTTTGAGATAGAGCAGATTGAAAGTACCCTACCAGACCAACATCATTAGATCGATTAATTTATTTAGTATATTGTCACTTGTACCTACGTGCAGTGAAAAGTGAATAATGTCGCGACATTCCAGTGCCATCTTGGATTGCAGAATAAATTACTGAATAAATTAACTACAAATGGCAAAAATACTGAATAAATTAATATTAAATTGAAACAGATACGAAAGTTCATATTTCCCTCTCTGTAGACTTCAAACCCTCTGCTCCTCCAGTCGTTACTGTCTGACATCATTCCCAGACTCCTGGCAACGTGCTCCTTTTCTACCACCACCGGCGCCATCGTTTCTGCGGCTGCCTCCAAGGTGGAGATAGTCACACTGCACAAGTTCCTCATCTCCTTCGACGCTGGACATCAACTGGCTCCAAGTTGACCAATAGTGTCATAGGTAATGAGAGTAGTGAAGAGGGATCAGGATTGTATAATGAAGGGTAACAGGCAAAAGGGCACAACAGAAAGAAGGATATAGTTTGATTGACTGATTGATTTTTTGTCACAGGTACTGAAGTACAGTGAAAAACTTTGTTTATGAGCAGTACAGGCAGATCATAGTAAGCAATGATATACAAATCAAAAAGACTTAGACAGAGGCATACAGGTTACGTTGCACAGGGCGTGCACTAGGCGAGATCAACGTTAGTAAGATTAAAATTATTTGAGGCTGGAGAGTCCATACATCAGCCTAATAATGCCAGGGAAGAAGCTGTTCCTGAATCTGCACATGCATGCGTTCAGGCTTCTGTATCTTCTGCCTGAGAGAAGAGGTGTAGGAGATCGTTACCAGGGTGCAATGGGTCTTTGATGATGTTGGCAGCCTTTCCGCAGCAGCGAGCCGTGTAATGTCTCTGGAGTCAATGGATGGAAGGTTGGTTTCCATGATGGTCTGGGCTGTGCATACCACCTTCTGTAGTTTCTTACAGTCCTGGGCAGAGCAGTTGCCATTCCAGGCTGCTATGTACCGGGACTGTATGCTTTCAATGGTGCATCTGTATAAATTAGTGAGGGTCCTTGTGGACATGCCACATTTCCAGAGCCACCTGAGGCAGAAGAGACAATGTTGTGCCTTCTTGACTGTTACATCTGTGTGGGAAGGCCATGGCAGATTGTCAGTTATTGTCACTCTAGGAACTTGATGCTCTTCACCCTCTCAACCTTAGTTCTGTTGATGTAGTTAGGTATGTGTTCTCCTCCTTTCTTTCTGAAGTCAACGATCAGTTCTTCAGTTTTGCCAACATTGAGAGAGAGTTTGTTTTCATTGCACTATGTTGCTAAGCCCTCTATCTCCCTTTTATATTTTGACTCGTCATTGTTAGATATCCATCCCACTACGATGGTGTCATCAGTGAACTTATAGATGGCATTTGTTCAGAATTTGGCAACACAGTTGTCGGGGTACAGGGAGTACAGTAGGGGGCTGAGGATGCATCCTTGGGGGTTTCCAGTGTTGAGTGTTATTGTGGAGGAGGTGCAGTTACCTATCCTCACTGATTGTGGTCTGTGTTTCAGAAACTGAGGATCCAGTTGCAGGGGACAGAGCTGAGTTCAAGGTCACACAATTTTGAGATCAGTCTGAGGGAGATAATAGTGTTGAAGGCGGAGCTATAGTCAATGAGCAGGAGTCTGATGTAGGTGTCTTTGTTGTCGAGATGTTTCAGGGATGAATGCAGGGTTAAGGGCATGGTATCCTCTGTGGATCTGTTACATTGGTAGGCAAATTGTAAGGGATTGAGGCAGGCTGGGAGACTGGAGTTGATGTGGGCCATGACCAGCCTCTCGAAGCACTTCATGATTACTGAAGTCAGAGCTATTGGGGGATAGTCATTTAGGCACATTGCATGTGTTTTCTTAAGTACGAGGAATGATGGCGATCTTCTTGAAGCAGGTGGGCTTGTAGGAGGGAGAGGTTGAAGTTGTCAGTGAATACCTCTGCCGATTGGACTACACAGGATCTCCGTGCTCATCCGGGCACCCCACCTGGGCCCATCGCTTTTCTTGGGTTGACTCCCAGGAAAATCGATCTGACGTCTGCAGCGGTGACAGAGGGAACAGGTGCATCTGGTTCTGTCAGAACAGACATCATTGCACTGCTGGCATTCTGCTCAAACTGAGCTTAGAAAGCATTGAGAGCATCAGGGAGGGATGTGTATTTGTCTGCTATCTTGCTCCATTTCAGTTTGTATCTCGTAATGTTGTTTAGGCCTCGCCACAGGTAGCAGGAGTCTGTTTAGTAGGTTTGGGCTTCTAACTTGGTCCAATACTGCCTTTTGGTGTCCCTGATGGTTTTGTAGAGGTCATATCTGGATTTCTTGTATTGGACTGGGTCATCCAACTTGAATGCTGCAGTCCTCCAAACATTTGCTAATAAAGTCTGTGATGGTTGTAGTTTACTTGCCTAGGTTTCCAGCTGAATTCTTGAATATGGTACAATCCACCAATTCTAAGCAGTCCCAGCATTGTCCTTTCTTTTGTGAAGGATCAGCTTCTGCTTGTAAGCTGGGAGGAGGAACACAGCGCTGTGATCTGATTTTCCGAAATGTGGGTGTGGAATGGAGCAGTAGGCATCTTTGATGGTCGTGTAGCAGTGGTCCAGAATGTTCGGTTCTCTGGTGGAGCAGGAGATATGTTGGTGGTATTTTGGCAGCACCCTCTTGAGGTTTGTTTGGTTGAAGTCTCCGGCCACAATGAATAGGGCCTCTGGGAATGTTGTCTCTAGAGTATTTGTGGCAGTGTAAATCACATATGGATGGGGAGGTATGTAGGCTGCTATCAGGATGGCAGAGGTGAACTCTTGCAGTAAGTTATAGGGACGGTGTTTTACTATAAGGTATTCTAGATCCAGGGAGAAATGGCTTGCCAGGGCTGCTACGTCCGAGCACCAGGAAGTGTTGATCAGGAAGCATACCACACTACCCTTCGCCTTACCGGAGGATGCCTGTGGTCCATGTGATGATGGAGAACTTGTCAGCTTGTAGGGCACAGTCGGGGGTGGCAGGGGTGAGCCAAGTCTCCGTGAAGCAGAGCACACAACAGTCTCTTAGTTCCCTCTGGTTAGTAAGTCTAGATCTGAGTTCATCCATTCTGTTTTCGATAGCCTGGACATTTGCTAGGAGTATACTGGGTAGGGGTGTCTTGAAACCATATTATTTCAACCTCACCTTCAGGCAGGTTGATATGTCATTATTAGTATCGTAAAATGCGATGATAAAACAGAAAGCAGACAAGATCTTAATGTTAAGTCCTGCTTGCACAGAGTGCACCCAGATAGAGTGGTGGTCTTGAATATTTGCACTAGAGACATGTATAACAAAAGTGGGAAAAGTGTAACCCATCCAGCTCATGGGAAATTTTTATTCAGCGTTAAGGCTGCATTGTATGACGAATTGGTACCAGGTAAACCTCCTTGATTGGAAGCAGGTTTTTGAGAGTTGGGAATATAGGAGAAGGTGATGGTCTAATGGTATTATCACTAGACTATTAATCTCAAAACTCAGTTAATGTTCTAGGAACCTAGGTTTGAATCCTGCCACAGCTTATGGTGGAATTTGAAGTTAATCAAAAATATCTGGAATTAAGAATCCACTGATGACCACAAAATCATTGTCGATTGTCAGAAAAATCCATCTGGTCCACTAATGTACTTCAGGGCAGGAAATCTGTCATCCTTACCTGGTCTGGCCTACATGTGACTTCAGACCCACAGCAATGTGATTCACTGCCAAGCCATTCAGTTGTACCAATCATGACAAAGGCTCAAAGAAATGGAACCGGATGGATCACCTGGCAATAACCTAAGCATCAGACAAGACAATGGCAGAAACAGACCTGTTGACTCTGCAATGTCCTCCTTACTAACATCTGTGGCCTACTGCCAACATTGGGAGAGCTGTCTCATGGATGAGTCGAGCAACAGCCTGATGTGGCCATACTTATGGAATCATACCTGATGGGCAATGCGTCAGACACTACCATCACCATCCCTGGCTACGTCCTGTCCCACCTGCAGGATAGACCCAGCAGAGGTGGCGACACAGTGGTTTACAAGTAGGGGGAAGTTGTCCTGGGAGTCCTCAACTTTGACATTAGACCCCATGAAGTCTCATGGCTTCAGGTTAAACACGGGCAAGGAAACCTTCTGCTAATTACCATATACCATCCTCCTTCAACTGATGAATCAGTATTCCTTAATGTTGAACAATATTCCGCGGAAGCACTGAGGACATCAACAGCACTAAATGTACTCTGGATGGAGGATTTCAACATCTATCACCAAGAGTGGCTTAGCAGCAGTACAACTGATTCAGATGATCCATCCTAAAGGACATGGATGCTAGGCTGCGCCTGTGGCAGAGGGTGAGGGAAACAACAAGGAAAAACATACTTGACCTCATCCTTGCAATCTGCCAGCTGCATATGCATCTGTCCATGACAGTATTGGTAAGAGTGACCACTGTGCCGACCATCACAAAGTCCTGCCTTCACATTTAGAATAACGTCCATCATGTTGTGTGGCCCTTTCACCATACTAAATGGGACAGAATTTGAACAGATCTAGCAGCTCAAGACTGGAGATCCATGAGGCACGTGGACCATCAACAACAGCAGAATTGTACTCCAGCACAATTTTTAAATTCATGGCCTGGCATATCCCTCACTCAACCAATACCATCAAGCCAGGAGATCAACCCTGGTTCAATGGAGCTTGTAATAGAGCATGCCTGGAGTACGACCAGGCATACCAAGATGAGGTGTCAACCTGGTGAAGTCACCAAACAGGACTACATGCATGCCAGACAGCATAAACAGCAAGTGATAAACAGAACTAAGTGATCCCACAACCAATTGATCAGATTTAAGCTCTGCAGTCCTATCACATATAGTCATGGTGGTGGACAATTAAACAACTCACTGGAGGAGGCAGCTCCAGAAATACCCCCATCCTCAATGATGGAAGATCCAAACACATCAGTGAAAAAGATAAGGCTGAAGCTTTCACAGCAATCTTCAGCTAGAAGTGCTGAGTGGATCATCCATTTTGGCCTCCTCCAGTGATCCCAGCATTTCAGGTATCAACCTTCAGCCAATTAGATTCACTCCACGTGATATCAAGAAATGGTTGGAAACTCTGGATACTACAAAGACTATGGGCCCTGAGAACAATCCTGACTTGTGCTCCAGAAATTGCTGCTCCCCTGGCAAAGCTGTTCCAGAACAGTGACAACACTGGAACCTGCCTGACAATGTGGAAAATTGCCCAGATATGTCCTATACATAAAATGCAGGACAAATCCAACCTAGCCAATTACTGTGCAACCAGTGTACTCTCATTCATCAGTAAAGTAATGGAGGGTATCATCAGCAGTACTATCAAGCTGCACCTGTTTAGCAATAGCCTGCTCAGTGACAATCGGTTTGGGTTCTGCCAGGACCATTCAGCTCCTGATCTCATTACAGACTTGGTTCAAACATGGACAAAAGAGCTGAATCCCAGAGGTGAGGTGAAAGCTACTGCTCTTGACATCAAGGCTGCATCTGCCAGAGTGTGGCATCAAGAACCCCTAGGAAAACTAGAATCAATGGATATCATGGTGCAAACTCTCTGGTGATTGGAGTCATTGGACACATTGGAAAATGATTGTTGGAGGTCAGTCATCTCAGCTCCAGGACATCTTTGCAGGAGTTCTTCAGGGTAGTATCCTAGACCCAACCACCTTCAGTTACTTCATCAATGACCTTCCCTCCAACGTAAGGTCAGAAGTGGAAATGTTTGTCAATGATTGCACAATGTTCAGCACTTTCCTCAGATACTGAAGCAGTCCATGTACAAATGCAACAAGATCTGGACAGTATCTAGGCTTGGGCTGACAAATGCAAGTAACATTTGCACCACACAAATGCCAGGCTATGACCATCACCAATAAGAGACAATCTAGACACCACCCTTGACATTCAATGGTGTTACCATCACTGAACCCCAACTATCAACATCCTGGGGGTTATCATGGATCAGAATCTCAACTGGACTCACCACATAAACCCAGTCGCTACAAGAGCAGGTCAGAGGCTAGGAATACTGCTGCGAGTAATTCACCTCCTGACTTACCAAAACCTGTCCACCATCCACAAAGCATAAGTCAGGAGTGTGGTGGAATACTCCCCATTTGCCTGGATGAGTGCAGCCCCAACAACACTCAAGAAGCCCTGTATTCAAGGCAAAACAGCCCAATTGAAGGGCATCACATCCACACGTATCCATTCCCTCCACTACCAATGCTCAGTAGCAGCAGTGTGTGCTATCCCCAAGATGAACTGCAGAAATTCACCGAAGATCCTCAGACAGCACCTTCCAAACCCACAAGCATTTTCAAGTAGAAGGACAAAAGCAGCAGATACATGGGAACACCACCACCTTCAAGCTCACTTCCAAGATACTCACCATTCTGACATGGAAATATATCACCATTTTTTCACTTTCACTGAGTCAAATCCTGGAATTCCCTCCCGAAGGGCATTGTGGGTCAACCCACAACAGGTGGACTGCAGCAATTCAAGAAGTCAGCTCACCACCACCTTCTCAAGGGCAACTAGAGATGAAAAATAAATGCTGGCCAGTGACGCCCAAATCCCACAAATGAATAAATAACCTTTTTAAAGATAGATTTGGAGCATGAGAACAGCACAAAGATTTAGAATGTGAGGAACTCTGAGTGTCTCCTAATTTTTTCCAACTTTGAGTTGAGCACTGGAATAGACTCAATTGCAGCGATTTAAATGCAAGCATTCAAAGTGTAAGTAGGTTATTAAATTTACCACTTGATGTCTACCACTTGATACCACTAAATTTACCTACCAAATAGCTTCTCTGATCTGACAAACATTTATGACTCTGATTTCAATAATTCGTTAAATCAATAACTTTATCATAATCAATTACATGAAAACAGTGCTGGGAAAATCCGCACATCTCACAATAGGTTCTTAAATGTATTTTTGAAATATTTTAATCATAAACATGGATGTTTATGGTATAGTGTTTGGTACTAATCAATACAGCCCATTGTGGCAGGAAACATGGCAGCTCATCTACTTAATAGTGGGACAGTGACTATATTAGTTTCCTGATGTTGGGAAAATATCCTGTATGGGCAGAAGGAGCTGAAGCAGAACTCCT
Organism: Ginglymostoma cirratum; assembly: GCA_024137785.1. NCBI lineage: Eukaryota > Metazoa > Chordata > Chondrichthyes > Orectolobiformes > Ginglymostomatidae > Ginglymostoma > Ginglymostoma cirratum. The sequence continues at coordinate 3,083,121 of JAHRHZ010000251.1, forward strand.
GAACAATGTCAACAGGTTGTCAATTGGGCTTATTAATTTGTATCCATTATCCATGAGCTCAGTAGAATTTATTGGTAGTTCAGGGACCAAATGGGAGTCATGCAGTTTTCCCATGCCTCCAAAGACCACTCAGTTGGGCGTCCTGGAGGGTGGTCCTTTCATAGTCAGGCACTTTGCACCCAGTCAAGGGATCCAGCAATCCAGGTTCGATTCCAGCCTCAGGTGACTGTCTGTGTGGAGTTTGCACATTCTCCCCGTGTCTGCGTGGGTTTCCTCCGGGTACTCCGGTTTCCTCCCACAGTCCAAAGATGTGCAGGCTAGGTGGATTGGCCATGCTAAATTGCCCATAGTGTTCAGGGGTGTGTGGGTTATAGGGGGATGGGTCTGGGTGGGATGCTCCAAGGGTCGGTGTGGACTTGTTGGGTCGAAGGGCCTGTTTCCACACTGTAGGGATTCTTAAAAAAAAAAAAAAAATCCCCAACCCACCTTAACTGAGTTTACCTTTGGTTTGACAATGATTCTGGATCTTACATGAATGCATGGTCCTCAACTGCCTCTGCTGCTTGAGGAATAAATTGCTGTATGCCTGGAATTTGCCGGTACCTATCAGTGATTAGGACTTATATCACCAAGATGTGGGGAAATCATAATATTGGCCCCTTTAATGACTGAAGGGCACTTCTTCCATCTGGCATCCCCATTGGAACTGACTGCAACTCATGACCAGTTTTCCATTTACTGTACAAGGCTTCCCATCAACAAAATGAAATTATAGTCATATTTCAGATTGGGATCAGGAATTGCCAACTTATTTGAAAAGGGGTCCTACAACAAAAATAATTTTAAGGGCTACTAATTATCAGAAGGGAAAGGCATGCAAAATGTACATATAATCATTACTGCACATAACCTGCTCAGTGATGCTTGGCTTGGGTTCTGCCAGTGCTACTCATCTCCTGGCCTCAATTCAGGTCGAAAACATGGATAAAACAGCTGAACTCCAAAGTAATATTTGACCAAGTATAACTTCAAAGAACCCTGACAAAATTAAAGCCAATGGGAATCAGGGTGACAACTCAATACAACAGCAAGATTTTCATTCTTTTCCCTTCAATTGACAACGAAAATTCTCTTCTCAATTGATTATTTCAAGTAAGTTCAACATCATTTAGTAATCATGCACCTTGGCTATTTTTTTGGAATGTTCTAGATAGCACTGTCCTATAAAAAATCTTCTTTTGACTGCTTTCGCATTGCAATTCCAACATCGGAGAAAAAAAATCAAGAATTCTACCACGACCCTAAATCACAATTAACATGGTATTCTCAATTACATTTCCACTTCACATCATTACAGAGAAAAGACAGAACAAAATCAGAATGTCAAAACAAGTTTAATCAGGACAATCCATGACAACAATCTTTGACAGACTAATATTTACAAATGCAAGAGAGAGTCTGCAAAGGTTATATTTTTATCCATGTCACACTCAAAAAATGTACTGGCTTTTTAATGTAATTTACTTCTTTATAACATGCATAATCTTAAATAAATGAAAGAAAATTTCCAATTACAGCTCTTGATGAAAGTGGTGTACCTTTAAAACAAATATCAATCTTACTATTATGTTCTGAAATCCTAAGATTGGGTAGGAAAGCATTCCTTTAATGTGTGACAAATTTGTTTATTCCAGCAGTCTAGAGTCAAGAAATGATTTTTTTCATTTCTTTAACTTATGTATTTCCCACCTATTTCAGTACTGTTCAAATTGAGATGTTCCTTTAACGCTGCTGACAAAATAACTGATATATAATCTTGAAAAAAAAGTATCTTAGTAATTGTACTATTAGCTGCTGGCAAGCTAGAACATACAAATGGAGAAAGATCTCATAAACCTTCCTGAAGTTTACAAAGTTATGAGAGGCATGGATCGTCAGAGGCATTCTCCCAGAGTAGAACTGCCAATTACTATGGGATATAGTTTTAAGGTAAAAGTGGGTAATTGTAAAGGAGATGAGAGAGGCAAGTATTGTTTTTTACACAAAAGATGGTAAGTGACTGGGATGCGTTGCCAGAGGAGGTGGTGGAAGCAGATATAACAGCAACGTTTAAGAGATATCTTGGCAGATTTATGAATAGGCAGGGAATAGAAAGATAGGGATTGCATACAGGCAAAACATTTTAGTTTAGAAAGATATCACATGTCATTGCAGTCTTAGTGGACCAAGGGCATGTTCCTGCATTGTACTGTTCCTTGTTCTTCGTTCTAAGCCACATTTTAGTAACTGGACTATTAAAACAAGAACAAATATTAATTCGAAGGAAGAATTGTCATCCAGGCACAAACAATCTTTTGTAGTGTTTTTGTATTAAAGACAAACTAAAACATTAGTAAACAGCAAAGTACATTTAAAATTCTTTGTATAAAGCTTATGTATAGGTTTTCCTGTTTTTTTTCCTGTTTTTTCCTGTTTTAGGGCACCTGACCATCGAGTTAACAGTCTTTCCCTTCAGTTCCACATGAGCCGATTTATAGAATGTCGCGTCTACACATAGATCACAACTTACAGGAAATGAGGGGTAATACTTTTCTTCTGAGAAGGGTAATCAGTTTCACATCTTTCATCACATGAAATCATAGTTCCATTTTTTTAAAAAAGATGACAGGTCTCCCATTGAAGGGTTACTGGCTGAAGTTCACTTGGCACAGTTTAAGTGTGGCATTTCACATCTTATCTGAAGAATCAGTGTAATCATTGAAATCATAAAACCCTACAGTATGGAGTCAGGTCATTCAGCCAATCGAGTCCACACCAACCCTCTGAAAAGCATTCCCCAAGACCCAAGCCCCCTAACCTAACCCTGTAACCATGAATTTCCTATGGCAAATCCACCTCACCTACACATCCGTGGACTGTGGGAGGAAACCAGAGCACCTGGAGAAAACCCAAGCGAAGACAGAGAGAATGTGCAAACTCCACACAGAATTTGAGGGTGGAATCAATCCAGGGTTCCTGTCAGGCAGCAATGTTAATCACTGAACCACTGTGCCACCTCTTGTCTTTGAGTCAGAAGGCTATGGGTTCAAATCTAACCCACAGCCTTCAGTAATCCACATAAGGATGTTCCAGGCAGCCACTGAATGCATATTCTGAGCCATCTCTTGTCTCAGGCATTCAGTAATTCTTAAAGACAACATGCTGTCTTAAAAGTTCAGTCTCTCAGTAAGAAATTCAGTCTTATCCATTTTTATGACACCACAAACAAACAACATGAATGATTCTCCAAATTTGACATCATGTTAATACAGTAGTTTAGAATATTCATTTATTTACAGATGAATGCCCTATCTATATGTACATTTTCCACATAATGTTCTTGGTTACAGTGCTCAAATGTTCCAACTGCCATTTATAAGGAAACCTTATTTATTCTTGCAACCATTAATTCAACAAAGGATTGTAAATCCAACTATGCTGCAATTTCTTACTTTTTCCACAGCTTATGCCTATTTTTCTTGATTCACACAGAAAGAACAAAATTACATCTATGTCCCAAACCTGACAATATACTATGTGGTAACCAGGAAATGGATTCAAAAACTGATATCTAACTACCTATCTCATTGGTACAAACTAAGATTTGGCAGTTATAGAGGAAAGAAGAATTTGATTGTGCAAGACACCAAAAAAGATCACACTAATTTTGGGTTGTGAACTAGGTACTAAGTGTACTAGAGCAAAATTTGATATCAAACCTCTAGCAGAATCATCAGTTCAGGAAGGTAACTGATCGCTGAATTGAAAATTGTTTAGGTTGTTTTCTGTTTCTCTTGATTCATCAGTTTTATAATTCCTTTTTACTACACTAAGCTTCATAATAGACCACACAATCATTCTGTAATTGCTCAAATTCCAAGCTTCCATTCACTAAAAACTGTTCAGTAAAGGGCAAACAAAAATTAGACTGAGTTGTTTCAGTTCTGGTTTTCCCTCTGTCACTTAAGAATAGCCAAGGTTCAATCTGATGCTTTTCCAATTTCTGTTTACTAGGACAAGGAACTCTAAATAAGCACATGCCTTTCATTTCTAACTATGATGTAACTTACTCTTAATCTATGTACTTATCTACATTTATCCCATTTTAAGACATTTGCTTTTTATCTTTCTTTAACACAAGACAGGAAGATCTTTGGGGTCCATCAGTACTACAGATGATCCAACAGCAACAGGTGACTTATAATATTTGTGATCTCCCTTTCTGCTGAAGAATATTTATAGATCCTGCTGAGAAAAAGAAAATCATTAACTTTATTAACCAATGTGTTGCTGTGGTTTCATCTTGTCATGAGGCTGCAAGAGACAGCTAGATAATATAATATTGCATCACTAATTGTGATGAGGTATTGTCTTATTAGTATATTACAATCAGATTTAAACCCTTTCACTAGAAGGTTGACCAACTTATCAAAAACAAAAATCAATAGCTTATATTCTGGGGATTTGTAGAATCTTCTGTTTTTGAGCAATAATTTACTTTCTTAAAAAATGAAATCATTATTGGATTAAAATCTTCTGGATTTCAAAGTGTGATACAAGGTACTTTCCATTGATACGTTCCAAAAGCATAACTGCATAAATAAATTTATGTTTTGCATCTTATTTCTTGAGGCAAATTTTAAAAATCCTGGATTTTATAACTTATTTCATCCTCAATACATTCTAAAGTATTTTATATTTATTTTTGTTAATATTATAAAAAGCAATGAGATAAATTTTTTAATGGCATTGAGTTAAACATAACAGTTCGCAGACACCAGGAAACACAAATCCTCTTCAAGTGTAGGGATGGGATGAATTGCATCTATATATGTTGTTCAGAGCTCTTGTGGTGGGTAGTGACATCCCGAATTCTAAGCCAGAAGTGTTGGATCAAGTCCTATTTGAGGAATTGATGACTAAGATATAGATGGATCCATAAGTACAAATAAACAAGCTAAGTATCAACTTGTAAATTCTTCCAACATACACCAATGGCAGGTGGCAAGAGGGGGAAAGATTCCTGGTCAGCAACTTGATAAAAATAAAGTGACTCTTCTATTATTCTTATTCAGCACAGGGTTCAATCACTTTTTAACGGGAGTGGATTCAGTGCCTGCATTTTAGTTCTATTTGTGGGAAGGTTTGTGGCACTGAGTGGTCCTGCCTTCTAGCAGAGATCTAAAGAGAAAGGAGACACACTAATTGAGATGAATCATGTTGAGAAATGTATTTTCAGGTATCCAATGAGCCACCAACCATTTTTACATCAATTATCTTACAACTAACTTCAAGCAAATCTCACTGTACACTGTAAAATATGCCATAGCCAGTAGCATATTGATCTCAATTTCCATATTAACCATCCTTGAGCCCTAACTTAAAGCAGTTTGCTTTTGTTGTAAGCCCATAAAAAATGAATTGTGATTGTCCAGTCTCATGCTCCAATATTTAGAAGTTATGGAAACATGAACATGGAGCAGGAGTAACTGAAAACAAAAAGTGCTGGAGATCACAGCAGGTCAGGCAGCATCCATGGAGAGAAAGCAAGATAACCTTTTGAATTTAGATGGCTCTACATCAGAACTGCTTCAGCTCTGATGAAGAGTCATCCAGACTTGAAATGCTAGCTTGCTTTCTCTCCATGGATGCTGCCTGACCCTCTGTGATCTCCAGCATTTTTGTTTTCCATTCAGATTCCAGCATCTGCAGCAATTTGCTCCTACATGGAGCAGCGGCAAGTCGTTCGACCGATTCAATAAGATCATGGCTGATCTGATTGTAACCTTAAATCTGCATTCCCAACTATACCGATAACTTTTCAACATATAGAAGTTATAAAATAGGAATGAGGTCAGGATTATTGGATTAATTTAACATTCCAGTTTGAACTAACTTCTATAAGACAGACAGATTTTTGAAAAATTTGGTCTGCACCCAAATTCCTAATACAAAAGCCACCATCCACAGACAAGAAATTGAAAGTCACACAATAAAGTAAGAAGAGAATTAGGAACAAAAACAATGTTGCTGGTAAAGCTCAGCAGGTGTGGCAGCATCTGTGAAGGAGAAAACAGAGTTAATGTTTCGGGTCCGGTGACCCTTCCTCATAACTGTTCTGTGGAAGGGTCACCGGACCCGAAACGTTAACTCTTTTGTTTTTCCTTCACAGATGCTGCCAGACCTGCTGAGCTTTTCCAGCAACTTTGTTTTTGTTCCTGATTTACAGCATCCGCAGTTCTTTTGGTTTTTAAAAAGAGAATTAATTGCCTTGGGATTGTTGCTTAAAACATATAGTTGATGAGTTCAACAACAATGACAACGGTCTGGAGCAATCATTTGGTCAGACACAGAGCAAGGAAATATTGCTTTATTTCAACATATTTGTAAAAAGAAAAAAATAAGCAGATGTAAAGAAGTGCACTGCCAAAATTTCTATGTAAGGTTGAATGACATTTAGCCACTGGACTAGTGAATCAACTTTGACACTATCCATGATGTGGTTTTGCTTTTGACAGACCAATCATCTAAGTAGTAAATGATCAAAAATCATCATTGATGACTTCTACTTGTGACAAAAACAAATTACACTCCTGAAGAAATTCACTCACAATAGTTGTCTTTGTGCTGGGGGCATTTCTGGCATCTTGCCATTATTTAGGAAAATTGACTCACTTGATCCTGCTGTCGAAGACTGGGCCAGTATGTGGAAAGCATGCATTATTTTGCCAGGAAAATGACATTGGGGTAGATGAAAAGCAATAAGTAATTCTCCTGACTGGCTGTGGACCCACAGCTTTTTTGGTTTTTAGGGGTCTATCTTTCTGAGTCTAACTGAGTAGGAATACCCATATCAGTATTGTGGCTATAAGAGCAGCTCTGAGGATAGGAACATGATCATGAATAACTTCCCTCCTAACTTTCTGAAGCCTGTCCACAATCTACAAGGCACACGTCAGGATTGTAATGGAATACTATCCACCTGAGTCCTTCTCATGAAAGACTCAAAATGTTAACTCTTTTTGCTCTGCCCAGATGCTGCCAGATTTGCTAAGTTTCTCTAGCACTTTCAGTTTTTGTTTCAGATGCATTTAGGGAATATCTGGTATCAATGAGTAAGAAATCTAACACTTTGCCCCGATCTTGAGTTTTCTTGAAGCTAGGTCTTAATCAATGTTTAAGAGTCTGATGGTATCTCTCCAATGCTCCTTATGTTTGGGAATGATACACAGTTGAAATGGAAAAAAAAAATCCCAGATCTTATTCAGTTCATCAGAAGAATTAGAAAAATCCCTAATGTCTCAAAGTAAACTGAGTGCTATGTTTGAACTATGTAAAAATAAAGACATCTATCCATACCAGGTCTAGTATAGAAAACTGAAGTTATAAGAAATCAGGAACCAAAGTCATCTTGTCTGCTGGATCCTTGATAAATGAAAACACGTCTTTTATTCTAAAGTAGAGAGACTTCAAAAAAGGCCCACTTATTCACATTCATAGACCGTAAATTTAAGTTCCACTTCATGAGGATCTATGATTCCAGCATTGTTTTGAAAGTTTTTAGCTTGTATCTTTTGTGAAATTATTCCACTACTTAGTAAGTTAAATTCTACTGGAAAAGTGAGATAGGATTCTCCCATAGGCTGTCCATGGAGATAATATGGTTATTAAACCATTTTTATTTTTAGCACATTCTATAACTGTTTAGACAGATCTTTAAGCATTAACATAACATAGAATCCTTACAGTGTGGAAACAGGCCCTTCAGCCCAACAAGTCCACACCAACCCTCAGAGAATCCCACCCAGACCCATCCCCCTAATCTACATGTCCCTGAACACACTATGGGCAATTGAGCATGGCCAATCCACATAACCTGAACATCTTTTGTTAATAATAGCTGTATGGTTAATAGTCTAATGGATATCAATGAGTTTAAAATGGGATTAAGGAAAGGATTGAGGCTCCATAGCGCTCTTGTCTTTGTTAGCAGATAACCAATTTTAACTGAACTTTATAAGTTTTATTTCTTTGGGTATTTTCTTAGCTGCAATTAGACTTCTTTGAGATTAAAGTGTAGTGGATTTTCCCCACAACTAGTTCTTTTTTTGACGTATAAAACACATAAGGGTCAATTTTCAGCTTCAGGATGGATTGATTGAACAGTGGGAAAATCAATTCTAATTCTTGTCCAATGTCACAAAGCAACTGCCTGCCATTTTGATGATCAGTCCTGATTTCTACTCCTCTGTCAAGTTATCAGCACAATCTAAGCACTGGCTATTTTAAGGGAAGGACAAATAATCCTGAAGGCCACCCAGACAACTTAGGTCTGCAGCAAGGAATAAAAAAGAATCATAGAATCCCTATAGTGTGGAAGCAGGCCATTTGGCTCACCAAGTCCACACCGACCCACCAAATAGCATTCCACTCAAACCCGCCCTTCTACCCTATTGCTGTAACCCTGCATATCCTATGTCTAATCCACCTAACCTACACTTTCCTGGACTCTATATGGGTAATTTAGCATGGCCAATCCACCTAACCTGCACATCTTTGGACTGTGAGAGGAAACCAGAGCACCTGAAGAAAACTCACACAGAATGTGCAAACTCCACTCGGACAATTGCCCATGGTAGAATCAATCCCAGGTCCCTGGTGCTGTGAGGCAGCAGTGCTAACCACTGAGCCACGATGCCTCCCAGAAAAGCTGTGCTGGGTAGGACAAACGTCAATGGCCAACATTATTGAATGGGAGAAGAATGAACAATAAGACACAGGTAAAAATATCATGCTCATCCTGACACCTAAAATGCTAATTTTTGTTTTAATTGTTCCCAGTGTTGTATTATTCCTGATCAGCCTTTTCAAGAATATGGGCTGTGGCTTTTGCCCATTAGAAAGAAGGAAGGAGAATTGTTGCCACGATATGATCTGAAGTGTATGATTATTCCTTGAAACATAGGTGATTGAAATGATAAAAGTCTTCAATAAATCCATGCATGAAAGGCAGTGAAAATATATTGGATTTATGTAGAATTAAATTTGGTGACTTGCAGTTTTGGGACAAGTGATGATCAAATGCTAATTCAAATAAAGAGGAGTGGTAAGCCATTCAGGCCCTCAAGCCTGCTGTGACATTCAGTAAGACTATGGCTGATGTACTAAGCCAGATACACCTTCCCATAACATCCCCACGTCCCTTAATTCCTTTAATGTTTCTAAATATATCTGCCTCTGACTTCAATATGCTAAACAACAGAATATTCAGACCCTCCAACAGTTGAGTTCCAAATAAATTTCAGCTTCAGTACTAAATAGTGAGTGTTTGTTTTGAGAATATGATTCTAGCTCTAGCTTGTGCAGTCGGTGAAATGTCTTCCTAGCTTCTAATTTCTTAAGCCCCTGAAGAATTTTAAATGTTTCAAGTGATTATCTCTGATTCTTTGAAACTCTAGGAAATACATGCATAGTCCACCCAGTGTCTTCTCACAAAACAATCGCAGCATCCTATGATTCCATCAAATGCAAGGCCTTTCTGTTTACATTGGTTCTCAGGGTGTCGCTGACTAGGCCAACATTTTTGGTCCATCTCTGCTTGCTGTCAAGCAGGTGGTGAGTTACATATAAATACATAGCTTGCTAGGCCATTTCAGAGCAGTTAAAAGCCAAGCACAGTTTTATGCGTCTAAGCCACATCTAGGCTAGACTAGTTGAGGATAGCAACATTGCTAGTCTGACTGACAGTAGGGATGGAGACAAAAAGTATACTCAGTACTCCAGGTATGGTTGCCCATGGTCCTGTAGAATTGTATTTACGCATACTCCAATCCTTCTTTAATATAGTCTAAATTACAGATGATGATTTAATTGGAATCTAACATGCCCTCAGCACATATGCCTTACAATGGAAAGTATATCACACATGGTTTCGGAGGCAGTATATTTGAATGTTTTACACCATTCTAAGGAAAACAACAATATGCAGGAAGTTTGTACTACCAATCCAATATTTGACTGACTGACTGAATAATTAGAAATCAATATAAAATGAGTAAACAATAGTTAAACAAATAATAAAATGACTCAATATTTTCTCTAAAAATGACAAGTTCTAACTGGAAAGAAGCAGAAGCTCCTTAACATGTCAAACAATTTTCTGACACCTGTTTCATTTTGTTCTTATTTAAATTTGATTTCTGGAATAAACAAATACAGCAGAGTCTTACATAAATTTTTCAGAATCATCTCAATGGTCATTCATACTTCTAATCATTCTCTCCTCTTCCTCTGCCCCTTTCATAGAGTCTCATCACATACTCTAAGCTGTGGAATGGAACTAAGCAGCAATTTGAAAAATAATTTGCACTGTCGGGCACTTACAGTTTAATAATTGTGGGTACAGTCTGCTACTGTCAATTCAAAGTTGTTCCATTTAACTTAGCTTACTACATTTTTAGTTTGTGACAACCATTAAACATGTTACTTGAAACAGATGTCAGAATTATCCAGGAGAAAACAGGGCTAATGTTTCGGGTCTGGTGACCCTTCCTCAGTTCTTTGTTTTTTGTTTTTGTTCCTGATTTACAGCATCCACAGTTCTTTTGGTTTTTAGTCAGAATTGTCCAGCTGAGATTGAGTTAATTTTCAAGGTGAGAAGAAGAAAGCCAGCTACTTTACAAAAAGAAACACAGAAAGAACAATTAAAACTGTAACCCATAACCGTGGAGTGTTGTTACGCCAGAAAGGGTGTGAATTTTCAATTTCTTGCTGCTGTGGAAATGAAAGAAGATATGAGAAATAATTGGCATATTCACAATCTCAGTGGGAAATAACAGTAATAGCCCAGGTATCAGTGTTGGAAAAGAGTACTGCGAATGGTCTTGTGGCCTAAACCCTATTAAAAAGGAGGAGAGAATCCAGACAGGCAAAATTGTGAAAGCTTTGAAGACATTCTTTGAATTCTACATTAATATCACTTGTGAATGGTATGGTTTCAATGTCAGAAATTCAAGGATGAATGACAAAGCTCTCTGAATCCTGAGGTTTGATAAATGAAAAATAATTTAATCACAGTTTTAGGCATAGAAAATCTTACTGTGAGAGTTCCTCTGCTCAGAGGTGTAGAGTTCTGGTTTGCAATCAGTTCTTTTCTGATTTTAAGTGGTTCAAATCACCCCCAGATCCCTGGTTCTGGACACTGGACTTATTTAAAGATTGTGAAATGAAGAAGGCAGTAGACAGGTGTTTCAGGGCAAAAGAACTTCTGCATTTAATTAAAATACCAAGGCAAATATAAGAAAAATAGGTAAATGCAATGATCAAGGCAATTGACACAATTAATTACACAGAGAACAATAGTACTATTAAATACACAATTAACCAGATTAACACGATGACAACCTTATCCTACTGACACACATAGAAAACAACAGTTTTGATTACAGAGTTTTAAACAGAATTCCTACCCTTGGGGTCCCAATGCACTGTCACCACTTGCCTTCCACTCGTTGCTAACTCAGTCAGAGCTTTGAGGCCTCGGGTGTTATACTCACCGCTCAAAACACAGTTTTGAAGAGCGCCTGGGTGCTGAGGTTCTTCCTGGTTGTTCTCTCGGTTTGAAACAGGCCCATGTCTGGCAGTTCTTGTTCAGATAACACTTGTTTGGTCTCCAGACTCCATCTCAGTTGTTGAGATAACAAGGTGTAGAGCTGGATGAACACAGCAGGCCAAGCGGCATCAGAGGAGC
>JAHRHZ010000251.1:3095308-3120829 GCA_024137785.1 Ginglymostoma cirratum
AGCATCAGAGGAGCAGGAAGGCTGACATTTCGGGCATAGACCCTTCTGAAACGTCAGCTTTCCTGCTCCTCTGATGCTGCTTGGCCTGCTGTGTTCATCCAGCTCTACACCTTGTCATCTCAGATTCTCCAGCATCTGTAGTTCCTGCTATCCCATCTCAGATGTTGTTTGTTTCAATGGTGATCTTGGCTCAGCTTCCCAATTCAGCTTCTCTGTTCGGCCTCTTGAATTGGCTTTTCTTGGGTCTTGTTTCCAAAGCTGCTGGATGGGGGTGGAAGCCTGTGGAGAAGCTGTTTATGCAGAAGCTTGTTGTTGAAAAAGTACCTCCCCACAGATGAGATTGACGCTGACAATTATACTGACAGTGTGCTCTGTTATCTCCCCTCAAATCTGTAGTTTTCTTTAAGCTCTTGATGTTTTCTTCTGAAGTTAATTAGCTTTCTAGAGTATGTGGAAATGGGTTTTGTTCAAGGTTGAATGTCCAGTATCTCTGTAGATGAATTTTACTTAAGGTTGAATGTCCATTATCTCTGTAGGCCCCTTATTGTCTGTGCTGGGCAGACCAAGCTGTAAATTGGAATTCCAGCTGAATAAGAATTCCAGACAGGTATCCCAGTTCTGTGAGTTATGTTTGTGCATTTTCCACAGAATTCAGTCCAGCTGTCGCTTTGACCTTTTAAAAGTTTTGAAAAGTCCTGGGTTTTATCCAGTATTTTAGAGACTGGAAAAGTCCCGGATGTGTCCAGTGCTTTAGTGTTGGGGATTTTTGCTCCATCCTACAATGCGGAGGAACTTACACTCAAGAAACGTATTGACAACTTAGAGTTTCTGCTCATGTCAAGCAACAGCTAGATCATATTAATGGAAGAACAGGCAAGGCTTTCCATTATGCTAAGAAGCTTTCCAGAATGAATGAGAACAACATGTTGGAAAAAATAAGAAATATTTGCTGAAGAGTCAATGGAAAGATCAAAGCTAGAAGATGTAGATAGTCTGCAGGACATCACACAATACAAAGGAAAGCGTGGGGAAAATAGTGTTCTAACTACATGAAACGGAGTAATTTTGAATCAAAGTCTTTACTGATAAAGAAGAAAAGCAAACCTACAAAAATTGCTCCTGGAGAGGTGTAAACTCATAATTCTGTCAACTTTGAACCATAAAACAAGTTGGCATCTTCAGGTCTAAAGATCATAAATGCTTCATGACTATCAGCATGGTGTTATAGAAGAAAATTACCAAGTCAATGTGAAGCATGATACAGAGACCACTGCTTCATGTAAAATCTTGAGCTTTGCAGACCTGTGCAAAGTGGCTGAAGACAATAACCCAATATTGAAGCTCAAAGATGAGGTTCAGGCAACATAATGCAGCAATGCTAATCCTAATAAGACAAATGAAGCTGAGTGCCCAATGTAATGGCAAGAATGAAGATCTGGAGTCCAAGAGAGTAGATGTTCAGCAAAATTCACTTATCACCTGCAGCAAATCTAAAACTAGGACTGATAATTCTACAGATAACAGAGGATATTTCACAGGCCATAAAACCTTTGATGGCTGCACAGATTATGGAAGATTACAAATACATTCCCATAAGTCTTGAATGTCTTCCTGGTGAATATCATCTTAAAAGTAAATGAGAGGATGAAATTAACTTAACATCGGTCATGCAGAGTTCCAGCAGTCTACATGTACAACCTAAAATCAAAACAGGGAAACTAGTATCCCCACTGACCAGGACCTCCTAAAAAAGGAAAGCAAGACAGGAAAGCCAAGGAATCACACTTTGAGGAGCTGACTGCTGATCATAAATAAGTGAAAGCAGAAGAGTCAGCCATCACAAAACAACGGAAGAAAAAGTTTGATTAAAAAATGACACTCAATGTCAAGTACATAGGTAATGCACTGACGACAAAAGCATTTTGTCCAGATCCTGGAAAAGTGTAGCAAAAATGCAGTGGCCGATGGATATGAAAGAAGTGGAATGATTTTTTGGATTCATGATCTAGCAAGGTTCTTGCCTAATTTGTTATCAAATTGTGAATATCAAGGCAACTTGCTGCAAAAGATGTACAATGGTATTGGGAAGCAGAACAAAAAATAGCTCGCACTTAACTCCAAAAAATAGCAACAACAGTCTGACATACTCTGGAAGTTGTCAATCTGGCACGGATATTGAATCTGAAAGAAAAGTATCTTGCTCCGATCAAGTACAGTACTCAACACGAGAACAACACTTTTTTAAAAAATCCTAAAATCCCTGCAGTGTGGAAACAGGCCCTTTGGCCCAACAAGTCCACATTGACCCTCGGATCATCCCACCCAGAACCATCCCCCTATAAACTATAGGGTAATTTAGCACTGCCAATCCACCTAGCCTGCACATCTTTGGACTGTAGGAGGAAACTGGAGCACCCAGAGGAAACCCACGCAGACACAGGGAGAATGTGCAAACTCCACACAGACAGTTGCCCGAGGGTGAAATCAACTCTGGGTCTCTGTCGCTGTGAGGCAGCAGTGCTAACCACTGAGCCACCAGTCGCCCTAATAAGAAGAAATAAATAATTTCCTCAAATCTATGCCCTCTCATTCTCAATCTTTCATCAAGGAAAATTACTTCCGGAAGGAAGAGATACGAGAAAAACTACCAATAATAAGCAGTAAAAAATTAAGTTTACTCTGAGCACTTTGGTGATAATGGATGAAATGCATGTGCAGAGATTGATGAAACTGGGACTGACTAGAATTAACACAGTTTTGTAAATTAATGATAATTTTTCTTTGCTCACAGAGTAAACCGGGTAACTTGCAATGGTAAATGATGATTCATGTTTTTTTTTGCCTTTTGTACAATACTGTTGGGAGATGTGCACTGCTAATCAAGCTCCACTGCGCCATAAGCTGTATCAAAAGTATAACTGTGGTAAGAAGACGGACAGGTTGTGTCAGGTTAAGGAGGCGGAGATGAGAGGGAGGGTTGGTCATGGGATGACGCCGGGGGTGGGGTGACTCTCCCCACCCCGGCCTCATCCCATGACTCTCCCCACCCCCGGCCTCATTCCTGTCATTTTATTTCATCAGGTTCCACAAGGTTTCAGCCAAGAGAGTGAAATAGATCCTTGGAGCTAGTTTTCCTTTAGCATTTTCTCCTTACTTTTCTCAGCAGACACACTTTCTTGTTATTTGCCCACTTGATTGGAATCACATCCCCAAGCATCCACTCCCTCCACCACTCAGTAGCAGCAGTATGTACTATCTAGAAGGTGCACTGCAGAAATTTGCTAAAGATCCATAGACAGTACCTTCCAAACCCAAGACAACTTCCATCTAGAAGGACAAGACAGCAAATACATGGAAACACTACCACTTTCTACCACTCCCCCTTCAAGCCACTCACCTTCCTGATTTGGAAATATATCATCATTTCTTTACTGTTGCTGGGTTAAAGTCTTGGATTTCCCTCCCACAGCATGTGAATTGCAACAGTTTAAGACGACAGCTCACGGCCATCTTTTCAAGGAAAACTACAGACAGATAATAAATGCTGGCCAGAAAGAAATGCCAAATTCCTACAAGTTAATATAAAAAAAGCTTGCCATACCTTCCTTAGTCATCAATGATTGGTTTATCCTGTCTTACGATCCTTACTGAATACTGGGATGTATATTTTCTGCGAATCATGAATTACCTTTACTGCCTAAAATGTCTGCCACTACTTGCTTTTTGTCATTCCTGCTAGTCTATCTACCCAGTCAACATTAGCTAACTGTATCCTTATCTCATTGTAATGTTCCTTATTGAAGCTTATCAGTTATTTCTGACCCAGGTTTCTCACTTTCAAAATAAGTCTTAAATTCCATCGTGTTATGATCACGACTTCATAGGAAACATTTTTAGTCTGAGGTCATTTCTTAAATTGGCCTCATTATTACTATATCCAAGGCCAGCATTTATTGCCCATCCCTAACTTCCCAGAGGTTGTTTAGGAGTCAACCACATTGCTATGGGGATGGGTCTAGAGTCACATGTCAGCCAGATCAGGTCACAGCAGCAGTTTCTTTCCCTAAACGACATTATTGAGCCAGATATGTTTTTCTGACAATCAACAAAAGACTGGTGGTCATCACTGAACTTCTAATTCTGGGCTTTTATTGAATTCACATTTTGTCTGAAGAGGGGTCCCGACCTAAAACATCAACTTTCTTGCTCCTCTGATGCTGCTTGTCCTGCTGTGTTCCTCCAGCTCCACACTGTGCTGCCTCTGACTCCAGCATCCGCAGTTCTTGCTATCTCCCAGCCTGTTCCCTAATTGGGCTCATGACATTTTGCTGTAGGAAACTACCCCCAGTACACTCTATGAATTTGTTGGCATTAGGTACACTTTCCAATTCAATTAACCCAATCAACATGAAGATTAAAGTCACCCATAATCGTTTCTCTATTCTTTTTACACGCTCCTAATATTTATTGTGTAGCAATACTTTTTAACCCAGAATGTCTAAACAGTTTCATTAAATGTGTTTCCTTATTGTCCTTGACAAGAATATGCATTTGCCCATAGTGCACAGGCTGGCTTGCTATAGTGAACTGAACCTCTGTTGTAGCTTGCTTAGACTTAGCTTGTGGCAGCCATTTTGAACATTACTTGAGACATAGCCAATAGCATAGTTTAGCCTTTTGACATTTGAACATTTATTCCTTTGCTTTGTCTTTTTAAGTCTTAAAATTTCAGTTTTTCATTCAAATTCAAAGGTGTATTAAGGAAGACCATTGAAAGGGCTGACAGGTCACATGGACTGTAGGAAGATTGAACATTACACTAAACATCCAATTATTGCAGGTATGAAACACAACGATCAGAATGGCAGTAGTTAAAGAGGTCCCAAGTGGGTAGCAGGTGGAGAAAAAACTAGCATTATGGGAAGGCTACAAGGGGAAGTACAGAATGAAATAATTACAGCTCTGGCAGATGTTCTAATGTGAAGATAAAAGCAAAAATAAGAAAGCCAGGCTGTATCAACTTTTATTTTAATCACAACTCCCACCAAGAAACTCAAGAGTCAATGTAACATTCATCGGATCAAACACACACATAAAGCATCTGTTACAGAAACTGCACCAGCCATGAGTCTGCAGCAATCACCCACTAATTATTGAACAAATGAACAATGAGTCATCAAATAACCTTAGTGGTGTTGTTTTCTTTAAAAATATATATACAGATGCCAAAAGCATCAGTAAGAAATCATTAAATGGAAAATACACGTATTTCAAAAGACCTCTGAATCCAATCAAGATTTTCAGGGTATTTGTTTAGCAGAGCCTTCCTTGCATAAATTTAAATTTATCGTGACCTTTAGTTTTCACATCATTTGAACAAAAACACATCTGCCCACATACACGTACCACCATTACGTCTATTTATTACTCCCCTTTACCAAAGACTTGAAGAAAATAAGAATAAAACTTATACTTCATTTAACATTCAGGAATTGTTCAAACCTCCATAATATGGTTTCGATTAAAAAGGACATAATAGCAGTATATTTAAAAATACATAATGAAATCAAACAGAATTAGCAGGGAAAAGAAAGGAAAATCACAGCCGACAAATTTCTTGCAGTTCTTTGAGATGGTAACAGGGAAGATAGATACAATGAACCTGTAGATGCAATATATTTGGATTTCCAAAGGAATTCAATATAGTACTACACATAAAGCAATTTATAAGATGAGACCACGGTGTTTGAAATACTATATTAGAATGGATAGAGGATTGGCTGATTAATAGAATATAGAGAGTTGGGATAAAAGTTGCATTTTCAGATGGCAACTTGCAATTACTTGCTTGTTACCGCCTGAAAGAATTCTGACAGATATCAGACATGACCACCCCTTGATGAAGTCATACTGACTCATATTATGCCCTACTTTACTACGCACTTTTAAGTATTCAGCAATCTCATCCTTAATAATGGACCCTAAAATCTTACCAACAACCAAGGTCAAGCTAACCAGTTTATAAATTTCCTGTCTTCTGCTTCCTTCCTTTCTTAGACAGGGGTGTTACATCAGCTATTTTCCAGTCTCTCCCTTACTCCACTGATTCCTGAATGATCACCACCAATGCCTCCAATTACGACCACAATCTCCTCAGCTATCTCCTTCACACTCTGTAGTTCATCTGGTCCAGGTTATTTATCCACCTTCAGAACTTTCAGCTTCCCCAAAACTTTCTCATTAGTGATGGCCACTATAGTCACCTTTGCCCCTCGGCTCTCTTGCAGTTCTGGTATGCTACTGGTGTCTTCCGCTGTGAAGACTGATGCAAAGTATCTATTCAGTTCCTCTGCCATTTTCTTCTTTCCTATTCTACTTCTACAGTCTCATTTTCCAGTGATCCAATATCCCATTCTTACCTCAGTCTTACTTTTAGATAGCCAAATACACTCTTGCAATCTTCTTTTGTATCACTAGCTAGCTTACTCTCAGATTTCACCTTCACCCCCTTTTCTTTTTCAGTTCTTCTCTGATTTTTAAAAGCTTCCTAATCCATTGGCTTCCCACTAATCTTCACCACATTGCATGCTTTGTGATTTGCTTTCATGCTCTCCCTGACTGTCTTTGTCAGCCATGATTGTCTTGTCCTCCTCTTGGTAAGTCTCTTCTTCCTCCTTGGGATGAATTTCTGCTGTACCTCCCAAACTAACCCCAGAAACTCCTGCCATTGCTGCTCCACGATCTTCCCTGCTAGGCTTCCTTTCCAATCAACTCTGGCCAGCTCCTCCCTCGTGTCTTTGTAGTTATCTTTTCTCAATTGTAATACCTCTACATCTGATCCCAGCTTCTCCCTCTCACACTGCAGGGTTAATTCTATCATATTATGGTCACTGCCACCTAGGGATTCCTCCACCTTAAGCTCCTTAATCAAGTCTGCCTCATTACACATCACTAAATCCAGAACTGCTTACTCCCTAGTGGGCTCTACCACATGCTGCTTCAAAAAAACCCATCTTGTAGATATTCCATAAATCACTTTTCTTGAGGTCTACTACCAACTTGATTTTCCCAGTCCACCTGCATGTTGAAGGTCCCCATGATTATTTAATAGTGCTTTTCCGATCTGCTGAATTATTTACTGTCCACATTCTAACTACTGCTAGGTGGCCTGCATATAACACCATCAGGATCTGTTTTCCTTTACATTTCCTGAACTCTACCCACACAAATTCTGTGTCTTCTCACTCTATATCACTCCTTGCTATTAATTCATTTTTATTTCTTACTAACAACGCAATCTTTCCCCCCGCCCATCTGCCTGTCCTTTCGATAGGACATGTATCGTTGTATATTTAGTTCCCAGTCCTGATCCCCTTGCAGCTATGTATCTGTGATAAGATTCATCTGATTCATAAAGGACTTGACAAGAGAAATTCAGAGAGGTGGTTTCCCCTTGTGGGAGAGTCTAGGGCCAGAGGGAATAATCTCAGAGTAAGGGCCCAACCTGTTAAGACAGAGATGAGAAGAAACTCCTTCTGTCAGAGTGTTGTGAATGTTTAGAATTCTTTACCACAGAGAGCTGACAGGACTGATCATTAACCATTATCAAGGCTGAGACAGACAGATTCTTAATCAGCAAGGGAATCAAGAATTAAGAAGATAAGACAGGAAAGTGAACTTGAAGATTATCGGATCAGCTATTATCCCATTAAGTGGTGGAGCAGAATCAATGAGATGAATGGCCTACTCCTGTTCTTAAGGCTTATGGTCTTATCATAATCTAATCTGATAAGATGTATAAGATGTGCTGGAACGAATTGCAAACTTGCACCATCCTAATGAGTCTTTATCAGTGTGAACCCTGCATTATTAATAACTAAAAGATTCCAAGAATAATGAAATAATTGAATGCTGTTAAATCTACTCAGCTTGCTGTTGTAGCCAAAGACAATTGCCAGTTTTTTCAATTTATGTCAATATGCTCATTGCATGTTGTTATGCTTAAGAAATAATATTTGCCTTATTTTGTTTCACAGCCTTCGTTTGACTGTCAGCAACTAGGCAACTATTAAAGCTGTGGAAACTCTCATTGTCTGGAAATTCAGACAACAATTTTCCTAACCCTCTTAGTTTTGTAAATTCATTTGTGTCAGTTCTGCCATCAAATGTGCTGTGAGGTGGAGGTACCACTGTTGAACAGGAGTGGACAAGGTCAAAAATCACACAACACCAGCTTATAGTGTTTGAGTGAAGATTTGTAGCTCGGGTGTTGGTTGTAGATGTTGGTGTGCTCGCCAAGCTGGGAAGTTTGATAGAAGACGTTTCATCCCCTTACTAGGTAACATCCTCAGTCCTGTGGGGTTTCCTGTGAAGCGCTGTTGTCTTGTGCCGGTTCGAATTTATATGGTCTGGTTTTTGCTGCTTCCAGTAGGTGTCGGTTCCAGCTGTGCGCTGTAATGGTCGATATATCGGGTCAAATTTAATGTGTTTGTTGATGGAGTCCGCAGAGGAATGCCAAGCCTCCAATAATTCGAACAAACACATTGAATTAGCCCCGATATACCGACCATTACAACACCCAGGCGGAAACAGCAAGAATCAGACCACATAAATTCGAACCGGCACAAGACAACAGCGCTTCACAGGAGGCGCCACAGCACTGAGGATGTCACCTAGTTAGGAGATGAAAAGTCTGCTATCAAACCTCTCAGCTCGGCAAACACACCAACATCTACACCAGGTTATAATCCAAAAGGTTTATTTGAACAAACAAGCTTTCAGAATCTCATTTCTTTTTCCAGTGTTAATGAGAAAGGAGACATCAGACACAGATTTTATAAGTAAAAGATCAAAGGGTCATAGACCTGATGCAAATGTATTGAGCAAACCTAAGATGGCTGCTAAATCTTTAATCAGTTAGAAAGGAGATGTAGGTTTCAATTGATTAACATGCAATTCCCAGAATTTCTTTCAAGTCACTGCCCTGAGATAACTAAAGGTTTTATTAGTATACCAGAGGTGACATCTCAGATCAGACAATACATTTTAGATGTAAGGCGTTGTTTAGAATCTGTCTGTGTTGTAACTTGGAGTCAGACTGGTTTTACTTTCAATGTAGGAATTTATAAAATGCCACATTGACTGACTGTCTACAAACTGTGTGCCTTTTTGAACAAAATGGAATGTATCTGCAATTACAAATCTGCAATTGCAAATTCAGCCCATTGATTTATCTGTGTTTGTGCGTGTATATGTGTACATGCATGAGTGACAGTCTATGCATCTTACTCCAAGTTAAAGCACAGACAGATTATAAACAAGGCCTCACACCTAAAATGTATCGTCTGACCTGAGATGTCACCTCTACTTTACTATTATAACCTTTAGTTATCTCAGGGCAGTGACTTGAAAGAAATTCTGGGATTTGCATATTAACCAATCAAAACCTGCATCTCCTTTCTAATTGATTAAAGATTTAACAACCACCTTTGTTTGTTCAACACATTCACATCAGATCTATGACCCTTGTGCTTTCAAATAAACCTGTTGGACTATAACCTGGTGTTGTATGATTTTTCATCAAATGTGCTCTTAGCACTTGAAAACAACTGTATATAGTATCGCCACTGATCTACACATGCAAGGAATGCAAAAGCATTACAATAGCTAGAACTTTGGCAATTCCTTTCTCCCATGAAAAAATTATCAGAGAATATCTACAATGTGGAAAGAGGCCATTTAACCCATCAAGTCTGCACCGATCCTCTGAAGAGCATCCGATCCAAACTCAATCCCGTAGCCTATCCCCATAACACTGCATTCACCATTGTTAATCTACCTAGCCTGCATATTACTGGACACAACAGACAATTTAGCATGTCCAATTCACCTAACCTGCACATCTTTGGACTAGGCATAAACCAGAGCACTCGGCAGAAGCCCATGCAGAAACGGGGAGAACATGCAAACTTGACACACAATCACCCAAGGTTAGAATCAAACCTAGGTCCCTGGCACTATGAGGCAGCAGTGCTAACCACTGAGTCACTGTGCTACTCTACTGTGTCAAAATAAAATCAGCTATATTCACAAAAGAGTTTTCAATGCTTCATAAAAGCCATCTAAACTGGAATAAGAATATTTGAACAGTGTTGGGACAGTAGCCATACCAGTCAAACAAAATACAAAGTGAAGTTGGAGGAACACAGCAGGTCAGTCAGCATCAGATGAGCAGGAGAGCTGATGTTTTAGGTCAGGACCTTCATACTCAAAACATCGACTCTCCTGCTCCATCAATGCTGCCTGTCCTGCTGTGTTCCTCCAGCTCCACACTGTATTGACCCTGACTCCAGCATCTGCAGTTCTTGCTATCTCCAAATAAAATACAAACACCTTTTGGCTTTGATTTGAACATACGCTGAACAAGCAAATTATGTTTTACTTTTAGCTTCCCTTGTTATTCCTTTGAAAGATAGTTCTCAACCTCTGTTGTAAAACTGATTAATATATCATCGCAGAAAGCTAAGTCAGGCAGAAACTGGATGGTTGGTTAGTGGCAAAACCTCAATCACAAGTCAATATACAGAGAGATTGAAGTAGCTTTTGTCTTTCTGAACTGATGCCAACAAAATGATAATATGAAAGCAACATATGGTATATTTCTTTCCATTTTTCTTAAATAAATCTGCTCCACTGCCATCAATACTAATTTGGTCCATCCCAAATCCCTTTGGTGTTTCCTCCAATTCTAGCACTCCCATTATTTTTATCATATAGAAACATAGAAATTAGAAGCAGGAGTAGACCATTCGGCTATTCAAGCCTGCTCTGCCATTCAATAGGATCATGGCTAATCATCTAATTCAGTTCCCATATTCTCCCCATAATAAGCATCAAACTTTCTTTAATTATTGGTTATAGTATTTTGAAGTTCCTAAGTGCAGGGACTTGCTTAAAAACAAAACCTCCCCAACACAAGAACACACAAAAAATGGAGTCAGAATGGACCAGATAGCCCACAGAGCCTGCACTGTCATTCAATAAGGTAATCATGGGGCAAAAGGAAAAGAGGAAATAATTACGGTATCATGAGAGAAAAAGTACTAGTTAAACAAATAGAGTTAAAGGCTGATAAGTCCCTGGACCTGATGATGTGCATCCTAGGAATGTAATGGAAATAACTGAAGAAATAATGAATACACTGGTTGTAATGTTTAGATTCTGGAAACGTCTTAGAAGATTGGAAAACTAATGTAACACATTTGTTTAAAAAGGGGAGGAGGCAAAAAATGGGTAATTCAGTCAGTTAGGTTAACAACTGTCACTGGAAAAATGTTAGAGTCTATTATAAAGAATGGAACAACATTTAGAAATCTATAATCTGGTCAACCAGGGTCAGTTTGTCTGCACAAAGGGGAAATCATGGCTAACAAACTTAATAGAATTCTTTGAAGTAACAAGCCGAATAGATATAGAGAAAGCAGTGGATATAATGTATTTGATTTCAGAAGGTGTTAATAAGGTAAAAGGCCATCGTGCTGGAGGTAGTATATCAGAACATATAGAGGACTAGGATCAGCTGGAATATGTTAATGCACAAAGCATTCAGAATAAGATAGACAAACTAATTGAGTTAAATAAGTGTGATCTCATAACAATTACATAAACATGCTTACAAGGAGATAAAAACTGAAAAGTTAACATTCAGGGATATTTGACCTTTCAGAGACACAGGAGAAGTGAAAAATTTATTAGGGTAGCAAAATTATAAAGAGATTATATGAGGACAGGTGTGGGAAACAATTTAGGCTCAAATGATTTTGACTCTATTTGGGCAGAGTTAAAAAACAGCAAGGGAACAAAGTCACTGGTAGGAGTAGTGTACATATCTCCATACAATAGGCACTCTGTAGGAAAGGCTATAAATCAACATTAATAATAGCAGCATGTGAAAAAAAGAACAATAATTTAACCTTCATGTTGATTCGGTTAATCAAATTGGAACAGGTAGCTATAACAAGGAATTTGCAGAGTACATTAGGGATAGATTCCAAGACTAATGTATCATAAAATCATAGAATCCCTACAGGGTGAAAACAGGCCCTTTGGCCCAACAAGTCCACACCAACCCTCAGAGTATCCCACCCAGATCCATCCCCATGCCCCATAGCTCACCTAATCTGCACATCCCTGAACACTATGGGCAATTTTATTTTGGCCAATCCACCTAGCCTGCACATCTTTGGACTGTGGGATGAAACCAGACCACCTGAAGGAAACCCACGCAGACACAAGGAGAATGTGCAGACTCCAAATAGAAAATCGCCCGAGGGTGGAATCGAGCCCTGATTCCTCTGAGGCAGCAATGCTAACCACTGAGCCAATGTGCCACCCTCTTGGAGTCAACATGTCTTAAAGTCAATAAGGGAGTAAGTTATTTTGGATCTGGTAATGGCTAATGAGGCAAGTTTAATAAATGATCTTGAAGTAAAAGATCCTCATGGAAGTAGCGATCATAACATAATTGATTTTAATATTCAGTTCAAGAGTGAGAAATTTGAGTCAGAAACTACTGTGTTTAACTTAAATAAAGGGAGTTGCACTGTATTGAGGATAGAGTCAAATAAAGTGAATGGGTAGATATATTAGCAGGAATGACAGTAAACAAGTCGTGGCAGACATTAAGGAGGCAATTCATGATTCTCGGCAAAAATAAATCCCAGTAAGGAGGAAATATTCTAAGAGAAGAATAAAACAAACTACAAGGGCAAACTAGTGACTAATATACAAACTAGCAATAAGATCTTCTTTAAATATATAAAAAGGAAGAAAGAATTCAAAGCAAGCATAGATCCTTGAAACTGAATCTGGAGACGCAGTTATGAGGAATAAAGAAGTGGCAGAGGAATTGAACAGATTCGAACATCAGTCTTTACAGTAGAAGATACTTCAAATACCAAAACTTAACACCAAAGAATGCAAAGAAGAAAATAAGTACCATCGCCATCACTCAACAAATATTATTAGACAAACTAATGGGGCTAAAAACAAATAAGCCCCTTGGCCTTGATGGCTTACACCCTAGATGCCTAAAAGTGGTAGCTATAGAGATAATGGATGCATTGGTTGTAACTTTCCAAGCATTCTCAGATTCTGGAGAAATTCAAAAAGGAAGGAAGGTAGAAAGTGGGTAACTATAGACTGATTCACCTACCATCTATTGTTGGAAAAGTATTCTATTCAATTATTAAGGAAGTAATAGCAACGCATGGAAAGTCATTATCTAATCAAGCAAAGTCAGCATTGTTTCATGAAAGGCAAATCATATATGACTTTATCAGCATTATTTGAGGGATTCTCAACCAGAGTGGATAGAGGGAAACAAGTAGATCTGTTGTATTTGGAACAAGTTTAAAAAGCAACTCACCAAAATGTTCAGTAAGATACAAGTTCACAGTATTGAAGTAATATGTTGGCATGGAAAGAGAATAGTCCAAAAGGCAGGAAAGAGAGAGTAAGGATAAGCATTTTTTTCATGTTGGTGACCACTGACTAGTAGTGTTCCACCTGCTCTGGGACAGTAACTGTTTAAATATATTAATGATTCAGAGGAAAGAAGTGAATGAAATGCAGCCAGATTTGCAGATGACAAAAAATAGGTGGAAAGGCAGGATGTAAGACGAATACAAACAGTATAGAGAGAGATATTGATAGCAGACTTGGAGTGCTTGTATATGAAACACAAGAAGTTAGCCCATATATGAAGCAGGTAATCAGGAAGGTGAATGGAATGTTGACCTTTATTTCAAGGCGATTGGAGAATAAGATTGGGGAAGTCTTAACTGTAAGTGTATGAGTTGCTGGTGGAATCACTTCTGGATTACAGTGAGCAGTTTTGATCCCTTATTTAAAGGAAATATATCATTTCATTCGAGGCGGTTAGCTAGATGATCCTGGTATGGAGGGATTGTGTCATGATCAAAGATTAAACAGGTTGGGATTCCACTCATTGGAGTCTAGAAGAATGAGAGCTGATCTGATTGAAACATATAAGATTCTCAAGGAGCCTGGTAGGGGTAAATGTTGAAAGGATGTTTCCCCTAATGGAGGAGTGTACGACCAGACAGCATAGTCTCAGAATAAAGGGACACCAATTTAAGATTGAGATGAGGAGGAATTTCTTCTCTCGGTGGATTGTGAATCTTTGAAGCTGCTTGCCACCGAGACCTATAGTGCAGAGTTTTTGCCTATATTAAAGGCTGAAAGAGGTTTTGATCAGTTCGGGAAATCAAGAGTTATGGGAAAAAAGCAGGAAAGTGAGTCTGAAGAATTTCAGATCAGTCATGATCCTATAGAATGGCACAGCGGGCTCAAGGGGCTGCATGGCCTACTCCTGTTTCTTATGGTCACACATCCTTTTGGAATACAGTGGGCATTTTCAGAATTGTAACCTGTAACTAGTAAAGTGACAAAAGGTACAATGATGGGCCCACAATTATTTACAATATATATGAAAGTCTTGGATAAGGAAAGTGAATGTACTATAGCCTAATTTGCAGAAGAGGCAAAATATATGGGAACGCAAGTGGTGAGGTTAATATAAAGAGTCTGCAGAAGGACATAGATATGTTATGCACGTGGGCAAAAATGTGGCCTTAAATTACATGGAACAGCCCTATGGTCCCCACTTGTCCAATGCCAGCCCCATTTTCTCACTCGCCATAAGCCAAAGTACACACTCTGATATCTATGGATCCCTGGCGCTAACTCCATGTTTAAATGGTTGTTGTGCACCTGGTCAACTGCTGGCTGTCTACAGCTACCTTGCACAGTTTGTAACATTTGCCCCATGAGGCAGCTAAGGAGAAATTGGTACCTCGCTTTGCAGGCAGTGTCCTAGAACTCCTAGAGATCAGGGTGGTGTAGAGGAGGGCTGTCTTCATCCTTCAGGACCACAAGAGTCTGCCAGCCTGGTCTAAGGTTGCTACCCAGATCAGCGTAGATTCAGCCACCGAGAGAATGCCCAGCAATGCAGAAAATGTCAATTTTGTTATAACACGGAGACAGACATCTGAACCAAAGCAGCCTTTCTACTTCTGTATTTGCAACACAGCAACATAAACTGTCAAAGACCCTAACAGAGTCACTCAAATGGTTCCTAAGCAGACTTTGAAATAATCAACTACAGACTGGGTGAAGAATTAGTTTCCAGATACCGGTTTTGTGTCATAGAAACATAGAAACATAGATGATAGGAGGAGACCTGTCAGCCCTTCAAGCCTGCTCTGCCATTTTTCACGATCACGGCTGATCATAAAACTCAATAGCCTAATCCTGCTTTCTCACCATAACTTTTGATCCCATTTGCTCTAAGTAATATAT
Source organism: Ginglymostoma cirratum (assembly GCA_024137785.1). Taxonomy (NCBI): domain Eukaryota; kingdom Metazoa; phylum Chordata; class Chondrichthyes; order Orectolobiformes; family Ginglymostomatidae; genus Ginglymostoma; species Ginglymostoma cirratum. The sequence goes on from JAHRHZ010000251.1 coordinate 3,110,690, forward strand.
CTAGTCGCCTCTTAAATACATTCAATGTTTTGGCATCAACTATTTCCTGTGGTAATGAATTCCACAGTCTCACCATTCTTTGCGTGAAGAAATGTCTCCTCATCTCCATCCTAAATCTTCTATCCCGAAACCTCATACTGTGATCCCTGGTTCTGGACACACCCACCATCGGGAACATCCCCCCTGCATCTACCCTGTCCAGTCCTGTTCGAATTTTATAAATCTCAATGAGATCTCCCCTCATTTGTCTGACCTCTAGCGAAAACAATCCCAACCTAATCAATCTCGCCTCATACATCAGACCCACCATCCCCAGAATCAACCTGGTAAACCTTTGCTGAAACAAAGGATTTGTCTATTTACTAAGTACACAATAATTCTAGCACAGAGAAAATTATCAACATGATAAGCTAATTAATGTCTGGTTAATGATTAATTTAAATCTGAAACATTTGTTGTCAGCTCCCAATCACCCGAAAGATAGACAAACTCAGTTAGATGGATTAATAAGAGTTAAGAACAAAACTGGCCAGATTACTGAAATGGATTTCATGCATTGTTTCACAGGCATAAATGTGGACTCCTTGGCTGCTTTTCTAAACCACTGATTACCTGGGTCACTTTCTCAGTTCATCCAGACAAAGGCAGCAATGCTTCTAACTCAGCTTTCTTCTCCTTGGGCTTCTGGAAGCTGGTGTATCAGAACAGGCAGGGAGATTTCAAATCTTCATGCAGTCCCAGCAGCAACCCAGAATTATCTCTCAGAAAACAAAGTTTAAAAAAGACTAATTCTGGTTCTGCCTTGCGAGATTGATTGACTACCTGAGGCCTCAGATACCATTCAACAACTGCCATCTGTCTTAACAAAGAGTCTCTTCTAGACTTGCCAGTGCCAATTCCTAGGTACTGACCTTGTTAATAGCCAACCTCTGCTATTTGTTTAAACACAATGCTCTTGCTAGGGGGTGTTGTGTCTGTTAGAAACATTATAATCAAGGCTCAGCCTAAAATTAGCCTCCAGCCTAGCCTCACAAACAAATAAAATTTGTTTGGTCTGTTCTTTTCCTTTTTGCACAAGCTGTCCCAAAGTCCATCATTCATTTCTAGCTCGTAATTCAAAATCGACAAAAGATTAAAAATAATGAAAAATCAGTTATAGGTTTTATCAATGACCATCTCTAGTCTGTCAGGATAAGTTTCAACATCTTCCCTCTGCTACCTCACACTATCTCTGCTACTGCATCCATTTCCCACCAACGATCATGTGCTACAACTTACACTCACATGCAACATCTTCCCTCAAATGGTCTTAACCACCCCAAACTATTAATGCTGCATGGCCTCTGCACCTCCAACTCATTCACTCAGAGCACCTTTCCCCTACCTGTACCAGCACTCACACTTGTGCCACCCAATTTCAATTTGCTCAATCGCTCTCTTTGTCTCATTCCAGGAGCAAAATGGTTTACAACAGGGCAGAAAGAACCAAGATGGTTATCAGGTGCCTGACATTCCACTCTTCATCCCCTATAAAGAGGGAAGTCAGTTAGTCATATGACTAACTGACCATGCCCAATCCCCTGAACTAATATGGTCCCTGAAATGCAACCTGGTCTAATCTATGAATTAAGTGCCTTGTTGCTCACCTAAAAAGTGTCTGGCAGCTGCATAGCAATGAAAGGCATCAGCGCACTCAAAATTACTGCATTGACATTCAAATGCATATTGCAAGTGGATATGGAGATATACCACGATGATGCAATGAGGCTGGTATGTGTTGAATGTGGGATGCTTGTGGCCGCTGCCCATAGAGTTTGCCCTGAAATGTTGCCAAGTGTCCAAGGTGGAGAGTCTGAGGAGTACACCACAATCTGGAGTGACCAGCTAGCATCAGAACACATAGGAACATTGGACCATAGGAACTGCAGTCCCTCGAGCCTGTTCCACCATTCAATGATATCATTGCTGATCTATGACCTAACTCCATATACCTGCCATTGACACATATCCCCTAAAAACTTAGCTTGACAAAATTAATCTCTCTCAGGTTTAAAGTTAAAAACTGATCTAGCAATCACTTGTGGCAGAGTTCTAAACATCTACCACCATTCACGTGTAGACTTCTCTCCAAAAGGTCTGCCCCCAATTCTCAGACTGTATCCATTAGTCGAAACACCCCTAACCAGTGGAAATAGTTTATCTTTATCTACCTTGCCTTTTCTCGATAATATCTTGAAGGCTTCAATCAGGTCACCCTTTAACCTTCTAAATTGTAGAGTGTAAATATCTCATTTGTTTAATCTCTCCTCAAAACGTAACCCCTGTACTCTCTCCAAGGCCATATGCTTCCTAAGGTGGTGCCCAGATCTGCTGACTGTGCTCCATGTGGGTCTCACTAGTTTTGGTATAACAGCAGTATACCTCCTGTATCCTTGTACTTCAGTCCTGTAGATATAAAGGCCAGCAACCATTAGCTTTCTTGATTAATTTCTGCTCTAATTGTGACATATTAAAGATCAATGCATCTGAATCCCCAAGTCTCTTCAGGCAGCCATTGTTTTTAAATTCATGCAATCTAGAAAGCACCGTGAACTCTCTTTCTTCAGTATAAAATGGATAACGTCACACTTGCTTACATTGAATTCCATCTTCCACAGTTTTACATTCACTCAATCTATCATTATCCCTTTGCAATTTAATGCTATCATCTACATTGTCTATAATGCCATTTAATTTTGTGTGATCAGCAAATTTGTATAAATAACTTTCTGCGCCATTTTTCAAGTCATTAATAAATTTGTGAATAATTATGCCCTAAGACACATCCTTATGGAACACAACTGATTATACCCTGCCAAGTTGCGTATTTTATACTTACTTTCTGTTGTCTGCCACTCAACCAATTTCGCAGTCATCTCAGTAATTTGTCTTCAATTCCATGGGCTTCTATTTTAATTAATAGTCCCTTTTGTGGAACTTTATCAATGCCTTCTGGAACTCCGTATAAAAAGTACACATAGGCATTCCCTTGCCCACTGCCTTATTCACTTCTTCAAAAAATTCAATGAAATTTATCAGGCATTACCTATCCGTCATGAATCCATGCTGGCACTCCCTGATTAATTTAAAATTTTCAAGGAGTTTAGTTACCCAATCCTTGATTATAGAATCTAATTATTTCCACACCACTGACATCAGACTAACTGGCCTGTATTTTCTTGGTTTTCCTCCTTCACCAATCTTAAAAAGCAGAGTGACCTGCAATTTTCCAGTCTGAAAGTTCTGAAAGATTATAGTTAGGGCAACTACAATATGCTTTCCTACTTCTTTTAACGGCCTCGGATGAAATTTGAGAGGTCCTGGAGATTTTTCACTCTTTAAATTCCATTAATTTCCTCATTATTATTACTTACATTAATTTCATTCAGTCCCTGTTCCTCATCCACTATTAATTTCCTCAGGACTTTGGCATGTTATCCTCTTTTTCTGCTGTAAATACTGAGGTAAAGTAATTATTCAACATGCCTGCCATTTCCCAATAGACATTCGCAATAACCTCACTTTCCATCTTTAGATGGCCACCATTGCTCATGATCACTTACTTTCCCTTTATCTAACTGCAAAATTTCTTCTTATTGATATTGAATACCCTGGCAAGTTTCCTTTCATAATCCCTTTTGTTGTTCTTATCATTTGCTTTAGGACCCTTTGTTAGCTTTAGTGTCTTTCCCATTCAACAGGATCTGTGCTTTTCTTTGTATATTTGTAAGCCTTTTCCTTTGGTTTATGCTGTCCCTTACCTCTTTAGTTGTCCATGGCTGTTTTTTTTTCCCCTTTGAATGGAGTTTGTTTTCCCCTCAGGGATTTAAACTGGTTTTGCATTGCATTAAATGCATCTATAAACATTCTCCGCTGTTCTTCAGTTGTTGTACCATTAACAGATTTTCAGTTTACTGTGGACAATCTGTCTCATCTCATTTAAGTTGCCCTTATCTAAACTTAAAACTCCGGTAGTTGGTTCATGCTTTTCACTTTCAATGCTTCATCAAACTCAATCATGTTACAATCATTATTTGAGAAATGTTCACACACAATTAGGTTATGGATTAAATCCGGTTCATTTTCGTTATGAAACCCAATATTGCTTTCCCCATGATGTATCCTGGACATATTGTTGTAGGAAACTATCCTGGACACACTCCAGAAAATCACTAACTTTCTAACAGATCCTTGTCTGCCTCTCCCAATCTATGTTAAAGTTAAAATTCCTGTTATTTCTCGTCTGGCTTTGCTATATACTTGCCTAATTACTGCATTTATACAAGCTAGCACTTCAGAATTGCTACCAGGGGATCTGTACACAATACCTATTAGAAGTCTAGATCCTTTATTGTTCCTCCGTTCTACCTATACAGTTTCCACTGAATGCTTTACCCTAATCCTCTCTCACTATTGAAGAATTTTGCTTCGAATCAGTAAGCCTACTTCGGCTCCTTTGCCATTTTCTCTATCCGTCCTATAAATCTTATAACCTGGTAGACTGAGTTCCCAATTCCAATCATCCAGCAGCGATAGTTCAGTAATGGCTACTATATTATATTCCTCAATTTGAATTTATGCCTGCAGCTCATTTAATTTATTCATTATGCTCTGTGCATTGTATTTCAAACTCTTATTTGGGTCATACACTGTAACCTATCCCTCAACGCTGGTACTTTGTTCATCTGATTATTATTTTTCTCTTCCAATTTAATCAATACATTTCTTATAGTTTTGTGATTAACTGCCATATCTGAAGAAGGATTCTTGACTGTCACGTTACTTGATTTTGAAACTGTATTGACATCCCCAAAGCACCTCCACCACACCCCCATGCCACCATTTACTATTTTTAAAGGTCTTGTGACAACCCTACTTAGCCTTTCCAATAGGACATTGGTCCTAGATTGACTCAGGTGGAGCCCAGCCCAACAGTAGATTCCTTCCCGTCCCAGTACAGATGCCAGTGCTTCACATAGTAGAAACCTTCTTTCCCACACGATTCCTTTAACCATGCATTTATTTGCCTAGTTTTCTTACCTCTATATCAATGTGCACATGACTTGGATAATAATTTCTTTTTTATATTCCCTCATGGGACAAGGGCATTGCTAACTGGCCAGCATTTACTGCCCGTTCCATAGTGGCCCTTGAGAAGATAGTAGTGAGCTGCTTTCTTAAACTGCTGTAGTCCACATGCTGTATGTTGACCCACAATGCCTTCAGGATGTGAATTCCAGGATTTTGAACCAATGACATTGAAGGAATGACAACACATTTCCGAGTCAGGATGATCAGCAGCTGGGAGAAGCACTTTCAGGTGGTGTTCCCAAGTCTCGGCTGTGCTTGTCCCTCTGGATGGAAGTGGTCGTGGGTTTGGAAGGTGCTGTCTGAAAATCTTTGATGAATTACTGCAGTGCATGTTGTAGGTAGTACATACTGCTGCTACTGAGTATTGGTGGTGAATGTAGTATCAATCAGTGGGCTGCTTCATCTTGGATGGTGTTAAGCTTCTTGAGTGCTGTTGGAACTGCATCCATCCAGGCAAGTGGGGAATATTCCATCTCACTCCTGTCTTGTGCCTTGTAGATAGTGGACATGATTTGGTGAGTCAGGAAGTGTGTTACTTGCCTAGTATTCTCAGCCTCTGACCTACTGTTGTTGCCATTGTGCTTATGTGATGAGTTCAGTGAGTTTCTGGTCAATGGTAATGCCAAGAATGTTGATAGAGGATTCAATTATGGTAGCACCATTGAACATCAAAGGGCGGTGATGGAGATGGTCATTACCTGGCATTTGTGTGGTGTGAATGTTACTTACCACTTGTCAGCCAAAGTTTGTATTTTGTCCAGGTCTTGCTGCATTTGGACATGGGGTGTTTCAGTACCTGAGGAGTCATGAATAGTGCTGCACATTGTGCAATCATCAACAAACATCATCACTTCTGACCTAATGATGAAGGGAATTTCATTGATGAAGCAGCGGAAGATGATTGGGCCTAGGCCACTACCCTGAGTAACTCCTTCAGAGATCCCCTGGCGCTGAGACAACTGCTGTCCAACAATGACAATTGTCTTCTGTGCCAGATATGGTTAACCACTGGAGAGCTTGTCCCCAGTATCTATTGATTCCAGCTTTGCTAGGACTCCTTGATGCCATACTAGGTTGAATTCAGCCTTGATGTCAAGGGTTGTCATTCTCACCTCACCTCTGGAATTCAGCACTTTTGTCCATGTTTGAACCAAGGCTGTAATGAGGTCAGGAGCTGAGTGGCCCTGGAAGAACCCAAACTGAGCGTCACTGAGCAGGTCATTGCCGAACAGGTACAGTTTGGTGGCACTGTTGATGACATCTTCCATCACTTTATAGATAATTAAGAGTAGACTAGTGGGCTGGTAATTGGCAAGGTTGCTTTTGTCCTGCTTTTTGTGTTCAGGACATAGATGGGCAATTTTCCACACTGTCAGGTAGATGCCAGTGTTGTAACTGTTATGGAACAGTCTATAGGGGTGTAGCAAGTTCTGGAGTACAAGTCGTCAGTACTATTGCCAGAATGTTGGCAGGGGCCATAGCCTTTGAAGTATCCAGTGCCTCCAACGGTCTCTTGACATCACGTGGGGTGAATTAAATTGGTTGACGTCTGATATCTGTAATCCAGGGGACCACTAGAGGAGGCTGAGATGGTCATCCACTTGGTACTTCTGGCTGAAAATTTCTGAAAATGCTTCAGCCTTCCTTTTTGCACTCGTGTAGATAAAGGGTGACTTGGTGACAGGATACTGGCCTCTGTGGAGTTATTTCAGAGGTGACAAGACTGGTTTACACCTGTTGAAAGATAAAGTGAGGGTGATCAACGTGTCCCAGCTCCCACGACTGTACTGGAGCTTAGGTCTTTCCTTGGGTTGGTGAATTATTATGGAAAATTCATGTGTAACCTGGCCTCCATCTTGGCATCCTTACACCTGCTATTGAAAAAGGGTCAGCCTTGGAAATGTTCATGTAGCCAAGGAGTAGCCTTTAGGAAAGTGAAAAAGCAGCTATATTGTTTAAGGCATTGCCTACCTCGATTCCAAGCAAAATGTGGTGCTGACATGCAATGCCTTCCCATACAGTATCATGGTAGAGTTGGCTCACCAGTGGGCCACCAGACAGGAATGCCTGATAACGTATGCATCCCAGTCTTTGGCTGATGCAGCCATCTTCGGTGTGAGGAAGTTCTGCCAATACCATCACAGACATAAATTTGTAATAGTAACAGACCCCAAACACTCGTTAGGGCTAATTAAAGAAGACAAGACTGTGCCATCCATAGCTTCTGATAGAAGTCAGTGGTGGGACCTTATTCACAATGCATACGATTACAAGTTGGTACAGTGTCCAGGAGGCCAAGCGGCAAATGCAGATACCTTGACCCACTTCCTACTGGCAGATACACCACTGATGGTGCCTCCCAGAAGAGTCGGTTTGGTTTAAAATTTTCTGGACACCCTTCCAGTCACTACTGACAATATCTAACTCAGGACAAAAAGAGATTCGATCCTGACAAAACTAAAACAGCTAGCGGTAATGGGTGAAGCAAAAGGGCCATCACAATCAGGGTTTAAACCTTTTTGGACCCGGTGAGGCCAGATTACTGTAGAGGACAGTTTATTATTATGGGGAGCAAACTTGATAATCCTGAGTAAACGTTGCTGCCTGATACTGGTTGAACTCCACCACAGTCATCCAGGGGTTTCCAAAATAAAAATACTGATGAGAGGTTATGTCTGGTGGCCAGGATTAGATGCGAACATAGCATGTTGGTGGGGCAGTGCCCAGAGTGCCAACAGGAACAAAAATTATTGCCACCAGGGTCCCCACATTTGTGGGAATGGCCAGATAAAGCCTGGACTCAGTTATACATCGACTATATTGATCCTTTAATGGGCTCAATGTTCTTGTCATTGTAGATGCCCATTCAATGTGATTGGATGTGCATGGAGTTTATTCAGCAAACTCAAGGATTATGATTGAAAAGCTGCAAGCATCATTTGAAAAACACAAACTCCTGGAAGCATTGGTCATGGAAAATGAGACGTCACTTGCCAGCAGGGAATTTGAGTATTTACTAAAGTTGAATGGCATTCAACACCCTCGGACAGCTCCATACCATCCATCCTCCAATGGTCTGGCGTAAAGAGCAATCCAAACATTGAAGGCAGGCTTAAAGAAACAGCCTACAGCTTCACTCAATACCAAATTGTCCCAGTTCCAGTTTGATCATAGGACCACTCTTCACGTAATTACAGTGATAACTCCAGCAGAGCTGCTGATGGGAAGAGGGTGAAACTGCATCAGGAATGGCAATACCAGCCATATGCCTCCTCTAAACGAGTGAAAGAGAGACAGTTTACTTCAGGGGATGAATTATGGTGTGGAAACCACAGAAATGGCCCTGTATGGGTACAGGCAGGGTTGAAACAAGGTCTAGTCTCGTGGCATACAGTACAAAGTTTGGGTAAGTGAGGTGGTTCCAAACAAGTATGTCGATCACATGAAAGCTGCTACTTCACAAACGGAGCAGGAGTAAATCATACCCGGCCCTCCGAGCAGCTGGAAAGGTGTCATAAGTCTAGTCTCAAAAAAGCCTCAGAGTCTGAGATGGATGTAGCTGATGTCGCGACCTCAGTACCGTTTGATACTTGTCTGATTGCTTCTATTTTCATGTTTGGAATTCTTTGTTTAGCTTCTATCCAGGATGTCAGAGGATAAGAAACTGAACATTAATGAGGGATGATTAGGTAGTAATGAGGGTAATAATGAGCGATAGTCCATGCAAATAGGGCTCTCACTAGTGAAAATCTCATCTCACCACCCGACACTTGGTCAGAAAATGAACATTTCAGAACACTGAAAAACACCTCACTGGACATCTCACCAAATTTCTAACTTTCTAGCCATTGCCCATGTTGTTCAGAATGTGGGATAATATCACCGTCTTCCCCACTCCACACAAAATTAAAGTCAGCAAAGCAAAGGAATCATTAATTGACAATTACTATTCCTAAATCACAGAATACCTAACCAGAGAAGAGCACTGTGGATTTGTGTACAATACAGGCGTCGTCACTAAATAATGCTTCCAAAGCAAAGTTACTTAGTTGTTCTGGGAGTGAGGAGTATGCAAATACTGAACTAGCAAATTGACAACTCTACCAAGTTGCAGGATTTGCAAGATCCCAATTTAGCAACCTGACCTTTACACATTTTAGTATTTTAAAAATGAATATACCCAGTTCTATCTGACCTTTTCAACATTATAACTGTTTTAAGAATTGATGTGCTTTCCAGGTTGGTTGACAGTCTATAAATCTCTTGGTGAACTTCATTTGATGTGATATCTGCCATTGAAATATTATTTAACACTCTTCTGGGATTCGCCATGCTCGGAGGGAACAGTTTGCAAAGAAAGAGGAAGAAATCTGCAACTGAAATGATTAACACCAAACAAGTGCTAACTCAGTGGTCACCCCATCCACCATACTCAGCTAAGATATCTATTGATTCAGGCCAAGCAATCTTTTTTTAAAAATAAGTTTATTTTTTATAGAAACGCCATGGTGTGGAAGCAAGTCATTCAGCCCATCAATTCCACAATGACCCTGCAAGGGCGTCCCACCCAGACCCAACAACCGGCATTTCCCATGGCTAAAATACCTGGCTTTCACATCCCTGGACATTGTTGGCAATTCACCATAGTCAATCCACTTAATCTGCACATCTTCAGACTGTGGGAGGATATCCACATAGTTCCAAGGAGAATGCGCAAACTCCACACAGATAGGCACCTAAGGGTGGAATTGAACCTGGGTCTTTGGTGCTATGAGGCAACAGTGCAAACTGCTGACCCACCATGCTACAACTTTTCCTTAAGATAAGCATTGACTGACGCAAAATTCCAAGTCCTTCTAAGAGTTGTTTTGGCTCCAATTTGATTTCAAATCACAGTGAATGATATTACTTTCATTCAAGCCTTTGAATTTTCAAAATAGGAATCTCATGTCATCCATTGGTGTAGAGCTGGATGAACACAGCAGGCCAAGCAGCATCAGAGGAGCAGGA
>JAHRHZ010000251.1:3121229-3143986 GCA_024137785.1 Ginglymostoma cirratum
TCCTGCTCCTCTGATGCTGCTTGGCCTGCTGTGTTCATCCAGCTCTACACCTTGTTATCTCAGATTCTCCAGCATCTGCACTTCCTATTATCTCATGTCATACATTGTTGGATTATCATTAAAAAGAGAACTTTTATTTAAAGAAATACAATATTTAAAAAGTACTTTGGAACTATGATTTGTTCCTCAGTGTTATATTTCAGAAAACCAAATATTCCAGTGATCTGATGGTGGAAAGGAACATGACTATTTCCTTTCAACTACTGCATTTTATGTAATGTTTCACAGTGTTATTATGACTGCATGAAATCTGATCTGGATAGCAGCTCAAAATGTATATGTTGCACCTATTTAAACTTCATTCAACTCCATCTTCCTACTCAATACTTGTGGAACATGAACAACTGTAACTGAGGAGTTATACGTATAAAGAAAACTATTATATATGCAACATATGGAGAAATATGCCATTTTGCTGAAGATTTTACCAATTGGAATTTGTGTTGAGTGGGAGCTGATGTGAATCAGCAGCTAAATACTCAAAGGAAAGGAGGTGCAATGTCATCTGAGGAACATCAGAGTCTTGAAGAATTTTGTGGCTAACATTGCTGCTGTGCATGCTGAGTTCTGGTGGAAGCAGACACAAAAGCAACATTCAAGAAGCGTCTGGACAAATACATGAATAGGAAGGGAATAGAGGGATAGGGATCCTGTAAGTGAAGACAGTTTTAGTATGGCGGGGCAAATTATGTCAGTGCAGGCTTGGAGGGCCGATCAGCCTGTTCCTATGCTCTATTGTTCATTGTTCTCTTTTTGTTCTTTGTCTATCAATGTTGTACATACAATTTAATGTGTAATTTCTAATTTATTTTGTCTTTGAATTGTGTTTCAAATGATGTTTAATGTAAACTGATTTAGGCTTGTATTTTAAAGGTCATAAAATGGTGAAATCTTGTAAATCGACTGCTCATTAGAATCATCCAGTAAAGTTGAACATTTGACATGTTGATCGCCTTGAGGATCGCAACACAAGCAAATTTGTTGCATATCATTTTTAATATCAAAAGGGTCCCATGAGGCTTCCAATCTTGATATTCCAATAAAGTACAAAATGTGACCATGCTTGAGAAGATTGTGCAGAGATGGGACATTTGCTACACATCTTGAACAATAGACTACCTGAATTGTACTGCAATTGGTTAGTGAAGCTGAAAGAAAGAAAGGATGGCCTTGGTAGTCAACAAAAGCATTCTAAAAACCTGAAACTGAATTTTATACATTCAGAATTTGGAGTGGCACAGTGGCTCAGTGGCTAGCATTGCTGCCTCACAGTGCCAGGCACCCAGGTTCAATTCCACCCTTGGGTGACAGTCTGTGTGGAGTTTGCACATTCTCCCCATGTCTGCGTGGGTTTCATCCAGGTGCTTCAGTTTCCTCCCACAGTCCAAAGATGTGCAGGTCAGGTGGATTGGCTATGCTAAATTACCTTTAGTGTTCAGGGATGTATAGATGAGGTGAGTTATAGAGGGATGGGTCTGGGTGGGATCCTCTGAGGGTCAGTGGGGGCTTGTTGGGCCAAAGGGCCTGTTTCCACACTGTAGGGATTCTATTCTATGAGAATACTGCTCAAGTCCTAAGAAGTTATCATGACAGGGTTACAAACTACCATCTTTATTGGAGACAGTAAAGATTGCAGATGCCAGAAGCTAGAATCAATAAATGTTGAGTTGTAAAAGCACAGCTGGTCAAAGAGCAGGAAAGTTAACATTTTGGGAGACTTGACGAAGGGTTTTGGCCTGAAACGTTAACTTTCCTGCTCCTCGGTGCTGTCTGACCGGCTGTGCTTTTCCAGCTCTACGTTTATTGACAGCATCTTTATTGGAGTTGGTCAACTTCAAGAAACCCAACATCAAGATCAATTGAAAGAGTGGGTAACTCACTGCTAAGAAGGTCACTGGGACATGGAATATAATGGGTTTGAGAATTGATAGGTCTTGTTAGGACTGAATGAGCAAGAAATGCTATAATAAACATAAAACAACAAATTATCACAGTATAGTTAACATGTATGCCAAAAATCCATTTCTAGTTGTGTGCTCTTTTCCCCTAAGTTAGGCAACTGACATGTATTTCATTGTTTTTACGTTTGTATTTGGTGCACACAGACACTACTGCTAATCTGGTTGGATTGGACTTCACTGAAATGACATTCATCTTGTTTTAATTTGTGGCATATTTTCATTTTTTCAATAGATGATAAAGAATAACAGCTTGTTGGTTCAGAAGAAAACAGAGAGATCAATGTTGGAATATGAATTTGAATCAGCCCACAAGCTGGCAAGTATGCAAGACTCAGGAGACAAGATAAATCCCTCACCACATAAAGTCTGGAATGAACACAGAGCGCTTTTGAAATATATGAACTGATACAATTGGAATTGAGTGAAGGTACCATTACAAGGCCATAAGACCGAGTGAGGTGGGGAATAGAAATGCTTTATTAATGGGATTACAGCAATGGTACAGATGTGCTCAGCTATCCCAAACGGAGATTTCAAAATGACATTCAGATTCTAATGGCTTAGTTTTCAATCTATCGCCAAAACTAAATAATTGGTGACAGTCTTAAATGAGAAAAGAATGTAGATTTTCTTAATAATAAATAGAAAATTTCTTCTAGTAAAACAAATGATAACAATAATTTAGTAATAGTAACTGGTAACAGTAATTTAAAAAGGATGCCAAAAGTACTACAGTAAAAAGAAGCATTTAAAACTTTAATATTCAACACAGCTAGCCATGATGGTGGCCCCATTCAGGGGTTAAAAAGCTGGGGAATCTCCACCATGTTTACTTCTGGAAGCCTTCATGCAACTGAATATCCATCCATCATCAGTCTGGCTTGAACAGGGAATATTGGCATCACATTGGCCTGCACCAGCAACAATGTAAAGGACCCAGTAATGAACGTAATGTGGCCCCTGGAACCAGTCACACAGGCTGCAGCAAGGGGATAAAAAAAGTGTGTGTGAAATATTGGAGGAAAAGGGTATGCTTTCTGATGGGGCATCTCTTGCCTTAAGCCACAGTATGCTCCTTCGGGACTCCTGTTGTGAATTATTGCAAATTCAAAAGCAATGCAAGACTGGATGAAGTTTGAAGAATTTTCTGCTAGAGATGATCCTGTGCAGCCTCACTGGGGTGTGATCAAGTATGTAGCCTTCAGGAAGATCCTATACAGTACTATCAGGGCTGCTCATTGCTTAAGCTAGATGTTAATGTTGCCAAATCACATATCAACATTGCACCTCAATCTACAGTGCCCCCACAGAATACAAATGGGAAAGTTTCACAAATACATTGCTTTCAAGAGTTCAACAGAAAAACAGAAGCAATACCATTGCCTAGACCTCTGTTCTATACCCTGATAATTTCAAATGAAAGAATAGCATAGTTAGCTGAAAATATTAGTGATGCCGTTCAACTCATTCAATTGACTTTGCTGGCAATCACAAATTATATTTCTTCTTGTTCTTCTTCCGTTTTTATTAAAATTCTGTCTATTTACAACCCTATTCCATCACAGAATCGTTCAAAATAAAACTTGTACCTTAAAAGGATTAAGTGCTACTGAAACAGCTGTGGAGTGATTGAGGATGCATAGATACTGGATGGAAATTGCATTCCATATAGACCTCCCCCATATAAATCTCCTGTTTACAATAATACTTTCCTCGCATCTTTGAGGATTGAATTCTGAATGCAAAATTATTTCAAAATCAATTGATCAGGAAGTTTCTAAGATAGCACAGCCTAAAACGTTTGCCTGCATATTGAGTGACCCAAGATAATTACCAACCCCTAACAATTATGATAAACCCCAACATTACTATAGTCACATTTATGAAATGCCACCACAATACTTTGTTAGCTGACGAGAGTAAACACCATTCATTAGAGTGTGATGATCTATTCTAGTCAAAACAGCAAAGTTACAATGAAATGGATCTAGAAAAAGGAGCAAATTCCATTGTTAGATTGGGTACATTCCAGCACATTCTATTGAAAATCCATTGTCCAATACACCAACATTCTGATGGCTTTATAGATGCAAATGTGCTGGGAGATGGAGTTGGTCACTTCATTGAGTCTCTTTTTACATGGCTGAGTGATAGCTTTGGAAAAACTCAAACTTCAGTTTTATCAACAAGAAACCAATACTTCAAACATTCAATGTTTTCAAACAGACAATGCTATTTCACAGGTGAGTTCATAATTTTAGAATATTTTTGTTGCCTTTATTATACTACAAGTGTCACATCTAATGGTATGTTTTCTGCTTAGTTGAGAAAACAAAGCTTTGGCAGATGCGTTAGCGATTCCCCTTTTCCTTTCACATGTGATTCATTACTTACATTCAGCTTCAGTATTCCTCATTAATAGTTTGACTAATGGCTTTCCTCACTTTTGATCTGTCATTCTGCCTTTTTAAGTCTGATACATTTAACAACGATAATTTGTGTGATTCAGTAATGTTTGTATATATGCTAGAGTGACTTGAATGATGAAACAGGAGTGTTATAAACAAAATATGCCAGGCCTCCCTCATAGTTGCAAATCAGAAGTCAGAGGATGAACTTGGGTGAAGTTTCCCATTTTCTTGGCAGCGTTTTTTTTCCATTTGATCATGGCTCATGGTAACATATTTTCAAGCAAGCTTCCACTTTTCAAATGTTAACTATGCAACAGCCTCTAAAGAGCTTGACTCATTGACTTTTGCAGTAGGAGGGGTGGAAGTGCTCACTATTTACGGATTTTGTAAAATTCATGCATCTGGCTCTGTGTTTAATATCCATTTGTATAGAACTTCAGGGACTGCAAGTCCAGAACTGCCTTTTGCACTGCAATCTTACACTCTCATCCTAAACACATGTTCCAGAAGGCATAGAGTCATACAGCACGGAAGCAGACCCTTCGGTCTAACTCATCCATGCCCATCAAGTTTCCCAGACTAAACAAGATCCACTTGCCTGTGTTTGTCCCATATCTTCTAAACATTTCTTATTCATGTACCTACCCAAATGTCCATTAAATGTTGTAACTGTACCTGCATCTACCACTTCCTCTGGTAGCTCATTCCACAAACAAACCATCTTCGTGTGAAATAGTTGCACTTCAGGTTCCTTCTAATCTTTCTCCTCTCACCTTAAAAATATACCCACCAGATTTGAATTCCACCACCCTAGGGAAAAGTTTGCTATTCACCTTATCCTTCAATGCCATATGGTCCAGTGACAAAAGTTCCAGCCTTCCAGCTGATCCTTAAAACTCAAACGCTCCAGTCCCAGCAACATTCTGATAACTCTTTTCTGAACCCTCCTATCACTATTAACCATCCTATCACTTTGCTGACAGGGACCTGGAGGGATTCACAACTATCCCACTCTCTGAGGTCCACAGTCATTCTAACTCTGCCATCATACACACTTCTCACCAAGGTTCTTGGACTGGAACTCTCACTGTTGTATGCAGAGGGTCCACTCGACAGCTTGCATCCATCTCATACTCTTGAAATATTAACCGTTCCTGCTCTTCATGCTTCCTACTCACTCTCTGGGGTACCTTATTACCTTTTCTGCTTGTGCATCTCAAAAACATCTCCCCCATCAATGTCTACTGGACTTAATTCCTCCATTTGCATCATTCCAGGTTCTCCTTCCTTTCAGGGAGATGGGATGGTGCCAGCAGGCATCCAGAGGGCAGAAAACCAATGCACAGTATACCACTTCCTTCACTCTAGAGGTGACTGGCCCCCTCCACCTCCGCTCTGCCTGCAGACATCCAAGCCAGGAGGGTGATCCTGCATTTAGACAGGACAGTATCAGCAGACCCAAATGTTCCTGGAGACGACCAGCCAAGTCTTTCAGGCTAATATGGCCAACTAGAGAGCAAGATCCCTCCACCTCAGCTGCAGGTGTCATGACTGCACACAGATGTGGTGAGAGAGAAAGGAAGGAAAGAACACAATAAGGGCACATTGACAGCACAAGTGATATTTCCTTGTAAATAATCCTTCACTTTATATACTCAATACACATTCAGTTGCATTCTTAAAATGTCTGCCCTTGTCTCTTTGTAGCTGTTGCTCCTGGTGAATTCACTCCCCATTTTAGAGATGAGCAGCCTCTTCAGACATCCCAAGAATGGAAGAAGTTATGATGGCCAGGAATTGCTCACCTATCATAAACAACCGACTTCTTGTCAACAGATCGCCTCAGACATCAGGGATCCTTGAACAAAGGCATTTTAACCTCCAGCCAAGATTCTGCACTTTAATGTGACAACACTGACGTTATAAGCAATGTGCAGGGATTGAAGTGGAACCTGTGCTGCAGATCATCCACACTTACAGCCACCCTGTGAGTGAGAGAACACAATCAATGATAATTCCCCACATCTCTGCAGGCAATGACTCATTTCATCCTTCAACTTTTCAAGGAAGCGCACTGTTCTTCATGCCTGGGAGCTTTACAATGGAAACTCCACACGTCCACTCTGACAAAATTCTGTTCCTCTCAGGTTAAACACTATCCTCCATGATACTTAAGCATTTCAAGACAATTTAGCAGTCTATAGAAATTCTGAAATGTTAATGGCTAAATGATGATGGAAGTGTGTAAAGATGAGCCTCAGGACTATTTCCAATTGGCTGCCTATAATGAAGGACTGCATTACACAACACTCGGATCTCTTATGCTGACTGAAGCCTTAAAAGCCACGACCTCAGCGCCAATACATGTTATTGCTTTGTCTCATGATTGCTTGAAGGCATAATTTGTAGTGTTAGTGGTGGCCAAAAAAAAATTACCTTTCAAAAAAATCCAATTTGGTGGCAGATGAGAGACCTTACACAATCCCTGAATGTTAAATTATTACAACTGCCCCTGGCAGGGCCTCACTTTGCAAAGCAGAGAAAAGCAGTAACTTACTCCATCCACACTGCAAGCAGTGCATGAGCATTTTGTCTCATTATTGCACGGTTAAATTTAAAGCAAAGATTGCAAAGTTTGCACTCTATTTCCCTGTGAGTGAATTTCGGGCTCTGAAGCAAATGATAATCCTCCATGCTTTATGCTGCTGTGTCTATGACCCTGATGGTCTTTCAGTTCCCCTTAACATTGCTGTTAACGTTCCAAATTTACCACGTGAACCTATAAATTGTGAGTTGCCATGCCCATGTTGACCATACTTACTTCTCATATTGGGGCCAAAGTGATTGATTTGTGAGAATCTTCCGACTCTGGCAGCTTTCTATCTCCTGGCAGCGGTAGTCCTGGAACCTGGACCTTGGCAGTGGCAGACCCCAGAGCGGGGAAACCTGGCAGTGTAGGCCTGGAGCCTGGATTCTTGGCTGTGTTGGCGAGGTGGTGGCAGCAGAGCCGGGGTCTCCTGGGGCATTGGCACTCTTGTTGCTGTTCCCACACCGAGACTCCTCGAGGACCATAACACCATGCAGAGACCTTGCAGAAGCCCTCAAGCCATGCTTGATACCTCAATTTGAACAGAACATGAAGACTTATTTGTGTAGTTACATTTAATCTTTATTGTAACTCAAAATAGTGCCAGATTTTGGTGAAAAAACACTTTTCACTGTATCTTCAAGGTATATGTGACAATGAATAAATAAATCATTCATTGATTAAATCCTTTGCTTTATGAAATCCCACCCATTGATCATGAATTGTCCCTTTTCACTGTCATTCTGTCACCAATCCAGTCCAATAAACTTCAACCTCAGACATGGGCTTCCTACTTTCCCCAGGGCTCCCCGATAAGTTCGCTAACCATTAATACCCAATCTGCAGGGTTGACTTTGCACCAACCTCCAGATTAACTTGGGATGACAGCCACGATTGAGTGCAGCCAGACCCTGAGCTAATGTTTTCACAACAATGTAACTGACATACCTGTGATCCTTGAACTAGTTGCAGTTTCCTGCAGGATAACCATGGCCCAATCCCTTGACAGCTAGTTAAATGAGCCCTATGCACTGGTTGGGTCAAGCACCTGAGTGACCATGGCCATGTGCCTTGACGGAGTGTGGCAGCACCCCTAATTGACCATAGTTGCCCTTCACTCCACTGAAGGCTGATCGCCTTTGACTATCAGACATGACCATTTGATTGAGGCAGATGCGCTGTTTGCCACATAAGTTGCTGACACATGTTGTAAGTGTAATATCAAAATAGCACGGTGTTGTACAGCAAAATTGCCTTGATGTTCAATACTCTGTGCAGTAACAAGCTATCTGCTTCTTCCTCTGTGCCAAACAGGAATGCAAGCCAGAAAGGCTAGCAGTCTCTGAGTCAGCGATAAGTGAGTGAGAGCTCAGGAAGTAATTTAAAAGCTATAAGATGTGGTGGTGCAAGAAGATGTGCGTGTTGTCTCTGTGTTCCAAACCTGAAAGAAACATACAAGTTATAGGTGGTCCTCAGCTCCAAAGTGAAGTCCTGAAGAGCTGAAGTGGTGTGAGAGATGGTTCAAAAGCAACTGTGATAATCTGGTGAGGTTGGTAGTTTGGCGATGCCCATTAGCGTAGATGAAGGATGAAAGATGGCAGGAAACTGATGGTGACAGTGGAGTGAGATGAAGAGATAAAGAGGCAAGTAGTTAGCTGCTACTGCCAGGTAAAGACTCTGACTTTCGTGTTGGGGATTGGTACCATCTAGTTTTCTCAGAAAAGCAGGGAACATTTGAAAGATGCATTAGAATTGAGGCAAGATTAGCAAATAATGAGATGCAAGTACATGAAAACAAGGTTATCACTGGTAATTGGCATGAATGTGATTTGTAAGAATCCCCCCACTTTAGCAGCTCTCCACCCATTTGACACTTGTTGAGAATTTGTTGTTTAAATTCTAAAGGAAAAATCTGAAACCTTTCCTGACATGATCCGATATTTTCATTCTCGCCATATCCACTCAAATTTCTCACCATGTTGCGCAAAGGAGCAGAAAATCCCACCCACTGTTTTTAATAGAGCAGCAAATGCTATAGCACATAATGGGGTGCTGGAGTGTAATGCATGAGGGGCTACATTACCTTTTTTTCTTTCTCAATGGACCAATGATCAAATTTCAGAATTGCTAAAATATTAGGCAGAAATTTCAAAATAAAAGCTGACATATGAAGAAATCCTAACTCACTTGAGATAAAAAAAAGTCAAAGCAACAAAAATTAAGTTAAAAGAATAATGATTAATACTGAAGACAATTAAAATGTGCCAAGCAGCAGAGCTAACTAATAAAACCTTTTCTTGCCTTTTTGGTCAAGAATCAGAGCTAGACAGAGGGACAGACTTACACCAAATTCTGATAACAAAAGAAGGGGATAATATTAGAGCCAAGTGTCATCCACAAATGGCCTTGCCCAGAGAAAGATTTTTTGGGTGGGGTGGGGTGGGGGGCAGTGGAATGGGGTCAAATTACCATTTGTGGAAATCAGAGTGTGAAATTGAGTGCCAGTGTGAGCACTCATGGGTGGGATATCACTTCAATAGCTAGCTGGGAATTGAAGCAGGTTTTACTTCATCTAACTTTTCCTGGCTAACTATTTAATTAATTAAGTCAAACCTTTTTTTTTAAACTTTAACTCACTTGAAGGTTTAACTTCTTAGTTACTGCACAGTCAGTCCATCAAGTCTTATGTGGAAGTCACAATGCATATCTTCCAAGGTATGTCCAGACTCCAACAATCTGGAGACAGGAAGATCTAGGTTAATTTCTCACTGCGCCTAATGAATAGTATTCCAAACTAGACAGATCATTTGCTAATTGGAATATTTCTGTATTTCAGGTCACTGCTATGTAACCTTACTATTGACTGCTTTCATTGGAAGTGAAACAATTCTAATCTAGACAAGTGAATTTCTCTGCTATTTTATGTTTCATCATTTAGGTACACAACAGAACTGTTTGAATTTACAGCTGGAATTCACATAGATAGGATCTCTAATTATAAAACTAATTATCCAAATGGAACGTCTTTTCGCAAGTGGTGGAAAGTTTGGAGACTGGAAGGGCACCTCTCTACCTGGCATGGTGGTGGCGTCATATCGCTACCCTTTCCTCTCTCGACCAAAATTAAGCTTTGAGTGGGAAAACCCATTATCAATATTCCCACCCTGCCACAAATTGAGACCTTGGTGTGTCCAATCAAGTACTCAGTGCCTGAATGAGGGATTAAATATCATTGAGGGCCACCATGCTGCCCTTGCTCCCAAAACCATTATCTCCTCTCCCTGTAACCCCCATCCAAGGATAAGTTTAATGAATAATAATACCCATAATACCCACCCCTATCTCCCTCAAGGCCTGACTGGCCATTCCTCCAACTGGCCAGTAACTCTTGCTGGGCTAGATTTGACAGCATCACATAATCTTTCCCAACCCACCTGTATTCCCTCGGCCCCCAATTCATCCATGCCCCCCATACACACACAGCCACACTCATCCTTCTCCAAGGTCTTGATTGCATGGGGAAGACCCTGCCTATAGCCTCATCACTGCCTTCTTGGCTTATGATTCAGTGGGCTTGCCCTTGAATGTGCAATATGATTCTCTCACCAGTTTTCCAGCCATTGATGAGACCCTCATGCATCAAGAAGATTCTGCCCATTTTTATCAACTGGAACTCTTTATCATCTACTTTCCACTTTCTCCGTCAAGGATATACAAAGCTTTAATAAATATTAGCTTTTCAGTCAGCAAATAATTGTATGCAAGATATTAGAAATAGTGTTATCTGAGGCAGATATTAACAAGGCCAATACAACAATGAGGCAAACTGATGCTAGTAGCATTGTTCTTGCATAACAATTAAGCATGAAGAAGAAAGTCTGCTCACAAGTATTGTCTAGCTTTACCAGTTGCCACAAAAATGACGCATTTTGTCTGTTTCCAATATCTGAATTAAATCAGAGTTAATGTTTCGGGTCCAGTGACCCTTCTTCAGAACTGACCCAAAATGTTAACTCTGACATTTTTCTCACAGATACTGCCAGACCTGCTGAGCTTTTCCAGCAACTTCTCTTTTTGTTCCTGATTTACAGCATTCACAATTCTTTCATTTTTATTAAGCAATTAACTTGCTCTTTTTCAGTTTCATCAATGTATTTGTAAAATATATTACAGCAACTGAACATTCATAAGCAATGTAGTGAGATGTTGGCAATAGAGAAACTGTAACCCATGTAATACTATATGTCAATTTCAGTATAAAGATGAAAATCAGACAGGATGTAAAACGGGCTGTGAATTCATTATTGCTCAAAGGTTAATTTCATCCCATAGTTTAATGCCTTTACAGTATAAACAATTACTACAAAATACAGATATCCTTTACATAGATCGTTTTCTGCATTATTATCATCCTATTAGCGTTCCGATACTCCTACTGACCAGGGCACTATTATGACTAAATGTATCTAGTTATTAAGGTGCAGTGCTGCATTTTGAGAATGAACCACAATCCTTCTTTGTCCAGTCTCCAATTTTCTGCACTCCAGGCCTCTTCATGTCTTTTACATTTATTTACATTATTTACATTTGTTGACACATGCGGACCACCACAAGAATGTATGTATTACTCAACATTCTTGCACTAATCTTAGTGGAATAGTGTTTCAATAAAATTATGCTGTTTATCTACACAGGAAATTATCACTTTGGCTGCCAAAAGCACATATATTATTCCTTTGAGCACAAATTTTTTCTTATGGAGTTTTTTTAAGAGTAGATTGACTAATGAGCAGATATATTCATAGAAACAAGCATGCAAAGAATGGAGTCATGACAGTAAGAGTAGATATTCCTCAAGAACTCATGTAGGAAATCAGAAAACTGCACGATGTTGCAAACAGTAACTTACTGTTGGCTAGAGGGCAGGGTCAGTATATAATTAAGGACTATGGACAGCATCTCAACACGAGAGACCCAATAGGAAGCTCACAGCTTGAAAGAAGCAGCAGGTTACAATGGAAATTAATGAGGAAGAGAGGAATTCAAATCGCAGGCAACCTCTCTCCTACTTTTTAAAATTACAAATGCATTTTACAGACAGGGAACTATTATTGGAGTAATGATTGGGAAGGGAGGAGGGGGATAACTCTGCCTAGAGAGCGTACCATAGTTGCAGCAGCACCCAGACGAGTAGGAACGCTTCCAGGGGTGGGGGATGGCAAGGAAGGGGTTTACAGAGGCCACTCACCTGCTCTTGTCTCATCTCAACACTCAGTTTGTAACAAGGAGTTGAAAAAGATTTAGCTTCTCATTGTTGAATGTCCTGAGGAATAAGATTCAACTAACAATTTTTAGGATTGGGAGACTGCCAGCCTTTGACTGACCAGAAGCTGCAGGTGATTTAGGATATTAGTGTCAAAGCTTGCAATGGGTCAATTAATGGTTTGAACAAAAAACAAAATTTTATTTTGTAATCATGAGGTTTTATAAGGGTTTATTTGTTAGAAAACAGAATTTGAGACAAGGGTAAAGAATGTGAATCTGACCTCATGGTGTTGAATGTGGCACAAAGATTTCTCAGCCCCAAACATCTCGTCTGAACACAGCACTGCAACTATCTTTGATACAGTAATTTATTCATTGAAATCATTTTAAGAAACTTTCTACCTATATATCTGTTGAAGTCTTACAGTCAACTTGGAAAAGAAATATCTTCATTTATTTCTATGGGATGCCATATTGGTTTAAAAAAAAACAAACTTTACTATGAAGATGGCATTTAAAGTAGAAACTTCAACAGCTTTATCTATAATACCACACCTACAATCTGTACAATCAACAACTATAATCAATATAAGTTCCAGTAAAGCAACAAAATTAAGGCAACACAAAGAGGTAAAAACCCTAATAATCATCTTCCAAATCTAGAAAATGATAATTATCTTCAAGAACCTATTGACAATCATTAAATGAACCAAAACTGATTCTTACAAAACTTTCTACCAGAGAAATTCAAGCCATCAGAATAATTTGATAGATCAGCAAATTGGTTAATACGGAAAACAGAATTCCTAAGATTTCAAACAACTTCAACATTGCACACCAAATTTATTACAGAACAGGTTAGTGCATTTCTTTACATATGAGAAGATGTTTATTAATCATCTTTAGTAAATATAAAATTATATGATCCACAGTTTGTGTTTGTCAAATGTTTAAGATGGCTTATCTCAATTTTACTGAGAAGACTAAGAGAAAATTTAATTGGAGACTTTTCAATACAGAATTAAGGGAAAAACTATTTTTTATGGTAAAGGAAGCAGTAAGGGAGACTTCTAACTTAAAATGGTCATTCAAAAGGTAGGACCAATATCCTTCGACACAGAATTATTGGAGGATGAAATTTTTGGCACAAGAAACACTTACGACATTCACCATTATGTCTATCTTGAAAGAAATCTAATAAAGGAGAGTAATTGGTCTGGGAGCCTGTGATAGAAAACAAAGAGGTCAGTCAGGTAGCTTCACTATCTTCATTAGTGTACCTTCTGAACTGTGCAATTATGGAAACTTAATCACAAAAGCTCATTTGCAGTAGAATTATTATCACTCCCTTAGAAAGATCTATTGCTGAATGACTTCGATCATAAGAGGGTCTAACTCCACAACAAGCAATCCAAATAGTAGTGGACTCAAGAGTTTGAAAAATTGTTCAAGAAGTATTTGTCAGCAAAAGTTCCACTTAATGCAAACCAATACAGAGTGTTGGCTATTTAAAACACACTTAGTATACTTAAAACATTCAACCAGAGGAGAAAGGCAGCTCGTCTGAAAAATCTGCCATGGATAACAACTTTAACACAAAATCCTAAACAATCTAATGTTACAGTAGCTTATCACAGCAGTGTTTCCAAGACGTCACATCTGCAAAGATAAAGTTATCCAGCCTTACTTGAACAATGTGTTAATTGTAGGAAAGGAAGTCACTTTGTGAAGTCTAAAGAATATACCAGGCTTCAAACAAAGTTATTTCCAAGCCAACATGGATGATGAGGCCTGAGAACAGGGCCATGAAGACCAGGTCAGTGCTGTAATGGAGTAATTTGCTTTATATCAGGAATGACTACATGTAATTGAACATCACTCTTTTCTTGGAGAAGTACACCTGATCCAGATGGTCCTGATGAGAACTATTGAATACATAATTACTATTGCACAAAGGAGGAGAATCAATTCAAAGTAGCATTATTTCATGTTTAAAATCATATTAATCTTTTTACAAGAATAGTGCAAGGTTGAGGAGATGTTATAATTTGAACAACAAACAATTGTTGGAGTAAAGTGCATAACTGATCTTCAAAAGACATTAGATACTTTCTTGAAAAAAGAGTAAGTAAAGCAAGTAGGAGTCTGTGTAGACTAAATTGTTCACGTGAACAAGAAACAGACCCATGGAGACTTAATGGAACAAACAGCCTATTGCTCTGTGGTAATATTCTATGAAGTCATGGCTCATTAAACATAATTGTATGATTCATATATTTCATTGATAAATTATTAAAGATGCACCTTTGATAAATGCAAAATTGTACTTTTCACATTTTGCATTTGTTAAATGTTTAAGATTATTTATCTCATTATTTTTATTATTATTATTTTACTAGGAAGACTAAGTGAAAATTTAATAGAAGTTTGTAAATTATATGGAGTTTTGATAGAGTATTATGGGAGAGACTATTTTCTATAGTCAGGGAATCAGTAAAAAAGGCTACCAGTTTAAAATGGCCATTCGAATGGTCAGGAACAATATCCTTTGATATACAGCTATTGGAATGTGAAATTCCTGGCACAGGAAACACCTATGACATTTCACCATTATGTTCACCTTTTTAAAAAAATTTATTAAGGAGAGCGATTGATCTGGGAGCCTGGAATAGAAAACATAAACATCAGTCTATGAATGCCAATCATTAACTTCTTCCAAAATTCAATTGTGGTTTAAATATTGACTTTCTTTGATTGTGCTTCAACAAACACAATTCTTACTTTATCCTAATGCATTTGTTTGATGTAATTGTCAAACGTCTGTAGCAAGTTCCATTTAGTTAGTGTGACAACTACACAAAGAACCTACTGCTAATTTCTAACTACATTCAAAAACTTTTGGATGGGCTGTGGTCTCGGGTGTAAATTAAAAGGAGAATCTGGTAATTGATAAGTTCTTGAAATCTGCAAAGTCATGGACCTGAAATTTTAAGTCACTTTCTCGTTCCACAGATGCTGACAGACCTTTTGCACATTTTCTAAAACCTTTGATTTCTGAGAAAACATATTACTGGTACAGCAGAATATTAGTGGGACCAGACTACATCAGGAATTGTGAATATTGTATATACCAAAAGATAAAGAGTTTTCATTTCAGCAGAGCTCCATGATCCTTATACCAAGCTATGAAATCTACCAGCATTGAGTTGAAGAGGAGACAGCATCAGAATAAAAAGTCAAAACACTGAATCTTGTGTGGTGGGTCAGGAAGCTGGCAGGTGGGTTTGGGATGTGTTGTGTTGGGTCAGGTCAGTCATAAAAGTGTTAAAGGTGGTGGACAAACTGTGTGTTGGAACTGGTGGGTAAGGTAGAGGATGTCAGAGGAGGAGTGGAGACAGGGTACCAATAGGGGTAGGGACAGAGTTATTTTAACACTGATACAGTAGTTGAGCAAGTTTGAATTCCTCTAATATTTCCAAGCAACTATTTAGATCAAAACTAATTAAGTCAAAACCATAAGTCTGTGACTCTGGCTAAGCATTGGGGGCTTTCCAGGAGGATTATAGACTACAGGTACTTATCCATAAGAAGTGTAAACTCTCCAGATAATTCACACATTGTCAGAGAGTCAGGGTTACATATATACTTATACATAATACCAGAGTATGACTGATCTCCAACAATTTGGACACCAGAAGATTTGCACCAATAGTCTGATAGACTCTGTTTAAATTAATTCATGACATCACCTATTAAAATAGTATTATATGGCTGCACTAACAACATGTTTCGAAACTCAAATCAGATGGACATAACAAAGCACCACTTAAGAACACTATTGTAATTAAAGCATAGATTCAAGACCAGACAGGCCTGTATCTTTAAGACAGCCATATGCCATCCTGACATGTGATGTTCATGTGGAAAGATACCTGCCCTACCTTCTGTCACTCTCTCCACGCACTGGGGTCAGTGTAGTCAGTCAGCTGTGTAATGTTCTGAAACATCAGTAAGCACAGAGCTAAGACTACATAGCGTTGTAGTTGTGCAGATAGTTAGTGCTGTTAATAAATTTCAAAACATCTGTCTGAATAACATTCAACTCACTGTTCAACTAACTGGACTAACATATAGAAAATCACAAAAATGCATCACGCTGCTCATTTGAAACGATTATCGAAAAGTGTAAGGTAGCAAAAGTATCCCAAAAATGAGAGAAGAGTGCAGTATCATGTAATTTTTCCAACCAGATTAAAGTTCATTGCAAAAAGCATTGTGGATTTCTTACAATGATGCAAATTGTCATGGTGCAACATTTTTAAAGTTGACTGAAGCAGCTATTGTATAATGCGATTATGAAGCCAGAGGCTGGCAGATTCAATTACATCTAGTCTGGAGAGCTAATACACCAAACATATCAAACAGCAGAACCTGAATTATTTTAATAATTTCAGCATTGTTCAAAAGGATATGTTAGCTTCATCTTTTCCAGTATTTAAACAAACATTCAGAATCTTTGGGTGTGTATTGAACACTGCACATCATCAGAGATTCTTTAGATCCTCTGCATGTGTCCCAGTCTAGGTACAATAGATTTACAGCAGAAGTACTGCTGCTGCCAAAATAGCAAGAGCAGCTGGAGATAGAAGATTTTGAGGAATGACAGCAAGTCACAAATTATCAGGTATCCCTAAATAAACAATGCAGGGGCTAACCCAGATTACGAGAAGTAGATAAAAGACTTCATTTTGTGAAAAAGTGCAAGGGTTAATCAAAGGGAGAATTTGGCTTTCAAAAATCTTAATTAGAAAAGCTTAAGTTCTTGAAGATTTTATTCTACTTACGTAGCTTTTATTCTACTTATGTAATGATAATTTTTATATTTTTCTACATTGAATTAATGACCATCTTAATAAACATGTTGTTTAAAATGGTTCATATGTTTTATTCAGCTCACTCTTGTGAGATGCAAGTCTTCCTTTATGAAAGTAAATTTGCTTCTAATAAGCCACAATTGTTTAGTTAGGGCTCAGTTGGCTGGAGAGCTATGTATTTTTTCTGATGAGAGAGTGACCTTGGTCCTCTGGGACAATGGCCATTTTTGGATACATATTTCTTGGAGTGGTTAAAAAGCTCTACAGAAATTTGAGTATGATTTTCATTATTCTGTTTCCTGATCTAACATTAATTTGTCATACTAAACACAACAATAGAAAAGAACTTTGCCACACTTTGGTCCTTGAGGTTTCTTGCTAGAAGATTAGTTTTCTTCAACATTCAAGACAATTGTTGCTGTCTCTAGTCTGAGTGATTGCTTATAATTCTTTTGGCCCCATTTGAAATACTGCGTAATATGAAGTAGATCTTAACAAGGGTGAGTGTCCTAAAAAAAAACTGTATGGTTGACTCCCAAGTTGAGGAATATGTTTATTGCAGCATAAAGTAAAGGTAAAGACGCCGTAGTCTTACCGGTCCGTTGATTCTCTCTCATTAGAGACAGACAACTGGTGATGTTTTAACATGAGGATCACCACAGCTCAGCTGAGGGGAGAGGTTAAGGAGAAAAGTCCTTCATAGTGATCTCAGTCAGAGTGGGAGTTGAACCCACTTTGTTGGCATCACCTGCATTGCAAACCAGCCACCCAGCTAGCATGGCCCCTACTGGATGGAGCATGTCATGAGAAATTTTGCTCAGTGTAACATTGCCAATCCATAAGGTCAGTTTCTTTCTGCACCATGTCACCACACAACAAATACATGTTTAGCCAGCTACTATTAGCTAAGATATACCACAGAACCGGAGGACTCCTCTCTACATGTGGCCATTGCTGTGAATAATTTATTTGAGGGAACCACAGTCTGAAAACTTGTTGGTTTCTAATGCACAAACCAATCACTGTTCATAGCACTCAACATCTCTGAGTAGCGAGAGAATTTCATTCAAGATTGGGAGAGTTGCTACACCATTTAAATTTAGACCTGTTTCTTTCTTTTGGAAGCGACATACATAAACAATAAGTTTATGAAAGTCAAAATAATTCTTCTTCACTCGCTAGGAGTTGATATGACTAGCCCACTTTTAACTTCCTTTTTCTAAGCTCTTATGACTAAATTATTCTGCATCTATTATAGATTACCAGGATGTTCAGCTTCTCTTCAGATTTCACCTTCAATGTCCGAAATAATTGAGCTGTCTAAAATTACAGCACAGTCTCAAAAGAAAAGTAATCCCCCCATCCAAAGATCCAACAGTTAAAAACAAAATTGAATAAAAAGCAAAATACCTTTGATGTTCAAAATCTAAAAGGAAAACGCAAAATGCCACAAACATTCAGCAGCTTTTGCAGCCTTAATGGAACATGGAAGATAAGCTTAACATTTCAGCTTGATGATCTTCCATTTCAATCCAATTCCAAACTAAAACATTAACATTACCTTACAATATCCACAAATGGAAATAGAAAATAAGTATTCATATCACCAATGAAACTAATAGATATCAAAAATGCTTTAAGATGTTTATTTTTTAAATTGCAGAAGTATTATTGTTATTATAGTGATGGGCAGGAAATAATGTACATTTGTGTTTAAAGACACTGGTCTCCAGACAACCTGATATTATTTATTTAAAATGAACAATGTAATTCCTAATGTTGTGCACCCAACATTATACCAACAGGAACGGAGGGGTTGTCTTATGCGGAGAGATTGAGTAAATAGGGCCTACAATCATTGAAATATAGAAGGATGAGAGGTGATCTTATTGAAAAATACAAGATTCTTAGATGACTTGACACTGCAGAAAGGTCATTATATCAGTGAGATGGTGCCAAAATGGGTTTGTGCCTGCGCAAAGTGACATTAGTCAATGTCTGCTGCTCCAGGAGCCATCCTATGTGTCCCTTTCCCACTCCGTTCACCATCTCTAACTCAGTTCCCCTACGTGATTCTTTCTCTTTCCGATCTTAAGTAAAACTTCTGTCCAAACACAGCAACTTATCTCTGAGTCTCAGTTGGTTTACCAAAATAATTCCCTTTAACATTTTTGTCATCACCACCATATAAGGTATTTCACTTATTGGGAAAATTCAGGTCACTTTCCTTTCTGATTGGCATTGTGATCATCTTCAGCCCCGAGTACAACTTCACTTACTGGACCAAATGGCCAACTTCTACTCCTACATAACTAATATCCAACCAACTACTAATGGCCAAGATTTTTCACACAAATTAAAATCAACTTGACTACAGTTTGCTGTCTAACTGGATAAAATTTACTATCAATTTGATTACAACTATGTTAATCCCAGTTATAATTTCCATCAACACGATTACAATTTAAAATCAACCCAATTATAAACTATCATCTATTCTAATTACTATCATCTTTCAATTACAATTTACAATTGACTAAATTACACAAACTGTCAACCATGGTTAAACTTTTTTTAAAACTGTTTACAGACTACTCACTTAAGTTCATAAGGCCTTTAAGTTTCTGTTTGTGTCTGTGCACACGCAATAAAGAGATTAATATTTGCTTGGTAGTTGTGGGAGGAATGTGATGAAGCTAGAGAGTCTTCAGAAGAGATTTACCAGGATGTAGCCTTGTATAGAAGGTTTGATTAATAAGGAAAGGCTGGATAGGCTCGTACTTTTCTCACTAGAGCGTAGGAGGTTGAATAGAAGTGTATAAAGCAATGAGAGATATAGATAGAGTCGATGGTACAAAAATGAAGTTACTGGAAAACTTCAGCAGGCCTGGTAGCATCTGTGAAGAAAAAAATCAGAGTCAACATTTCAGGTCAGGTGATCCTTCCTCAGAACTCAGAAATTCTCAGGATGGATTTATGAATGGGAAAGGTTTGGAGGGATATGGGCCAGGAGCAGGCAGGTGGGACTAATTTAGTTTGGGATTATGTTCACCTTGGACTGGTCTGTTTCCATGCTGTATGACTCCATGACTCTATGGCATGCTTCAGAGCTTTTGTTATTATGCAGCTCAGTGGGAACGATGCTTTTAATCCAACACCATTTATCATTAACTTTATTAAATCATATCACTAACACAAATATTCGTGTGCAAAGATCAAAAAATCATTACTGATTTTGAAAGGTAAATGACTAGCATAAAGAAGGGGGAGAAAGAAGAGGAAGGCCTGATTTGCTTATCATTTATATTCCTTCCACAGAAGTTTTTCTCTCCAGAAATATGAACAGACGTGATAAGCATATGGATAAAACATAGGTTTTCAAAAGGCTATCTGAGAAAGGCGGATGTTCCTGTTCTCTCAGGATGACAGCTGGAGTCCCTCCCTGCTGTCCTGAGCACTTCTGACCGATGGAAGTCCCTCACTTAATAGTGGTGACCCCTTGGCCTCCACCCACTCCACTCTGATCAAAATATGTCCCCGAAGTTCACTGTAAATAAACTCTTGTTGACGCAGCCATATCTGTAGACTCCCAGACAGTCACAGAACTGAAAGCCCTGCACCCTCTCTCAACCATTTTGAGCATTTCTCCATCCCTCTGGTCTTGCCTTTTACCCACCAGCATCACCCCTGACCAGCTGTCATTGAACCTTAGCTTCTTTCAACACAGTGAAGCATAGGACATAGAACTGTACAGCACAGGAACATTCAGATGCAATGTTATGTGAAACATAATGCCAAGTTTAACTAATCCCTTCTGCCTGTCATTTGTCTATACCCCTCCATTTTTGCATATTCATGCACTTATCTAAAAGTCCCTTAAACATCCCTACTGTATCTGTTTCCACCACCATCTCTGGCAGCGCATTCCAGACTCCTACCATTCTACGTGCAAAAAACCTGCCCCTCACATCTTTGAATTCTCCCCCCTCGCCTTAAGTGCATCCCCCATAGTTTTAGACATTTCAACTCTGGGGAAAAAAAGATTCTTACTGTCAACCCTCAATGCATCTCATAATTTTATAAACTTCTATCAAGTCTCCCCTCAGCCTCCATTGTTCTCAAGAAAACAGCTCGAAGTTTTCTAGCATCTCCTTATAGTTCACACCCTCTAATCCAGGCAACATCCTGGTAAACCTTTTCTGCACCATCTCCAAAGCCTTCCGGTAATGTGGTGACCAAAACTGAACGCAATACTCTCAAGTGTGGCCTAACCAACATCCTATAAAGCTGCTGCATGACATCCTGACTTTTGTACTCAATTGCCCAACCAATAAAGGCAAGCATGCCATATGCCTTCTTTACCATCCTCTGGCCACTTTCGGACAGCAATTGACTTGAACCCCAAGATCCCTCTGTATATCCATGCTGTTCAGAGTCCAGCCAATAACTGTATACTTTTCCTTAACATTTGATCTCCCAAAGTGCAGCACTTCACACTTATCTGGATTAAACTCCACTTACCATTTCTCCACGCATTTCTGCAACTGATCTATATCCTGCTTTATCGTTTGACAACCTCCTACACTATCCACAACTCCACCGATCTTTGTATCATCTGCAAACTTACTACCCCACCTATCTACATTTTCATCCAAGTCGTTTAATATACATCACAAACAGCAGAGGTCCCAGTATGGATC
Organism: Ginglymostoma cirratum; assembly: GCA_024137785.1. Taxonomy (NCBI): domain Eukaryota; kingdom Metazoa; phylum Chordata; class Chondrichthyes; order Orectolobiformes; family Ginglymostomatidae; genus Ginglymostoma; species Ginglymostoma cirratum. The sequence goes on from JAHRHZ010000251.1 coordinate 3,143,088, forward strand.
CCTACGGAAAACTACTAGTTACGGACCTCCAGCCAAAAAAACACACTTTCACCACTACCCTCTGCCTTCTGTGGGCAAGCCAATTGTGTATCCATGCAGCCAAGTGACCATGGATCCTACGCATCTTAATCTTTTGGATGAGTCGACCATGAGGGTTATTATCAAAAAGCCTTACTAAAATTAGCCTTACTATCCCATTTTATGCTCAAATTGTCATAAGTCATCATTGACACACCCTCTTTCATCTTTGACCGTCTCCCTATTATTCTTCACAGCCACGTCTTTGACCTTCCCTATATAACCCTTAATCTGTGGGGAAAAAAATCAGAGTTAACGACTCGGGTCCAGTGACCCTTCTTCAGAACTTTCTCTTCTGCAGGTCTGCCTCCTCCTTCTCTCCATCCCTTGGACAGTCATGCCTCATTCCTCTATCACTACCACCGCCCAATCTCAATTACCAATGCCTCTTCCTCAGTCACTGAATAAAGAAAGTTTAATATAAAAGAAAAGGCAGCTCCCACTCAGTCTAAATCTATCAGGAAGACCACTTTGCTGGCTGCACATCACAGTTAAGTAGTTACAAGTTTCAAGTCATTTGTTTTCTGTTTGCTGATTACTTCATTGGAAAGGATATTTAATTCTGGAAAGGTTGTACTTTAATATGCATGTGTAAAATGTGAAGGAAAAAAGATTTCTAATGTTTTCCATCAGGAGGCTTGAACAGCTGGCAAGCCACCACCAACTAAAGTTGATTGTTTCATCACCCTGATAGAAAGCCGACTTTTGGCCTCCCTCACAATTAAATGCTACTCTCTGAGATAGTAGGAACTGCAGATGCTGGCGAATCTGAGATAACACAGTGTAGAGCTGGATGAACACAGCAGGCCAAGCAGCATCAG
>JAHRHZ010000251.1:3148986-3233081 GCA_024137785.1 Ginglymostoma cirratum
CTGATGCTGCTTGGCCTGCTGTGTTCATCCAGCTCTACACCTTGTTATCTCAGATTCTCCAGCATCTGCAGTTCCTACTATCTCTGAAACAATTAATTTTCATTAGTTCACATTTGGATACTGCTAAGCAATTTAATTGTTCTAACTCATATGTAGGGGGATTTTCCAGGATGTGCACTGTCCTGGGTACCAACTTACAAGTTTCTTTACGCAAGTAAGGTTTCATGTGACCCCTTTGCAGTCTCCAGTCTGCATACTGGCAGCAACTACAATGGCTTGCTGGCCCAGATCCTGAAGAATATTTCAGCCACTTAGCCGAGGCTCGGTTCTGTTGAGGGCTGACCTAGGGTCCCTCTGCTCAGGATATGCCCTTTGTGAGGCTCTGCGATTCCCTACATTCAAGCAAGTGTTCCCCAAGCTCAGTCAGACTGGTGAGGGTGTCCACTTCTATCGGGATGCTCTGTAGCTCACATGCTCCAATTTCTGCATTTTCTAATGAAAAAGCCGTTTGTAGTGCCTGTTTGAAATTCAGTTGTACTTCAGCTAGTATGCACTTCATCTTTCAGCATCTCATTTAGGGTTAACCCAAAAGCATATGCCTCTGCCAGTTGACGTAACCTCACCAAACATCCTGATATGGATTACCCCGGTCTCTAATAGTCAAATAAAACTGATAGTGTGTCAGATTTAGAGGAGATTTGGGTTTGTAATAATCCTTAACTAACTGCATCAATTCTTGGAAGGTTTTAGTGTCTGGTGCCTCTGGGAAATTTGAGTCCCTTATCACTGCTGAAATTGCTGCGGGTCTGCAAGCAGTCAAAAGAATTACTCATTATTTTTAACCTGCCCCAAAGTCATTAGTCCGGAGAAAATATCGCACTCTTTCCACATACTGGGCCAAGTCTTCGACAGCAGGATCGAACGAGTCAAGCTCCCCAAATAAAGATATAATGCCAGAAATGCTTACCTCAACTCCAAGATGACGTGCAAACGAATGTTCTTCAGTCTTGTACTGTTTTCTCCCACCGCCACTGAAATAACTGCACAGAGGCCAGTTTCCCACCACCAAGTCACTGTTTATTGATTTGTGCACAGTAAGCTGGTTGTGGCCAGCCAGCTTGGAGTCAATCCCTCTGAACTGAGGAGTCTCTAACTCCCCTGGTTATATTGATCAGCCAGACCTTCCTGATTGGCACAGGTTGACAACCCCATTCAAGGATCTCATAGTCAAGAAGATGCACATGGCTCTAATCACTACACCTAGAAAACAGTAGATTGAGCAGCAACAAAAAATTATGGTAATCCTTCAGCCTTTTCTTATCTCAACAGTCTGAGTTTTCAAATCCCAAACTTGGCACTAGGCACTCTCACTTTACTTGCTTCCTCTTTCCAAACTTGCTACCGCAATATAAACTTAGCTTTTCATATGTAGCTTTTGTTCCAAAACCCAGAACTATGCAAATAATAAAGTAAAAATGATGCTCCTCTAATAATGCCCTGAAATTAATAGATGGACTGAGGTGGATACAGAGAGATGGTGAACCACCATTAATTTTTGTCTGGCATAATGCTGATAATATTCAGCAGTGTGGGAAATTACAACATGCACAATGACTGCAAAATGGAGGCGATAAACAATTCAGAATTCAGAATGATTAATGCATGAAAATTTGTACCTGTCCTTCAGGAGCCAAACAAAAATATTATATTGTGTTATAAAATGGTAGCTTTTAGTAACTGTTGTTATGAGCAATTTTTCTACTGATGAGAGATATATAAACAAATATATCACAGCCTGTGAAAGATTATACAGTCCTGCAGGGACTATTGCATATCTCAGTTTTTGGTAGACAGGTTCGCTACTATTAAAGCATATTACAGTCGAAAGGTGTTAATGGAAAAGCTATTTAAGGAGAACATTTTTCAAGAGCTGATCTATTTGCCATTTCTTTGACAGTGTTTGCTTAAAGCTACAATATCCTGAGTTTTGTAAAATGCTTTCCATTCTGCTATACAGATGAGAATGAAAAAAACCTCTGAAAATTGAGGTCAATAGATCATTTTAACATACAAACATGCATACAAATTAAGAGCAAGAGTTGGCCATTTGACCCTTCAAGCCTCCTTCACTATTTGATTAGGTCATGGCTGATCTGATTGTGGCTGCAACTCCACACTCTCCAGTCTACTCTTGATATGAGTACTACTACACCTGAAAAATATTCAAAGACCTCGCTACCATCCCTCTCTGGGGAAGGAAGATGGGTAGACACAACCCTTTGGAGGTTAAAGAAAACTGATTTCTGTCTTAAGTACAAAATCCCTTATTATTAAATTATGTCCCCTGGTCCAAATCTCTCCCACAAGGGCAACATCCTTTTCAGTATCCAACCTGTCAACCCTCTCAGAATTTGGGGGCATAGTGATATTGTTACTGGTAATGTCTCTTCCTAAATCTGGCGGAGCAGACTCAATGGGCTGAATGGCCTAATTTCTGCTCCTATGTCTTATGGTCTTAAATTAGAAAGCCAAAGTTATACACAGGATTCTAGATGTAATCTCACCAATATCCATTACAGCTGTAGCAAAACATGTTGACTATTATATTTTGTTCACCTTGCAATTTGATTTGATTTGATATATTTATCGTCACATGTATTTTGCTACAAAGTATAGTGAAAAGTGTTGCACTCTCCAGTGCCATATTAAAACACAGAAAAATAAACTAAAACAGAACACAAAGGCAGAAGAGTAAAGAAATAAAGAAAAAGTGTTCAACTTTTTGTTAAGTACTCTGCCATGGGCCATGGGGCTAGTGGAAAGGCACAAGTCCCTTTGCCATGCCACTGGAGCAAAAGTTGCCACTCTTTGATGTTGTCTCACCTCCACTGATGCCTCACCACTAAGTGTCCTTGCTAGACAACGCAGACACCACCGGTGCTGCTGGATACCACATCGGTCCAAACTCAACTCTGCCATAGTTGTGAATCCATTTCAGGCCCACCTCACTGATGTAGCCACTGCTGATGCCACTGGGTAACTTTACTCATACAGTCTCCTGCTGCTCATCTCATTTGTATTGCATCCATGGGCCCCTCTTGTTGAATCATGCACTCAAAGAGGCAGATTTACTTGCCACTGCTGGAAGTTCTGGTGTAGGCACCAATGTCTCGACATTTAAAATCCAAATATGCACTAGTTCAAATGCCCCAAGCCAGGGACTGCTATTTGCAGTCTTTTGCTGGGCCAAATATATAGGGAGTTTGTCAAGAAATGCGAACTGATTCCCCATTCACAGACAGACATCTGGAGCTCAGAGTGCATGAGGTGGTGGAGAGGAGGACTGTGCCTTTTTTTTGCTGGACCGTCTACAAATGACATGGCACCAAATGCTACCAGCCCAGACTGAAATAGCCACAGTGAAATGTCCCCAGTGAGAAGAAAACTTCAGCAATGTAGAGAGAAGGTCAATGACATTCTCTGCTCTACAAGGGTAAGTGCCACCATTTTCTCTCTGCTATCTCACATTCATTTTAACTCTGCCAAAGCACACAACTTCCACCAAAGCTGACAGTTTACCACACCCTCTACTGTATGCAGCATTTTAATCACTCTCACCCACTTCATTCTCCCAAAAGATTAAGTTTTCCTGATCACCACACTTCTTGCTCACTCACTTAGGACACCTCAGTGCCGTTTTCCTGTATCACCAAAAAATAGCTCATTAAGCCACTTTCCTCTCATCCATTCTTCCTTCTAACAGGATGGTAGTGAATTGAGAAACCCCCCATCCTACCCCACTCCAACACACTCTCCTACAGTATCCCATGCTCTCCATAGTATATCAGGAATCAACCTTACAATTGGAGTTGCCAACTTTACAGCATTAGCATCTCTGCATCCTGGCACAATGGTTCCAAGCCACACACACGACTTGCACACACACCAAATACAGCACGGACTAGCCCCTAATAACCCCTACGCAAACCTCTAGGACTGACCATGGTCAACCTGCTAGATTTAGACCTGATGATGCCCTTTTCTAATTTTGGCAGCACCTCTGACTGATCCTAATCCTCTTCTCAACTGAGGACCACGCCCCTTTGTCTTTCAGACATAGCCATTTGGTTGAAGCACAAGCAATATGTGAGATGCATGTTGACACGTGCTGTACATGTGACATTGATGTACAGGATGCCATTCAGCAACATTTCCCATCTCCTTGACTATTCAGTGTTGGCAGCCATGACAAGCTGCCTGGCTTTCAAACTGCACTAAGAAGCAACACAAGGCAAAAATGTTGTGATTTTGTAAGTTCTGAATGAAGCAGCGATGCACAAAAAGTCAAAGCAAGGTACAGATGTTATAACTGTTCAAGTAAGTGCTAACTAAGTGAGCACCAAGAAAGTGAGCTAAGAGCCCCGAGAGGTATCTTGCACAGATACATAAGATGGTAACTGCCCCTGCAGAGCAATCTCTCAGGAGCATTGGTATGTAATGCTATGTTGAGCTCCAAACTAGAGTAGTGATATGCTGAAGTGTATTATGGGATAGTCTGAGATTGGCCATAATGAGTTATTGAAGCTGGTGTTTTGCTGATGGTGACTGATATGGACAAAGGGTATGCATAGTTGCTGCCCATAGACCCTGCCCTAAGATGTTGGGGAATGGAGGTGAACATGAAAGCCCAGAGAGGCAAGTGGCAAGTTCAAAACAAGGTGATAACTGTTTATTTGCAAGATTCTCGTCTAGCCTTTGAAATCTTAAGGCGAACATCAAACTTTTCTTTCTCAATGTCTAGAATGTCCATTATTTCATCGTCCCAAATTTCTCACCATTGCCCATGCTGTTCAAGGGCTAGGAAAATTATGTCCTCTTCACAACTTTTTTTTCCTACCAAACTTTGTATGATTAGAAAATTTAGCAGGTATATATTCAATCCCTTCATCAAATTAGAGTCATTGAGTCATAGAGATGTACAGCATGCAAACAGACCCTTCAGTTCAACTCATCCACGCTGCTTGGATATTCTAAATTTATCTAGCCCCATTTGCCAACATTTGGCCCATATCCCCCTAATCTCTTCCTACTCATATACCCATTTAGAGACCTTTTAAATGTTGTAATTGTACCAGCCTCCACCACTTCCTCCGGCAGCTTATTCCATACTTGCACCACCCTCTGCATGAAAATATTGCCCCTTAAGTCCCTTGTAAATCCTTCCCCCTTCACCTTTGCCCTCTAGTTTTGGACACCCCTACACTGGGAAAAAGACCTTGACTATTCACCGTATCCATGCCCCTCATGATTTTATAAATTTCTGTGAGGTCACCTCTCAGTCTCCGATGCTATAGGGAAAGTAGCCCCAGCCAATTCAGTCTCTCCTTATAGCTCAAACCCCCAAGGCTGGCAAGATCCTTGCAAATCTTTTCTGAACCCTTTCAAGTTTCACAACATCCTTCCTATAGCAGGGAGACCAGAATTACATGCAGTCTTCCAATACTGGCCTAACCAATGTCCTGTATAGCCTAACATGACATCCCAACTCCTCTACTCAATGCAGTGACCTATGAAGGCAAGTGTACCAATTGCCTTCTTCACTACCCTATCGACCTGTGACTCCACAGGTTCATTATAAAATTCATTAATAAAGATAATAAGATCCTGTATTTGAACCTTGTGACGCCCCACTAGTTATGCCTTTCCAACCTGAAAAATAAAAAAAAGATCTTCACTCTAACCTCTGTGAATTAACTAATCATCAATCCATGTTAATATATTACCCCCAATATTGTAAGCTTCTATCTTGTGCAATAATCTTTTATGTGGCACCTTATTAAATACCTTGTGGAATTCAAAGTAACTACATCTACTTTGTTCCCTTTTATCAGCTCTGCTTCTTATATCCTCAATGTTGAGCATCACTTCCTTTTTACAAAGCCATACTGACCTGTTAATGGAAGCAGAAAAATTGTTTCTTGATTTGCTGGACTGCTGCAGCATTTGTGCATGAGATTCATTGTGTTCCACATGTTTGTCTGCCACAGCTGGTCCTGCCTGTGCCTAAGGTTGAAGTTTCTGCCAATGCGCTAGTGGCCTAGGGGCTACTACTTTCTCAGACAGCTCAAGAGCTATTGCTGTGAGGTCCACCAGATTTCGTACCCTTACTCTCCATCATGACACTTCCCTCTGGGGTGTCAATATCTGGGCTGCTGGGGTGGGGGTGGGGGCATTGGTTGCAGTAGCCAGCCATCCTTCAAATGAACACAGCAGCTTCAGAATGCCAGTGTTTGTTGGGTGCACTGTGGCCTTGTAAATATAATGTAGACACATGGAATGTTGGTCTTTAGGCAGATATCTACTGAGTGTTGATTTGTTATGGGAACAGCATGTGGTAAGCTGGCGTGGAAATCAGATGTGGGAGAAGATGTAGGGAGGGTTTGGCAATTATAGAGGTAAGTTTGGTTAAAAAAAAGCCTCCAAAACACTTAATGCAACTTGGATTTAGCCTCAAAATGTCTCGTACTGGTCTTACATCATGACTCACTATTGCGACAATATCTTTTGTTTTATTAACAAAGTTACCTGACTTCCTTTTCCCTTTTGCCTATTCTTCATGTCAGATGCCCTTGAAGATGGAGTCCTCGGTCTTGATCATCCTTCATCCACCTCCCTGTAATAACTATCAAATCATATTTTTACTTGCGCTGTCAACTCATCTATCTTGTTACAAACTCACTGTGCATTCAGGTAATGAGCCTTAAGCTTTTACTTTTTGTCATTGTTACTTACCATAGTTCTCATTTCTGCAATGTTCTTCTGTGTATATTTTCTAACCTTGCACCAATGCCCACTTGGTCACACATATTGCAGTGACAACACACCATCTGTCCAGCCATCTACATTCTACTTAATTTAGTTTGGATATTAAGTATTTTAAAAGTGAATTTCTTAACAGTGCTTTTCAGCTGTCATAACTTCTCCTGATTTAAACGACTTGGCCAGTCAAAAGAGAGATGAAAGAAATACCCACCATTCTCCTACCTTTTTCACTGTGATGTCATATTTTGGCTCTTACAGGAATAAACAATTTGAAAGGGTTCTCAGGCATGGATTTTTATCCCTCACTGCCCTTGCCCTCCTCATACAGACTGGGACTTCACTTAATGAACTTAACCTAACTCTCCCTCCTGTTCTTTGGGAAGTTGCTATCTTCACTGAGTCTTGTAGTGCTCAAAAAGCATAGCGTCGTTCTCTCGATCACTCTTTTCAGTGCTAGTTCCTGTGTCCAGGTATTTCCTTTCCTCGTTCTTTAACCCATCACAGATACTGAAACCTGAGGGAAATATAGCAATCTCAAAGAGTCACAGTCTGTGTACTCGAGGAGCTGAGCTTTTGCCTTTGTCTCAAGGAATATTTCAGTTTCAAATGGACCAGTAAACCTGCGGGATGGATAGGGAGCAACATGCAATGAAACTATTTTAAATGATGAGAAGGGGAATTAAGATTGAAGCATTTAAATGTACTTGACATGAAAATGGGAACTTGAGACTGAAAGATGAATGTTGTACCGTCACCAAGCTTGTTAGGTTATCTTGTTGAAAAGAAAGACAGAGGAGAACCAAGCCAGGTTTCAATCAGTATTTGCATAGAGTAATAGCTTGATAAAGTGGGATGCGTAGCTGACGGCTTATAAAAAATATGAAAGCTGGTGCGATATCACTTTAAGAGAGAATAATCTAACGAGCAAATATCCAGGATGTCAAACAGGTGACCATGGTGAACGTATAGTCTAATTTGCACGATATAGTGTGGTGGAATGGTTTGTTTTTTTTGTATCAATAATTGTCAATTCTGTATAGAAAATCTAATTGTTGAGCAATTCTGTGATATGTCTTCAAATAAACAGAACTTACATCGAGTTTACCAGAAATAGCGTGAAAGTGGCAAGATGTGTTTAGGCAAACACAGAAGCGAAACAAAGGGTACCCCCATTGTGAGACTTCGGGAAGAATTTAGAGTGGCAATGGGTTTGGAGACAACACGGTATGGAGCTGGAACAACACAACAGGCCCGGCAGCATTAGAGGAGCAGGAAAGATGACGTTTCGGGTCGGGAGCCTTCTTCAGAAAGCTATCTCCATGTGTTTGGAGAAATGGGCTGGCTGAAAGCATTCGGAGATGGTAAAAATCCAGAGCATCACTTTGAAGGGCTAACTGCAGACAGCAGCATCATGCCTCATGATTTGGCATGACAGATGATGTCCAGGCTACAGACGAGATTTTACTCAAGAGACCAGCACAATGTCACAACAAAAATCCGGGAGGCAAATAATAACAGATGAGTAGACCATCAGTGAGAGGCACAGCTTCAGTGACAAAGTCAAGGGCTATTAACATTTGCATATATTGAGGCTGCAGCATTGGAAGTATCGTGGAACAGATTTATAATGACAAAAAGGCAATTTACACGATCTAAAAGACAGTGATACAGAAGAATTTTAAGATCAGAAGGATGTGGATTGCAATGTGAGAGTCAATGACTGTGTGGGAAGGTTAAGACAAGGACAGAAAGTGAGGAAGGGGAACATGTGTGTCAGAGAACTTAGAAAGAGAGCCTTAATAACATGCATATGGAACCCTCTATTGAGATGTAAATTGTACCATTTAAAGTAAAAGCAACATTTAAAACTCCGAGGCTAAGAATTCTGCAGGAAGTAACTTAATTCCTGTCTCCCCATCCCCTAACCACCAACAGGGCATAATTCAAGAATGGAATAGAATAGTCTGCACTTACTTGAATGAATGCAGGTCCAACGATGTTGACAAGTATATCGCCATCAGGACTAAGTAGTCCATTTGGTTGACAACCCCTCTACCATTTTCAACATTCACTCCCTCCACTACAGTGGCAGCAATGTCTACTATCCACAAGATGCAATGCTGAAACTCAACAAGACTCCTCCAGCTGCACCTTTCAAACCTACAACCTTTACCACCTGAAAGGAGATAGACAGCAGATTGATAGGAACACATGAATGTATGCCTTAAATTACACCTCCAATTTAACACAGCATTATGACTTGGAACTATATCACCATTCCTTCACGGTCATAATCCTGGAACTCCCTTCTTATTAGCATTGTGGGCATACATATACCAAACAGACTGCAGCTATTCAAGATGGTGGTTCATCTCCAACTGTTCCACGTAGATAGGAATAGGCAATAAATACTAGTCCAGCTAGTGATGCCTATAAATAGATTAAAAAAACTTCATTTGTGTTTAATTATTTTTCACTTTGATTGCATAACTGAAAGCATACAGAATCCATCCTGCAGGGAAGTGATGAGTCATTAAATAAAAAAAAAGGCTAAATTCTTTTTCATTGAAAGTCTAACTGCAGCAATAGTTAGGAGTTGCCATCACAAAATGTTTTCTCTTTCATTTCAAAGTCTTCTCTCTGAAAGAAAGGACACTGGTTGAAAACTTACAGGGTCTGCCTAATTGCAAGAACCTGCCAGGTGCGAACTGCCATTAGTTCTTTAGCTTCATTAGGCAACATCTGCTCCTGCCACAAAATCACCTACAAGGCTTTTTAAAATGTGTTTTGCAAATTGGATACTAGTTTTCATCAGTCTTTCCCCATTGAAGAAGCTATAGATAAACACATTAAAGAAGACAGACAAAGCAATTTACAGTAGAAAAGAAGATTATAGAGGTTAACATATAAAAACAATAAACACAGTAGAGCATAATTTGAAGACCATAACCTAATTAAGACATTTCATTTGTTATCATAAAATGGCATTAATATGTCATGGCTGTCATTTGATGCCAAAATCAGATTGCAGTCTTCCAACAATCACTTTCTCTTTGCTACCACATAGACAACACTTTTGTCTAATTGATGTGCTTATGCTGGGATGCTCTGCTAATAGGTAAAACATCATAGGAACAATATAGGTGTTCTTTGAACACATGGTGTCTTTGAACACATAGGTGTTCAAAGAAACAGTAAATGCTATTCAGATATACTTTAGACATCAGAAGGAAAAGCTCCATCTCTCAAAAAACATAGCCATGGACATCTAAGGAAATAAGGGACAGCACAAAATTAAAAGAAAGGGCTTATAAAATATTAAAGAATGGTACAGATCCCACAGACTTGGACAAATACAAAGATCAACAAAGGGCCACAAAGTGGCTTATATGAAAGGCAACTTGCAAGGGATATAAAAGAAGAGATTTTATATAAAGGGAAAATCCCTGGTTAAGAATACCATTGGTCCACTGAATGCTGAGAGTGGGGATATTGTCCATGACCACGTGTAAATTGCAAATGTGTTGAACAATTATTTTCCTTCACAGTACTCACAGCGGAACGAATGATTGTTTGCTCGAAGTCCCAAAGAAATTAACAGAAGATCTGGGACAGCATCAAAATAAATTTAGCTTAAGTAAATCATCAATAACGGGGAAATTAATAGAATTGAAGAGTAACAAACTCCCAGGACCTGATAGTTTCCAGCCACGGGGCAGTATACTCTCATAGTCCTAACCATAATCTTTCAGGTTTCCCTGAATACAGGAGTTGTACCACTGCACAGCAAATTTGCTCATGTCACTAAGAAGTGTGACAGAGGGAAGTCAGGAATTACAGACCAGTTAGCCTGACATCTGTGCTGGGGAAATTGTTGGAGTCTATAATCAAAGATAGGGTAACAGACCACTTTGAAAACTTTCAGTTAATCAGGGAGAGTCAGCATGGATTCATGAACGGTAGGCCACGTCTGACAAACCTCAGAGAGTTTTTTGAAGGTGTGACAAAGATGGTGGACAGAGATAAGGCGATGGACTTACTTGGCCTTCCATAAGCGGCACGGTGGATCAGTGGTTAGCACTGCTGCCTCACAGTGCCAGGGACCCAGGTTTGATTCCACCCTCAGGTGACTGTCTGTGTGGGTTCCCTCTGGGTACTCTGGCTTCCTCCCATGGTCCAAAGATATGCAGGGTAGGTGGATTGGCCATGCTAAGTTGCCCATAGATGTTTAGGTTGGTTGGGAAATTTCAGAAAATTTAGGGGAATGGGTTGCTCTTCGGAGGGGCAGTGTCGATTTGTTGGGCTGAATGGCCTATTTCCACTGTAGGGATTCTATTCATAAGGCTTTTGATACATTAACACGAGAGACTATTAGCTAAGGTGGAAGCCCAAAGGACAAATTACAGACATAGATAGGAAATTGGTTCAACGGCAGTTAACAGAGACCTGGGATAATGGTTAAGTACTCAAATTGACAGGATGTGCCTTGCAGGGGTAAATGTTGGGGCCTCAATTATTCATAATATTCATTAACAACTTGAATAATGGCATAAAAAGTCAAATATCCAAATTTGCTGATGGCACACAATTGGACAGCATTGTAGGCAATGTTGATGATAGCTTAAAACTACAACAAGAAATTGATAGAAGTAGTGAATGGGCAAAGCTGTGGCTATTGGATTTTAATATAGGCAAGTAAGAGGTTATCCTTCTTGGATGCAGAGAGGATAGATCCGGTACTTTTAGAAGGCAAAAAGTTAAATACAGTAGATGTGCGATGAGATTTAGATATTCAGGTGCCTATCTCTTTAAAATGCTATGAACAAGTGCAGAAAATAATCAAAAAGGCTAATGGAATGTTGGCCTTCATATCTAAAGAAGTGGAGTAAATGGATGCAGAGGTTATGCTACAGGTATACAAAACCCTAGTTAGACCTCACTTAGAGTACTGTGATCAAAGCTGGGCACCACACCTTAGGATGGATGTTTTGGCTCTGGACGGAGTTCACCACACGTTTGCAAGGATGATACCTGGACTTCAGAGGTTAAGTTATTGAGAGAGATTGGACAAGTTAGGCCTTTATTCTCTAGAATTTAAAAGGTTGAGGGGCTATCTAAATGGGTTGTTCAGGATATTAACAGGGAAGGACAGAGTAGATCAAAATAAACTTTTTCCACGAGTTGGAGATTCTACAACCAGGGCCCAAAGTCTAAGAATTGGGGCTACGCCATTCAGGAGAGATGGTAGAAAACACTTCTACATACAAAGGTTAGTGAATGTTTGGAGCTCGCTTCCTCAATCAGTGAGTGATGATAATTCAATTGTTAAAATTAAATCTGACAGAGACAATTTTATATTATCAAAGGATATGTGCCCAAGGCAGGGAGATAGAGTTCGGCCACAGATCAGCCATGATTTTATTGAATGGCAGATCAAGCTTGAGAGACTGAATGGCCTGCTGCTGCTCCTATACTCCTATGTACCTTTTTCAGGAATGGTCAGGCTTTTGTAAGCCATGCTTGGGAAGACTTGTGTAAATGTGTCATGTCAATCAAAATTATGCTTTGGGAGTTTGAATTGCATTTTTTATAACATTTTCCATGCCTTCGTCAGTTAACAGCCCTTGTGAGTGTTGACAGAAGCCCAATTCAGTTTTTTTTTGAAGTTCAATAGCTTCTGAAGTACCAATCTTCCAGTTTTGTGTGACAGATGGGCAGCTGAGAGTGCTGTAATATGACGAGTGCATGATATTAAAAGCGGCTTGTGGTGTGGGCGGCACATTATTAGAGAGAATTAGGCATCCAACACATATTACAACATGATGGAGTCTTGATTCATTATGAGCTGACTACAAATTGTATGAGTTTTCTGGCACAGATGCACCAAAACAACTATATAGAAGTTGCTATGTTGCGCACATGAGCTGTTTTACACTGTAACTGACAACATATGGATTGCCGCAAGTGACTTTATGCTAATGTAAAAATGCTATTTTGAAATAAAATGATATTGGTGGCACATCAAGTGGCTGGTGATAGAATAATAAAAACACACAATTGTGTTTGTCATTAGGTATTTGATTTTAAACCATGTGCTAGCTTTGGCTCAGTGGCACTATGGTCACCTCCAACAACACCCAGATTCAATCAAACACAGGAACCAAATTAAAGTTACTTTGCTCATTTGGTAAAATAGCCTTGATCAGAAGAAGCAGATACGTCCCTTTAAATATAATCTAGCATACCAAGATTTTGACGGTGATAGCCTAATCTAGTCAAGGGTTAATTATAATGAGGTTTAAGCTGTACTTTGAATCAACCTCTTATTTAACCTTTTACATCTCATTGCAAAATGTTATAACAGTTCAGAGGCATAGAATCATATCGCACAGAAACAGACCTTTGGGTCCAATCAGTCCACACCGCCCATAATCCCAAACCAAACTATTCTCATCTGCCTCTGCTTGGCCCATGTTCCCTCCAAACATTTCTTCTTTATGTACTTCTCTAAATGTATTTTAAATGCTGTAACTGTACCTGCACCCTCTACTTCTTCTAGTAGTTTGTTATTAGACTTCTGAATGGGCCTCTCAAACTTTAAACTAAATTTTGATTTCATTCTCTGCTGCTGTTAAATTGTGTTATTTGCTCTGTTCTGTTACACCATGCACTTTGTATGGTATGATCTGCCTGTGATGCACACAAAACAAAACTTTTCACTGTACCTAGATACATTTGACAATAAATCAAAATCAAAAATCATTAATAATACAATAGGTTTATTATAATGCAATTGCATCATGATTATTAATACATTGTGAAGCTGATTATTGATGCAAAATGATCCTGATTACTGAAGAAATTGACTCACTACAGAAAGAAACAAACATCTTCCTTTTCATAGTTTTTTTGCAACATGTGACCCTCAGAGAGCAGTCCATCAGGCCACACCCATCAACAAAAGAAAAATGAGGATTTAAAGGGACCTTGCAACTATCAAACATCGGTCCGAACTTCACAGCAGTCATTACTGACTGAGAACTTGTACATCAAAAATCTGTGCAACTTAAAATCTGAATTGAGGACTGTTATATAATGCTGCAGAGCACTCTGATGGAGAAGCATGAAAAGCCAATGTTCAAGATGCATAACTGTACCAATGAGGTAGTTAGAAAAAGAGATCTGGTTCGGCAGGCAAAGTTTAGTGAGCTGGGAAGGCAATCGGCATGCAGGACCTCAATTGTAATAATGTCTGGCACACTTCCAGTAACAGATCCATGTGTATTAGTATATGTAGTTTTGAGTGTGCAAAAGTATGCCATACTGTAAGCTCAACTAACAAACTTAAATTGGGTGCTAATGTAATTCTTAGCATGCTCAGGGATTGTTTAGCAAATGTTTCCCAGTCAAGGATTCACATCTAATGTGCACACAGTGCGTTGCATTTTGCAAGCATGGCCGAGTTTGAAATGGTCTTGCTGATGTAAAGAACATGTACACAGACTGCAATTGTTTCAACTTGACAAAGTATACAACGGCCATCCTCTGGTTTATTCTTCAGGGCATGCCTTGACCAATCAGATTCAACCTGTCTGGTTCAAATTTTAACAGAGCTTAGCAGTAAATCAGCCATTATTTATCTAGTGCATTCTCCATGTTCTCCATGGCAACACCTCCACCAATCAACGTCCACTTTCCAACCAATTAGTACTGTCTTGTCATGTAGTATGAAAAGTTGATCCCCTTTACATTGTTGTTCTTGCAAATGTTTTGATCAATGCAAGACAAAAAACCTCAACTAACTTTGTTTGGCACTAGTACTCATTCTTTACTGTGAAGCAACAATAGATCAGTTATAATGTGGGATTTTAATTATTTCAACATAGACTGGAATAATGACAACGTAAAGGATAGAAACAGACAAGAGTTCCTAGTATTTGTTCAAAATAAATTTCTACTGGTTCATTTCTAGTCCAATGTTAAAGGAGGCATTCCTGGGTCTGGTGTCCCGAAGCGTCGGAGGCTGAGGGGTGTCCTTGTAGAGATTTATAAAACCATGAGGGGCACGGATAGAGTGAATAGGGCAGGGAAGTCCAAAACTAGATGGCTTAGGTTTAAGATGAGACGGGAATGATGTGAAAGGGATCTAAGAGGCAACATTTTCGTGCAGAGGGTGCTGTGGGCATGGAATGAGCTGCCAGAGGAGGCGGGAGATGCTGGTACAATTATAACATATAAAAGGCATCTGCATGGGTTCATGAATAGGAACGATTTAGAGCAATATAGGCCAAGTGCTAGCAAATAGGACTGGATCAGTTTAGGATATCTGGTCAGCATAAACGAGTTGAACCGAAGGCTCTATTTCTGTGCTGTACATCTCTATGACTCTATTGGACCAACTAGAACAAGTCTCAATAAGGGAACATCTAGGAATCAATGATTGTAGAGTTGTAAGGATGAAATTTAAACTTTCGATCAGAAGGAGGCTGGGAATCAGTGGTGGAGTAAAGTGGCAGGAGGCTTAACACACATGGTGGAGGAATGCCTTCTTATCCAGAGAACAATCGAGGTCCTTCTGCAGCCATGTGGGATTATTTAAGGCCCATAGCTCACCACTGCTGGAAAATTACTAGCAATGACTGGAGACCATGCTATGGGGGGCAAACCGGCAAATAAACCCTAGCAGGTATGTCTGTGGCCAGACAGAGAGGGTGTTCTCTTTTGCAGGACTCTGAGCCCAACAGAGGAAACTGCAAGTGGAAACAGATGGAACCTTAAGAATTTACCTTCTTGCACATGCTTCCCCATCCCTTAGCTGGAGTATCGTTGACCAATCCCCATCCCAGCTCCCTATCTACACTCACCTTTACCGGCTCCATCCCTGCCTCCTTGACCTGTCCATCTTCTCTCCACCTATCTGCTCCTTTATCCAACTTCCACCATCGCCTCTCCCTCTCTCTATTTATTTCAGAATCCCCTTCCCCTCCCCCATTTCTGAAGAAGGGTTCAGACCCGAAACTTCAGCTTTCCTGTTCCTCTGATGCTGCCTGGCCTGCTGTGTTCATCCAGCTCTACACCTTGTTATCTAGAGAGGGGACCTGCTTTACACCTGAGGCCATTCCCTCGTGTCCTTGATCCCTCCTACCAGCTTGAAAACGCAGGATAGTGTCTGTTAAATGCTTATTAACTGGTCACTTTAGGGTGGTAACTGAGACAAGTGTGGACAGGTAACCCTATGTCTCATCTGCTCCACATATATTTGGTGATGGTTTGGGGAAAGGAAGGAGGGCTGAGGGAAGGCAATTTCAAAGGCCCAATCTCCTGCAAACCTATTGATGGGAAATTGTACAGTTAAGCATGATAATTCAGAACAAACTTAACAGTGACTTGAGAAAATGATCCTACTCAAAGCCAGGGATCCATGTCTTTGCAATCCAGGGATTATGCCAAAGTCAGCCTTGTAGGTTAAAGTGCAAGAAACATGGGGACTACACGTTGGTCATTTGGGTCACTGTTTACGCACATGTTCAGGAGTGGGTTTTGGTCAGTCCTGGTGAAAGTCAATATTGTTCAGAGGTCTTAACAGAAGTCAGTATGGAGACCTGAGAAAACCAGGCAACTCAAGTGTATCAACTTAATTGTACTGGGTGTCTGAGGAATGGTCACTGTGACAGTGGCAGTTGTAGACAGTAGGATAGGACCTCATAGGGAAGGGAAGGGACTGGGCGCTCTGGAGCATGGGAGGGGCAGAAGAGGTTCAAGCAGGATATAATGACTCTGGCCTCCACATGGAGAGTGTGTAGAATGACAAGGGCATGGGAATTTCCAATGTCATGGGCTCTAGGATAAAGTAGAAGAATTAATAGTTATATAAAGGGACATTGCCAAAATGGGTGGCTAGCTGAAAGAAGGACCAATGACAGCAGCACAAAAAGAAATGAATAATTGGTGAAAATCATGGGTTGCAGGTCAAGCCAACAAGTCATTCACATTAACATATAGTTGAAACCTCACCATTTTAGATCAAAAGTTAATTGCACAATAATGAATGACTGCCATCATGGGTAAAGTCCAAAGCTATAGTATTGTGTTTTCTTCAGGGGTGGAGTAAGAATCTTAGAATCAGAGGTTCTGCTTGGGGTAGCTGCAAAGTCATACTTCCATTGATTCAATAATGCCATCTATCTGGCTTTAATTTGCATATTTTTGACAGGTCATTAATTGTCCAAGAATGCACATTAAAAATTACATACTCAAGCAAATATGAGCTAAACAGTTGTTATGAAAATAAGGAATTTAAACACAGAACCTGAGGTTTCCATTTCACAGTCAGATTGCATAGCAAGTTCTGGAAGACAACATTTTGCAGTTGCCAGATTCTCACACAAAAATAAGGATGCAAGGACATGATCTGTGATGTGGAAGGTAGCTTTTCTTGTGAGGGGAGGTGGTGCTACCATGATGGTTTACTGTCAGAATTCTTCTCTTAATGCAATATGGCAGCTATGTTTTTATGACATACAATTGGATAAGGTCACAAAATGCAAATCTGTGTTTGGGCTCCATGCCATGCTGTGGGAGGGCATAACATAAGGTTTCATTTTGATGGATGTGAGGGATCCGGGGCTCCCTCAAGAAAACAATTATCTTTCTGACGTTCCCTCCAGATTATCTGCTCATGAGACCAAAATAGAGAATCCCATTTCTGGAGTCATTGTGGCCTTACAGGAACTCTCAAAATAACACACAGGGATTACAACTTAATCAGAATCTAACAAAGAATAGTAACCTCAGAGGCTGTCACACAGCCTTCAGAGGTGGAAGCAGCAGGTGAAGATGCCCCCACCCCTTCCCCAGTCTTGGACCTCTTGACATATTTATGGGCTAGGTTTTCTGGTAATGAAACAAAGGGAGGGATTGACTTTGCTGGAAGTGAATAGAAGCTAATGGTATTGCAGGAGCATGAGAAGTGGTAAGACATCCTCAGTCATTGAGTAGAAAGTACAGAGAGCTGGAAGATTTAGTGTTTTGAGAGGCCGACTGGTGAGACCCTTTGAGTGGATATGATGCATGCAATACTGAGTTGTAGACCAATGTGCCTCAGTGAAAGAATTATGCAGTGGCTGAGTTACAGTGAGGGCTTCCCCTGTGAGTGTGAGATAACAAAGAGAAGAATAATGGTACTTAACCTTGCAGAGCACAGAAGATCATTAACCTTCTAGTTGTACTGCTGGGTGCCCTACTTCATTCAGGATACAATATGATCTGCCCTGTAATCTGTTTCCAGGCTGACTGGGTCTGGTGTCATGCCTTCCTGTAGCAGTATGCAGGGAAAAAGGCTGCCTTTCTCTGTAACATCTCTTCCACCAACATTTCCAGCTCTTTGCCTGTGAAGGGGGAGCTAGACTGCCTTTATTCAGGGCCATGTCTTGAACATAAAGATTCAAACACCACAGGATGAGAAGTTGTTTGTGGCATCCGAAGTGGTGCGCAGTTCGACTTCAATTATAGTATCAGAAGGATGCAGACCAGAGACTCTCTCCAGTGGTGAGAACTTCCAGCATTCTGGCTATTTATTCTGAGACTCAGGCCCAACCTTCTCATTGTTTGACTAATGATGTGAAAAGTGAAAAGTGAAAATCACATGAGAAACCCAACCATGAACCCTACATACGAACCATGCAGAAGCAGAAGCCATGAAACTCCCTCACTAACACATTTTAACTACAAATGGAAATATTCATCCCAATGGCCTAATTTTACGTGATAAATATTTTATGAGTCTACATTTATGCCAACTTTTTATTAGTGAAAATGAATGTCTTCATATCACTCACTCACAAAATATTGCCGATTTATCCCCAAGGCAGCTGCTTACGATGTGCTTAAACTGGGGTAAAAATAGGAGCTGTAGCCTGCAAGCAAATTAGGGATAGTTAAAATGACATTTTGGATGCTAAGTGCTACATTTCTGATCTTATTATTGAGGAAAAGTGTGTTTTTTAATGTTTCAGATTACATCTACACCAGAGAGAGATAGTTTGGATATTTTTTCCTCCGGGCATACATCAACTATAATTGAAAAGAAAAAAAAAACAAAAATATCCTCCTTGACAGGCATGCTCAATGCAGAATATTTTATATGAATAATGGTAGTTTAGGTTGTACATTAAATAATAATATTGCATTATTAACTTGTAAAGTATACAATTCATGTCTCACACAACTTGCAACACAGAACTGTACACACAAAATACTCAATAGGATTTGGTGAAATAATGACTTTGAATATTAACCTCATTTTGATCCAACCTATCAAGCTTTACCCAAATATGACTCTGATGCCAGCAGCCAACTAAACAGTTCCTCCAGGTGCAACTGCAGTTTTTGGTGCAACACAATTACCAAGCTAATTATCTCCAGGATTTGGGCAGATAAACTGGTCACCATATCTTTTTACTTAACCTCATGCTTACCCCTTTGAGTACTACAATTCCCTTATCTGAATGGTGAGGTCCGAAATGGTGGCTGGTGCTCATTAGCATCAAGCCATGTGGCAGAAAAAGCCAGAAAATTGAAAAGCAAAGATTAAGGTGCTACTTGTTTTACAGTGGCACTTTAGTTTGGAACAGAGGAGATAGAAGGGCCAGGGAAAATGGTGGTAATTAAGGCAGGAAGAGAAAGTGCCCAAACTGTTCTTTAAATACAAGGTCAGGAGAGTTGCTGCTCTTAACCACTTCAGATTTAACCAAATCAATTTCAATATCTAATGTCTTCTGCAGCAGGCCCCAATAGCGTAATGGGCTCTGGATGGTTGAGGTGTAATGCTGCCTCCACTCCATGCTATGTCTGGGGGCCTAATTGTCAGTGGTAAAGAATAGACCACTGATGAGTCTTAACAAGAGACACTTGTTATGCAGGCCAAGAGCTAGGTTATTGCATGAGAGCAACAGATGTAAAATACATTGCTCAGTTAAGCACAATTAGTTAAGACTGTCCAAGAGCCACTTCTGACCCAATCAGGATCTTGTGCAAAGCTTTGTGCTCCTCCACACAAGGGCAGTGTGACATTTTTAGATTGTGTGGACCTTAAAGCAGCTTAAACATAAACTCTCCCAGAACCATTACTTTATACAACAGTATAGGTTTATCATGTATAAAATGTCTTTCTCTGGGTATTTACGTGATGGAAAGATTTATGAAAGGGGATATTTCGCTTGAACAAACTTATTAAGTTTTGGAGGTGTTAGTTCATAGAATCATAGAATCCCTAGTGTGGAAACAGGCCCTTCGGCCCAACAAGCCCACACCAATCCTTGGAGCATCCCGCCCAGGCCCATTCCCCTGTAACCCACCTAATCTACACATCCCTGAACACTACGGGCAATTTAGCATGGCCAATCCACCTAACCTGCACATCTTTGGCTTGTGGGAGGAAACCGGAGCACCTGGAGGAAACCCACACAGACACAGGGAGAATGTGCAAACTCCACATAGACAGTCACTCGAGGGTGGAATCAAACCTGGGTCTCTGGCACTGTGAGGCTGCAGTGCTAACCACTGAGCCACCTTTTATTTGAATTTCCAAATAGCTTTGGATAAGGTACCCATTATAATGAAATCAATACAAGTCATGGACAGCTGGCAAATGAATTGATAGAATATTAAAACAGAAAATGTTGGAAATACTCAGTTCAGCCACTGACAAGCGAGAGCAACAGAATTAATGTTTCAAATTATGACCTTTGATCAGAACTAGGAAAAGTTATAAATGTAATCGTGTTCAAAGATACAAAATGGGTGAGTGTGGAGAAAAATCAAAGCTAAGGTCTGAGACAGGATGGAATGAAAAAGATAAAGAACAAGCACACTTTGTGGGAATAGTCAAAGGGAGTGATAATGGGCAAGTAGGGAACAAACTATGGGGTCCTGACGAGATGTATATGGTAGGATATTGAACAGCTACTGTCAGAATAATGTTGACAAGCTAGGTCTCTCTGCTGTTAAAAACTAAGAGGCTGAAAGTGATTGTACAAAAACTTTAAAATTATGCAATGTTTTGATGGACTGGACACAAAATGTGGGAAGAGTAAACCAGAGACTCAATATTAGACAGTTACCAAGAAATCCAGTATGCAATTTCGATGAACAATCTTTACCCAAAGAGTGGAGCTTATACATGTAGTAGTTGAAAACAATAGTATGGATGCAGTTAAAGTGAAGATAGAAATGCAGATGATGGAAACGGAATTGATGATTAAATTAGTTTATTTAGATGAGAAAAGATGGGAGGAGTCTTGAGTGGAACATGAACACCGCCATAAACTGGTTGAGCTGAATGTCCTGTACACCTGTGCTTGTACTCTATTTGTATAATCTTAACTAAACCTTTCTATACTCAGCCATGTGTTGAGCTTCTTGCCTACAGGATAAAATGTTTCAGTGTTCTAAAACAACATTTTGCCCCATAGACTAATTCCTTGGTCCACAACCTTATCATCTATGTCTGCTCCAGCCCCTCCTGTTCTATTTTACTGAAATGATCTGAGGTTGTGGGTTGAGATTTAGAACAAGCAACATTTTCATGGCTGGGATTTAAGCAGGCTGAATTTGACAAATTAATTAGATTAATCTTACTCCGAATGAGTACTGATTGTTAAAATTCAACTGTGTCTGAAGCAATATATTGCACAATTCCTTTATGTTGAAATTTGAAAGATGTTCTTTAATTATTCCCAACAGACAAGATGCAATTTTGTTTGATTACACAGAAACCAAATTAAGATTGTCAGTTGCACTCAATGTCGTTCATCTGCACATACGAAAAGTTACAAATCTTTATACAGACGCCTGTACTTTGCAGAAGAGAAAGTATATATCCATATATATGACAATCTGAGTTCCCTAGGCTGGTTTTGAATTTAATCAGTTATGATTGACAGTTAACAATTTTGGCTGCATCTACACAGCAATCATAGTCCATTCAATCATCCACATCTTTTCATACTATATAAGTGGTTGGTCTCCCTTCCAGGCTTGGTTTTCTTGATGTTTCAATCCTGATGAGTGCAGGATGAAAAGTTTCAACATTAAATCTCTTTGCAACAATGTTTGAGTTCTGTACCATGAAACAAAGAAATAATTGTTATACACCATTAACATCACAAAAACATATAATTTGATTAAATGTTTCCATTTAGGTGTTGCAAAGTGTCCTTTAACCCTTCATCATGTTTTTCTATTCCTTTCTCCATCAAATGTTCGTGTAACTACTTAACTGCATCCATGCCAGTTGCCTCGACTACTCCACACAAGAATGAGTTTCACATTCTATCCACTCTCTAAATAAAAAAGGTTGCCTTTGAAATCCTTATTGGCCTTAGTCGTAACTATAATCTATTTATAGCCTCCAGTTCTGAATTTAGTAACGTGCAGCATAGTAGTTAGTGATGTGTGCACCTGTATTGCTAGATCACTCCGCTTCTCCATTCTATTTGGACATTCAGTTTCCAGAGTATGTAGCCTCTTTATTCTTCCTAACAGAATATACCTGTTATGGACTAGACCAGACCTCTTCAGAATATTTTAAGAAGCCTAGACCCTAACTTTTTCTTTTTTTAAGGACAAATGTAATGTACTGAGTTCCAGATATAATTTGACTGGCCAAACTACTCAACATTAAGGAAAACACAATTTATTTAAACACTATAGTTAAAACACACCCAAAGAAAAAGAGGAATTTAGAATAACAACTCAATTTGAAAACGTAACCAAATAAAGACACAGTAACTATTAGTAATTAACAGTTCCAACATAGTAACAGCCCAAAAACACACCCTTTGGAAAAAGGTAAATTCAGAAAAATAGGTTTTGTCTCATATACAAACACGTAGCCTAGGAAGAGAATGTCCAGCCTTTAGCAGCAATCAAGAGAGGGAAAAAATAGCTTCCATTTTTTCAAGACCACAATATCAACTGCTTAAAGCTAAACCTAAAAATGGTCTGTGAGAGCTGGCCACACCCTTCCAGGCTGCTTCTATTGTTTCAACTTTAACAAAAAAACGCACAGCCTTACAAGCTATTTACTTCAGTGGTTTAGGTAGACCGTGTGTTGCCTCTGCCTTACAACCTCTCTTTAAACAAAAGGACAAAATAACATCTTAAAGCCACAGCATCGTCACACCACAAATTAACTGAGAGGTTAATTTGTAATTACATGCCCATCCTCTAAGTTTATTCACATCATTCTCTTTATCATTACACTCTTCCTATGCATCAACTATACCCACAACCTTATCCCACAATTTTGTATTGTCTATGATTTTTGGAAGTGTACTTCTGATTCCTCGTCCAAATCACTTATGAAAGTAGTTAACAATGATTAGTCAGAATAACAATTCTTACGAAATACTATTTACAAATTTTGTGACTATGAGGAACTAATTGGATACAAAATTGACTTTATGGCAGGAGACAGAGGGTGGTGGTAGAGCATTGCTTTTCGAACTGGAAGCCTGTGACCAGTGGTGTTCCAACAACGATTGGTACTGGGTCCACTTTTGTTTGTCATTTATAGAAATGATTTTGATGAGAATATAGGATGCATGGTTGGTAAGTTTGTAGATGACACCAAACTTGGTGGCATAGTGGATAGTGAAAACGGTTATCTTAGATTATAACGAAATCTTGATCAATTAGGTCAATGGGCTGAGGAGTGGCAGAAGCTGTTTAATTTGGATAAATGTGAGATATTCATTTTGGTAATACAAACAAGGATAGGACTTATACAATTGATGGAAGTGCCCTGGGTAATGTTATAGAACAGAGAGACCTGGGGGTTCAGGTACACAGTTCTTTGAAATTTGCATCACAGGTAGACAGGATGGCGAAGAAGGCATTTAACATACTTGACTTCATTGCTCAGATCTTTGGGTATCGGAGTTGGGATGTCATGTTGATGTTGTACAGGATGTTGCTGAGGCCTCTTTTGGAGAGCTGTGTGCAGTTCTGGTTGCCCAATTATAGGAAGGATATTATTAATCTGGAGATGGTTCAGAAAAAAGATTTACTAGGATGTTGCCAAGAATGGAGGGTTGGAGACATAAAATAGACTGGAGAGGCTGGGTCTTTTTCCACTGGAGCATAGGAGGTTGAGAGGTGACCTTATTGGGGTTTATAAAATCATGAGGGGCATAGATAAAGTAAACGACAAAAGTCTTTTCCATAGCGTGGGGGAGTTCAAAACTAGGAACATATTT
Source organism: Ginglymostoma cirratum (assembly GCA_024137785.1). Classification (NCBI taxonomy): domain Eukaryota; kingdom Metazoa; phylum Chordata; class Chondrichthyes; order Orectolobiformes; family Ginglymostomatidae; genus Ginglymostoma; species Ginglymostoma cirratum. The sequence continues at coordinate 3,173,067 of JAHRHZ010000251.1, forward strand.
TTAAGGTGAGAGGAGAAAGTTTTAAGGACATGAGAGGCAACTTTTTTTTTTTAAACACAGAGAGTGGTGTGTGTGTGGAATGAACTGCCAGAGAAAGTGGTGAATGCAGGTACAGTTACAACATTTAAAACACAGTTGGATAAGTTCTTTAATAGGAAAGGTTTGAAGGGATATGAACCAAGTGCAGGCAGGTAGGACTAGTTTAGTTTGGGAACATGGTCAACATGGATTGGTTGGACTGAAGGGTGTGTTTCCATGCTGTATGACTCTATAGCTACTTTTAACTTCCACTCTGTCTTCTATCTAGCTACATTACAAACTATAATGCTCATTATCTCTTGTGTCCACACGTTCTGACCCAAGATTCCACAATAATATCTCTAAGGCCTTTTAAAAGCCCAAATAAATTTGCTATTGTTGCTTTTGAAATTTATGTCAACTGCTCAGTTGCTGTGGGCAGATTTTTAATGACTAAGGGGAAGTATGATTGGGTATGGGTGTGGAACTTGAAGCTCTCTACTTAAAATTGGTTTAAGAACCAGCATTTAACCCAGATGTGAGTGGAGGCAAGCAGCAAAGCCCATTGGACTTTTAGATATGTAATTAAAATACTTTAATCTCCAATGAACTTAGGCTTTCACCAAGAGTTCCAACGTTAACAGCCAGTGCACAGTTTCTTGAGCTACGTGAAGCCCATCAGTTGAGAGCACAGTAGGGACCTATGTCTAATTTTAAAGTGTTAGGAAGTCTCAGCCATATCAGAGTGTGAAGCTGGTCTTCAGAGCATTTTTTTCTGCAAATGTTCTTTATTTTTTCATGGAACATGAGCATCACTGGTAAGGCCTGAATTTTCTGCCCATTGCTCTTTGCCCAACTGATGAGCTTGCTAGGTCATTTCAGAAGGCAATTAAGAGTCAAACAGGTTGTTATGGGTTTGGAGTCACGTAGAGGCCAAATTAATTAAGGACTTAAGTGAACCAGCTGGGCTTTAATGTCACTGATTAAGATTTCATAGTCAGCATGACTGAGACTAGCTTTTAATTCTCGATTGTATTAATTCCATCAGCTGCCCTAGTTGGATTTGAACTCATGATCCCCAGAACATTAGCCTGGACCTCTAGATTCCAGTAACATTACCAGTATTTTACCATCTTGACTAGTGAAAACATGGTTTCACTGTTTGATAGATGCTATCCAATCTCTTGGACGTCAGTTGAGCTCTTTTCGTCTTTACTCACCTACAGCTGTACTTTTCTGCTCTCTGTTCTCGGTGTATGGAAACAACTTATGCAGCTTCACCTTCGATGTCAAATGAGAAGTAAAAACTCTCACCCTCTCCTTGGTGTTCTGCATATTCTTCTCCTTCGACAAGAGAAGCAGAGATTTGAGTTTGAGAAATGGGTTGTATGAGCTAGGAAAGACATTCGTGAAGGACATCTGTTGTGAGATGGTACACAAATTAGAATGCGAGAATTTGTTGCTTGTTCAGATGGGGATGTCAAGAGGCATTTGGAGTGAGACCTCAAAGTATGTTAATCTCTGACACATTTTGTGCAGAAGAGTGTTGCAAAATTGTGGGACCTGGCACCCAAAAGGGTTAGATCACTCACCTATCCTAATTGCTCTTGAGGCCCTGTGTACAGGATTACAAGTGATACATCACGCAGAAAGAGGCTAATTGATCCAAACAATCAATACTAGCATCTATGTACCAAATTTGAGTCTCCTCCCATCTTTACTCATCTAAGTCTCTCATTGTAACCTTCCTTTCCCGTCTCACTCATATTTGCCTAGTTTTCCCTTCATCGGTGATGGTGAGTTCTACATCCTCACAACTGTTGGGATGGGTTTTTTATACTATCTTGTATTTATGGCCTCGAGCTATAGTCTTTTCCACGATCCAATAATCTTTCTATATCCATTCCATTCAAGCCTTTCATAATTTTGCAGGGTCACCCCTGGGACTTTTCATAAGTGGAGACAAATTCTGCCTGTCAATCTTTTCCTGATATTTTATAGACATACATTTCTGGTATCATCCTTGTCAATCTTCTCTGCACCCCACCCAGTACATTCTTTTAATCATATGGTGGCTAGATGTTTCTTTAATTTATTCTTTCTTGGAATTCAAGTATCATTAGCATAACCAACATTGCTGCCATCTCTAATTACTTTTGAACTGAATGGCTTTCTTCAAGTGCAGTCTCACCAATGTTCATCACAAATTTAAAATAATGTTAAATACCACCTTTTTAATGCCATCTCTCTAGAAATAATAGGTAGAGTATAAGTATAAGTTGTTTATTTTATGATGTTGTTAACCTCTGGCACAACCACTCTTTACTGATGCATTTATTTTAGGTGTCCTTTTGTGCTCCACCCCAATTAGACTTGTATTCTGAGCAATAAGTTCTTTCCTTAAATTTTCCTACCAAAATGTACTACATCACATTTCACTGTGTTAAACTTCATTTGCACACTCCAAGTCCTTCCATGAAATATTGCAATCCTCCCTGGTACTGGCTCTCCCCCTTTTTCATACTGTCTCCAGTCAGCAGGTCCTGCTAATCACTTTCTCAACCTATTGCATCAAGAACTGTTTGGTTTGAGACTGACTCCTCCTTGTCCCCTTTGGTAAATATCACGTCACTGCAGTCTCTTATATTCTGTAGTAGGACTGTCAGGTCAGAGGCACATGAAACATCCTTCTCTGGTATCCTTTTCCTATCTGCAGTTGTTGGAACTTCAGCAATCAATTTACAACACAAACTTTCAGAACCCTGTAGGGACCCCTTTAAATAGAAATCCTCCTCTTGTCAGTTGCTTACCCTCTCTGTCTGGTCAAGAAAATTGCAAGTAGGTTGTTAATGCTGTTGTTGAGTTAAATAGCCATGGCAATGCCCACTGACAAAACCAATTGGCTTTTAACCCTTATCTGCTTCCCCATTGTGGGGGTGTCTCCCTATAGACTAGACATTGAACAGGCTGCCAGCATCTACCTGCCAACTTCAGTAGGGCATAATTGGCCAGTTAATGGCTTTTACTGGCCAAAGATGGAGAGGCAGCAAGATATTTACCCTGCTACCTTTAGAAGGAAACAGCAAATGCAAATAAGCAACTAGCAAGCACACACCCCAGCCATTGGCCCACCTGATTCAATGCTACCCCTCCTGCACCAGCCCATTCTGGGTGATGGGGTTCAAAGTGTAAATTTATAACCAATGCATTTTTGATTATGTATTTAAATAAGAAGTGCATTATATCTTGTACAAGTCCTCTTATCAATATAAATCAAAAAGACTAGTTGTGCTTCAAGACTACTGGTGCTTCAGTAGAAGAGATAGCAACATAAAGATTCAAACAAACAAAAACAAAATACAGGTTGATGCAATGGGACAATATATTAGAAATGAAATTGTAAGTTGCTAATGTAAATTGGATAATTCATGACTGCTTAAAGACATGATTTCTCCTTAAGATTCCAGATTGGCATGACCTTCAAGAAGTCTTTTGTATAAGAAAGGAAATTTAAGATGCATCACAGGCAGCCAGTGCATTACCAATGGCCTTACACTATTGCCGAAGTTAATAACTATCACTAATGAGTAACATTATTCACAAGTTGTTGAATAAAGCTAGTTCCTTTTCCTGAAAATGCTAAACCCTTGAAGGTACTAATGAAAAAAATCCTCTAAGATTTTCAGGTCTTGTCTTGCATTCAGGACTTCCTATGCTGGAGATGAATTTAAAGCTCTCAAGTGTTAAGTACAGCAGGATTTAGGACTTTTTATTTAGAAAGAAACATGCATACACCACAATTTGAGAGATCTCAGACAGATTTTTCACATAGTAGCTACAGAACAACATATTAGCACATTAAGATTCTTAGTGTTGTCATGCACATTCTGGGAACAAAGGTGCCATTTCTTACGTTCTCAGAATTTAAGAATATTTTGCCCATTTCTAGATGCACTAAAGGCATTATGAGTCAACTTCAAAATGAGAGACTGGAGTCATATGACATGTGAGCACAGATATAGTCCTTCCTCCTGAAGGATGTTAATGAATTGGCAATTTCTTTGATAATTGGCAACTTTCCTGGTTTGTCCTACTAGTACACACTTTGCTAGATTTATTGAATTCAGTGTTCCATAGAAATGATACAGCACACAAGGGAGTCACTCAGCCCATCCTATCAATGTTGACCCAAAGACACTCAGAATTACAAGTTGCTAGTACAGATCATGAACCAATATCACTAAGTAACTGTAATGATGCTATGCGTTGATCACTGGGGCACTATGGTTCCTGCCAAACAGTGAAACTTAGGTGGAAATTTGATGCTCTCAAGTCAGCAAAGTATTCGATGTCTTAAACTTTTCACTTCAGTGTTTTACTTTCACTGATTTTGTAAAGGGTACATATCTGGTCCGATTTCCATCATACCTTGCATCCTCCATTTGGTTAGCTTTATTGAATCTTAATTTTCCAATTTCAAGACTTTTATTAAACCAGTAGCTATTGAATACATCAAAAACCATTAGTTAGAAAACAGTTCAATGAAGAACTAAACAACTTGTTCCCTGGTCTAACATTAATACTAACACAAAGAAAACTGTGTTAAACTCACTTCAGAGGTGGTTTCACATCATGATGTCATCCACCCTAACAAACAGAAGACTAGCACATACTTATAAGACCTATTCAAAAAGTCTGTGTTTCCATAGTTAATCTGATGGCGTTTTAGATAAATGTGAGATAAATGCTGCATTTTGGTAGGACAAATCAGGGCAGGTCTTACACATTTAATAGTAAGGTCATGGGGAAGTGTTGCTGAGAAAAGAGATCTTGAGATGCAGGTTCATATTTCCCTGAAAGCGGAGTCACAGGTAGAAGGGCAGTGGAGGATGCATTTGGTATGCTTGCCTTTGATGCTCAATACACTGACCAATAGAGTTGGAAGCACATGCTTCCAAGTTGGAAGTATAGAACATTGGTTAGGCGACTTTTGGAATACTGAATTCAATTCTGGTCTCCCTGCTACGATGTCGTGAAACTTGCAAGAGTTCAGAAAAGGTTTACAAAGACGTTGGCAGGGTTGAAGGGTTTGAGTAATAGGGAGAGGCTGAATAGGTTGGGGCTACTTTCGTTGCAGCAGAGGCTGAGGGGTGAACTTATAGAAGTTTATAAAATCATGAGGGGCACGGACAGGGTGAATAGCCAAGGTATTTTTCCTTAGGTGAGGAGTTCAAACCTAAAGGGTAGAGAGGGGAAAGATTTAAAAGGGACCTAAGGGGCAATTTTTTCATGCAGAGGGTGGTACATGTATGGAATAAGCTGTCAGGCGTCCTGGAGGATGCTGCTACAATTATAACAATTGAAAGGCATTAGGATGGGTATAATATTAAGGGATTAGCAGAATACGGGCTAAATGCTGGCAAATGGGGCTAGGTTAATTTAGAATATCTGATCATCGTGGACGATTTGGACTGAAGGGTTTGTTTCTGTGCTGTGTATTGCTATGACTCTATGGTGCCAAAATTCCCTCTCTGTTATGCTGCGAATCAACGAAAGTAAATTCCTTATTGTGGGAAGGTAAATGTTATACAATTGAAAACATTAGTGAAAGATTTATTATTTTCAAAATTGACTTTTACACACCTTTACAAGACCATAGAGGGATATTGAAAGATTTTTGCTGCCGTAAATACCAATGCATTTTACATGTTGAAGGAGATCAAATGTCTTGTGTTTAATTAAATCAGTGGGTAGGTGCTCGAGCAAAGAAATTACTTCCTCCAGTAAAAGTTTAGGTGGTTATGAATGTAATTTATTGTTGACAGTTTCTACTAATTGGCAGAAATTTAGAAATTCTCTGCATGGTAAATTGTCCATCTCTCTCTTTCTTACCTTGACTTTTGCAGTGACTTCCAGACAGTTTCCAACCCTCTAAAGGATTATATTTGTATACAATCTGTACATGTATCTTAAACAAATTATTCATTTTGCTCTCCAGTTATGTAGCAAACTCTCTTCACCCATCAGTCTTGTTCAATCAAGAACATTGTATTAAATGGCAAGCTACTCATTTATTCTGTATTTAATATTTCTGGAGACTTTTTTGGTTGTAACTGTACCTAGGAACAAAAGTAGGCTATTTAGCCCAACAGGCCTGTTATGCCATTTAATGAGATCAATGAATTGTGCTTATCCTCAAATACCCACCTTTGCTCCATTATCCCTTATTATCTTTGATCAACAAATCTCTTTAAATTCATAATTCAAACTACAACTGCTGCTTGCAGAAGAAAGTTCCAAACTTCCACCACCCTTTACGTACATAAATGTTTCCTAATTTCACAAGCGAAAGAAAGTGCCTTTGTTTAGGCTATGCAGTCTTGCGCTGAACTCCCCAAGAGGAGATTGTTTTTCAATATACCCTATCTGTTCTTCCCGAAATCTTGATCACATCAGCCCTTTAACTTTCCAAATACCAGTTAATACAAACCTACTTTGTGTAATCTCTCTTTGTGGTTGAAGCCTCTGACTCCAGGTATAATTCCACAGAAAGTGCTTTGCAGATTTACTAAGAGGAATATATCTTTCCTAAAATTGGGAAACAGTTATGTCAGTTAGGATCTAACCAGGATTTGCGTACCAAACAAGAAAGAAAAATGGATGCTGAAAGTCAGTAACAAAAACCAGAAATTTCTGGAAATAACTCAGGCAGTCTGGCAGGATCTGTGGAGAGAAAGCAGAGCTAATATTTCTAGTCCAGTGACCCAGTGTGTATCCAAACCTAATTACCTTGTCCAGTGTGTTCTGAAGGGTCAGTGGACCTGAAATATTAACTCTGCTTTCTCTCCATACATGCTGTCAGACGTGCTGAATTTTTCCAGCAATTTCTGTTTCTGTTTCCGTTTCAGGATTTGTACAGCTGAAGCATGACATCTATCCTCGTCTTCTATTCTCTCAGTATAAACATGAGCATTACATTAATATTTGTGACTATTTACCATAGACGTACACACTTGAACCCCAAGATTCTTGGCATCACCTTGATTGTAGGTTTTCACCATTCAGAAAATATACTGTTCTTTCCTTCTCAGGTCAAAAGATAATAAAACTTTTTTTTAAAACATTGAAATCCATTTCACCATTCATTCAGGTTTTAAAGTTGATCATTTTATAGTGTTTGGAACTAATCCAACACGATAATTTTAAGAACAAAGTTTCAACTTGTGGCTATATTTTTGCATCGCTTAATGTTGAACTTATTTTCCACTATTAAAGTTAGAAGGAAGACATATGGACGATCTCAGTGTGATCATGATTGCAAACAGCTATTAAACCCACTATACAGGATAAGGAACACGTAGCTCACAGCAGAAACACCTGCCAAACTTTCACTGGCAAGTCTGACACTTGCACAGTTATCTTTTCTGTAAATTCATTAAGCACTGGTAAATACATTCTGTTAACATTTTCTCTCAGCAGTAGACAAAGGTTACATCCTTTGGAATATCGGCAAGGTACTCTGTGGGGCACAGCACCTTGGGAGGTCTGCCTCTTCAGGCTTGGCTTAGTCAATAAGCAGATGACTTTACTGGCAGATAGAAATCAGCCAAATGGAAGCATTGACGTTGTGCCAAATAAATCATTACATTAAGAACACAGATCACTATATAGTGACATGACAACTAGTGCCATTAACATTAAAACCTCCTTGAGAATAAAACTTCTAAAATACCAGTGAAATGAAGCTCTCTAAAATCTAATTGTTCGCATGATAATATTTCTTTGCTATTTGGTATGTAAGGAGCTGACTTAATTTTTATTCAGTAATATTTAGTAGTAAAACATTGCCTAGTCATGAAGGGATGTGTCTGAAATGATACCGGTACTGCCTTTTTTTAAAATTCATTGCATGCATCACTGGCTCGGCTAGCATTTATTGCCTTAACCTAATTACCCTTGATAAGGAGGCAGTGAGTTGCCTTCTTGAATGGCTGTAGTCCTTGCAGTGTAGTTACATCCACAGTGCTTACTTCAAAATTCTAGAGTAGAGGCAGTCTGTGAACATTTTCGTTCAACCTTTGCCTTATGTTGCATAATAGCATCTATAATTAACACAAATGCATAGAAAGGATACAGCAGGCCAAGCGGCATCATAGGAGCAGAAAAGCTTGACGTGTCAGGCCTAGACCCTTCATCAGAAATGGAGGAGGGGTAGAGGGTTCTGAAATAAATAGGGAGAGAGGGGGAGGCGGATAGAAGATGGCTAGAGGAGAGGATAGGTGGAGAGGAGACAGACAAGTCGAAGAGGCGGGGATGGAGCCAGTAAAGGTGAGTGTAGATGGGGAAGTAGGGAGGAGATAGGTCAGTCCAGGGAAGACGGACAGGTCAAGGGGGCAGGACGAGGTTAGTAGGTAGGAAATGGGGGTGCGGTTTGAGGTGGGGGGGGGGGGGAGGGGGGAGGGAAGAACGGGTTAGGGGGGCTGGGAGGAGCTGGGCGGGTTTGGGGATGCGTTTGGGGGAGGGAAGATTTTGAAGCTTGTGAAATCCACATTGATACCATTGGGCTGCAGGGTTCCCAGGCTAAATATGAGTTGCTGTTCCTGTAGCCCTCGGGTGGCATCATTGTGGCACTTCAGGAGGCCCAGGATGGACATGTCGTCTGAGGAATGGGAGGGGGAGTTGAAATGGTTCGCGACTGGGAGGTGCAATTGTTTGTTGCGAACCGAATGCAGGTGTTCTGCAAAGTGGTCCCCAAACCTCCGCTTGGTTTCCCCGATGTAGAGAAGGCCACAACGGGTACAGCAGATGCAGTATACCACATTGGCAGATGTGCAGGTGAACATCTGCTTGATGTGCAAAGTCTTCTTGGGGCCTGGGATGGGGGTGAGGGAGGAGGTGTGGGGGCAGGTGTAGCATTTTTTCGGTTGCAGGGAAAAGTGCCGGGTGTGGTGGAGCTGGAGGGGAGTGTGGAGCGGACAAGGGAGTCACGGAGAGAGTGGTCCCTCCGGAAAGCAGACAAGAGTAGGGAGGGAAAGATGTCTTTGGTGGTGGGGTCGGATTGCAGATGGTGGAAGTGTCGGAGGATGATGCGTTGGATCCGGAGGTTGGTGGGGTGGTACGTGAGGACGAGGGGGATTCTTTTTTGGTTGTTATTGCAGGGACGGGGTATGAGGGATGAGTTGCGGGAAATGCAGGAGACACGGTCGAGGGCGGTCTCGACCACTGCGGCGGGGAGGGAGTTGCAGTCCTTGAAGAATGAGGACATCGGAGATGTATGGGAGTGGAATGCCTCATCCTGGGAGCAGATGCGGCGGAGGCGAAGGAATTGGGAATTGGGGATTGGGGATGGCATTTTTGCAGGAAAGTGGGTGGGAGGAGGTGTGTTCGAGGTGGTTGTGGGAGTCGGTGGGCTTGAAATGGATATCGGTTTCTAGGTGGTTACCCGAGATTAGAATCCCGACAGATTAGAATCCCTACAGTGTGGAAACAGGCCCTTTGGCCCAACAAGTCCACACTGACCCTTGGAGCATCCCACCCAGACCCATCCCCTAAAACCCCTGAACACTATGGGTAATTTTGCATGGCCAATCCACCTAGCCTGCACATCTTTGGACTGTGGGAGGAAACCGGAGCATCCGGAGGAAACCCACACAGACATGGGGAGAATGTCTGTGCAGAGTTTGCACAGTCACCTGAGTCTGGAATTGAACCCGGGTCCCTGGTGTTGTGAGGCTGCAGTGCTAACCACTCAGCCACCGTGCTGCCCATGGATGGAGACAAAGAGGTCCAGGAAGGAGAGAGAAGTGTTGGAGATGGTCCAGGTGAACTTCAGGTTGGGGTGGAAGGTGTTGGTGAAGTGGATGAACTGTTCGAGCTCCTCGTGGGAGCACAAGGCGGCGCGCCAATACAGTCATCAATGTAACGGAGGAAGAGGTGGGGTTTAGGGCCAGTGTAACGGAAGAGGGATTGTTCCACGTAACCTACAAAAGAACCTGAATGCCCTGGTCGACCCATTGTCTCTGCCTGCACCTGCCCAACCGAACTTATCTCCATCTATCTTGACTCCATTTTCTCCCCCTTGGTCCAGGAACTCCCTACCTACGTCCGTGACACCACCCACGCCCTCCACCTCCTCCAAAACTTCCAATTCCCCATTTTTACCTGGGACGTCCAGTCCCTATACACCCATATTCCCCATGCAGATGGCCTAAAGGCCCTCCGCTTCTTCCTGTCCCATAGAACTGACCAATCTCCCTCCACTGACACCCTCATCCGCTTAGCCAAACTCGTCCTCACCCTCAACAACTTCTCTTTCAATTCCTCCCACTTCCGACAGACAAAGGGGGTGGCCATGGGTACCCGCATGGGCCCAAGCTATGCCTGCCTCTTTGTAGGTTACATGGAACAATCCCTCTTCCGTACTTACACTGGCCCTAAACCCCACCTCTTCCTCCGTTACATTGATGACTGTATCGGCGCCGCCTCGTGCTCCCACGAGGAGCTCGAACAGTTCATCCACTTCACCAACACCTTCCACCCCAACCTGAAGTTCACCTGGACCATCTCTAACACCTCTCTCTCATTCCTGGACCTCTATCTCCACCTCGGGTAACCACCTAGAAACAGATATCTGTTTCAAGCCCACCAACTCCCACAGCTACCTAGAATACACCTCCTCCCACCCACCTTCCTGCAAAAACACCATCCCCTATTCCCAATTCCTTCGCCTCCGCTGCATCTGCTCCCAGGATGAGGCATTCCACTCCCGCACATCTCAGATGTCCTCATTCTTCAAGGACCACAACTTTCCCTCGCAGTGGTAGAGAACGCCCTCGACTGTGTCTCCCGCATTTCCCGCAACTCATCCCTCACACCCCGTCCCCGCAATAACAACCAAAAACAATCCCCCTCATCCTCACGTACCACCCCACCAACCTCCGGATCCAACGCATCATCCTCCGACACTTCCGCCATCTGCAATCCGACCCCACTACCAAAGACATTTTTCCCTCCCTACCCGTCTGCTTTCCGGAGGGACGACTCTCTCCGTGACTCCCTTGTCCGCTCCACACTCCCTCCAGCCCCACCACACGCGGCACATTTCCCTGCAACCGCAGAAAGTGCTCTACCTGCCCCCACACCACCTCCCTCACCCCCATCCCAGGCCCCAAGAAGACTTTCTACATCAAGCAGATGTTCACCTGCACATCTGCTAATGTGGTATACTGCATCTGCTGTACCCGTTGTGGCCTCCTCTACATCAGGGAAACCAAGCGGAGGCTTGGGGACCGCTTTGCAGAACACCTGCACTCGGTTCGCAACAAACAACTGCACCTCCCAGTCGCGAACCATTTCAACTCCCCCTCCCATTCCTCAGACGACATGTCCATCCTGGGCCTCCTGCAGCGCCACAATGATGCCACACAAAGGCTGCAGGAACAGCAAATCATATTTAGCCTGGGAATCCTGCAGCCCAATGGTATCAATGCAGATTTCGCAAGCTTCAAAATCTCCCCTCCCCCAACCGCATCCCAAAACCAGCCCAGCTCATCCCCGCCTCCCTAACCTGTTCTTCCTCTCACCTATCCACTCCTCCCACCTCAAGCCACACCCCCATCTCCTATCTACTAACCTCATCCCACCCCCTTGACTTGTCCATCCTCCCTGGACTGACCTATCTCCTCCCTACCTACACTCACCTTTACTGGCTTCATCCCCGCCTCTTTGATTTGTCTGTCTCCTCTCCACTATCCATCTTCTATCTGCCTCCCCCCTCCCCCTATTTATTTCAGAACATTCTTCCCCTCCCCCATTTCTGATGAAGGATCTAGGCCCGAAACGTCAAGCTTTCCTGCTCCTATGATGCTGCTTGGCCTGCTGTGTTCATCCAGCCCCACACCTTGTTATCTCGGATTCTCCAGCATCTGCAGTTCCTACTACCTCTGCATAGAAAGGATGTCTGAATTAAACGCAACATTCCTCATTGCTTCACTGGAACTTTACAATATCACAAATGTTTGAGAGTGGTAATGGTTAGGAGTTGGTGGTACTGGTGAGGAGGAGTCCCTGCAAGATCTTATTGTATACCCCTCAAGAACAATATACTATTAATCGATATTACATGGAATTCAAAGCATAGAAATACAATTTGGCTCAACATGTCTATGACTGTTTTATGTTCCGTGTGAGCCTCCTTCATCAAACTCTGTTCACATATCCTCCTATTCCTTGATACCTCATGGATTTATTAGCTCACTCTTGGTTAAATCTACGTTTGCCTGAGCTATTTTTTGATTTAGTGAGCTGCACATTTTAACCAGCTGCTAATTAAAGAAATCCACCCATACACCCCTTCTCCCCGCCCCCAAAATGACCAATTCCCCTTTGGATTAGTTAGTAACTGTATTTATGAAATGTTAAGAATTTCACTATCCACAGATGCTACCAACCCTGCTGAACATTGCCACCATTTCCTGTATTCATTTCATTTTTATGTAGCCTTGGTTTCAGTTATTCCAACATTCTGGCAGGTCATTGAGTACTCAACAATTAAAATATTAGGAGTAAGTTTCAATGGAGCTGGAAAATGGGCAATCGGTAAAAGAGAATGGCAGCAACTGGAGATGGATAACCTTGAATATTTGGGGTTCACCTGATGACAATTTCAGATCGGTCTGCAAGTAGTTCTTAGAAGATGACCATTTAAATATGCAAAACAGCATTAGAACCCTTTCAGTACAAATGGGCAGTGTTTGCACAGTCCTGACTTCACCAGGATTCCTTATTGTGCCATCTCATTCTCCACAAAGAAATTGCACTCCCCCTTGCTTCACAAAAATACTGCAATCAGCTGCCTACTTGTGCTCACACTCCCCACCTTCCCAGTGCCAACTTGCTTCTTGGTCCAGTGTGATAGTTGGCTAATGCCTGACCTCTCACAATCAGCAAGCTGTAAATGAGTTACTGTGTGATGGTCTCTGCATTCAAATGAAACAAACTGAAAATGGTTTGTGTGAACTGCACTGACGTCTGGTGGGCCACACAGCCACTCCACTCACCCAATATCAGCTTTTACTGTATTATATTAAGCTCTCTGCCCTTCCATGGTGTCCAGATTGTCACCCTATTTTAAAAGATGGGGGGGGAAAAAAGTAATTAAAATGATAGAGCAAGGTATGAGATATTTCAGTTGTAAGGGAAGACTAACAGGATTTTAGAGAGATAGTAGGAACTGCTGATGCTGGAGAACCTGAGATAACAAGGTGTAGAGCTGGATGAACACAGCAAGCCAAGCAGCGTCAGAGGAGCAGGAAAGCTGATGTTTCAGGTCAAGATCCTTCTTCAGAAATGGGGAAGGGGAAGGAGATTCTGAAATAAATGGGGGGGGGGGGGGAAGAGGCAGATAGAAGATGCATAAAGGAGAAGATAGGTGGGGAGTTAGGGAGGGGATAGGTCGGTCCAGGGAGGACGGACAAGTCAAGGAGGCGGGATGAGGTTAGCGGGTAGGAGATGGGGGTGGGGCTTGATGTGGGAGGAAGGGATAGGTGAGAGGAAGAACAGGTTAGGGAGGCGGGGACGAGCTGGGCTGGTTTTGGGATGCGGTTGGGGGAGGGAAGATTTTGAAGCTTGTGCAATCCGCATTGATACCCTTGGGCAGCAGGGTTCCCAATTCCTCCCACTGAGCCACATGCCACCCCTGCGTTACCTGGACTTATCTTAAACGTGCGGTATCTGCAAAGAATTTGGTTCAATGCAAGATCCTTTTTCACCTCTTCCGTTGAGTTTTAAACCTCAAGGGTATTAACATGCCTCACAAAGCAGTTTCTCAGCCCAAATGGAGCTGAAGCACTATTACTTGAGATAGTCATAAACTCTGGAATGATTCAGGATTAACTTTACATGTCAATCCAGATCCCTCATTCAGACAAACTTAATAACACTTCTACATCTGTGTATTTGAACCGGTTCAAAAATAGAAGCTTTTAATTATTTTATCTTTAAAAGTGATCCTACAAATAACACTTCTTAAGTACTGCAAAAGTGCACTATTTTCTCAATATTAGCATTCGTATGATGCTTTTATTTTCAAAGCAGCGGATGCAAAAATAAAGATCGAGTATTTCAGCAGCTGAAGGATAGATGGGTCACCACTTATAAAATGTGGCAACCATGAACTATCCTTTTTTCTATATTAAATACGGAATAACTGACACTATTGTGTTTAACCTTGAAACACTAGAGTTTAAATGTCACTGTAACCTGAGAAAATTAAATCCTAGGCCGTTTATGTATGTATCAACACATAGGTTAGATTTCAGCTTTAACCTCCATTTAAACAATGAGGTGCTTCATTACAATTTTCTATGTGTATGCCTGACATTTGTTCCTTAATTGCACGTTATTTCTATTGCGGCGTCTTAGAAGTGTGGAGTCTCTCAACTAATATGGAGGAATGGAACTTTCCCAATAATTACAGAGACAACAGAACAATATTACCCTATTCGAACTCATTTTTCAAAAGCTACAAAACTCTATAACTTCATAAGTGAGATAATTATTTGTTCAAATAGACAAATGCCAATTTTTCCTTAAAAATGGGCTTTACATCCCACATTTGAGACGTGGTCATGCTAACAATAATTAATCTGCTCCGAGCAAGCGATTTGCTAAACATCATTAGAAAGTTCTGTAAGCAGTGATTCTTTGGTACTATTTTTGTTTTACCTTTTGGGCATTTCCTCAGTACCACTTCAGTTATAATGGCTATTCCACTTGAGTATTCATGCTGTTGAATAAATATTTGATTGGCTATTTGCATAATCTGTTGAAATCTGGTAAATCATCTTTCTCAATCCTGTTAAATCATGGTCTGAAAATGTTAATATTGAGGATTGCCTAAATAACCATCCACTATAACTGTGTCATAGGCACCCAGTGGGGGATCAGCTTAGGATCTCAAAGAAGCGAGACCTATTTTTCAGGTCCCCCTTATAGTCACTGCAACAATGCCAATCATACGTGTAACTTGTAGTTTAGTGCAAGTTTGCAACTAAGTACATCTTGTTGAAGAGCTTCTCCTTGTTAGAGTAGCAAGTGGTTTTCATCCACTAGACCAGATCAAATTGGTTCTGTAGATTCTTGCCGATTATGATGATAATGGCAGCATCCTATCACAGTGAGCAATAGCATACAGCCTCATATTATTGGCCACCAATAAAGGGTTTGCTCATTCAAAAGGTCCTGTATGGCGTCAGTTAAATCTTTGTGATGACTGACAACTACACTATGTATCTCATACGCAAAGTTAAAACTATTTTGTATATATGTAAGAACATTTATTCACAGTGCTTAAAGTATCTACTCTATGCTCCTAGCTCAGGCTTCCAGTCTTTCTACGATGTTTACTTTTCTGAGCCCACACACCGGTTTAACCAATCAAGCACAGTGATCATAGATAGTAAACATAAGCAAACACAGGACATTTGAACACTACATAATCCAGCAGACAATCCCCTCCACTTCAACTGACACATTAGAACTCCTTCAAACTGAATTCCAATTGGAAAAGCACTGAATGACAAGAACAACATATGTATTCTATATGGGGATTTCAATGCCTGTCATCAAGAGTAAATCTGTAGTTCCACTACTGACTGGCTGTCCTAAAGTGTGTAGCTGCCAGTTCAGGCCTGCAGCAATTGGTGAGGCAAACTACAAGAGGGATAAACCTATTTTACCTCAATCTCATCAACCTGTCGCAGAAGCATCTGTCCTTGACAGTATTGCTAAGAGTGACTACCACATCATCCTTTTAGAGACAAAGTCCCACTTGCACTAGGGATGTCCACCATCATATATTGCTAACCATGCTAAATGGGACAGATTTCAAACAGTTACAGAAATTCAAGACTGGCAATCCATGCTGCTGTGGGTAATCAGCAGCAGCAAAATTGTTTTCGTCATCTACAACCCCATCACCCAGCATATTTGCATTTTACTTTACCATTAAACTGGGGTGGGGTGGAAATCAACCCTGGCTCAAAGAATAGTGTAGGAGGCACGTCATGAACAGCATATGGCAGACTTAAAAAATGATTAACCTCTACAATGCAGGACTAATTACGTGTCAAATAATGGAAGCAGCAAAGAGCGAGCTCCGTGATCCCTCTACCAACAGACCAGATTTAAACTCTGGACGCCTGCCACATCTAGTTATGAATGATGGCAGATGATTAGACAAAGTACAGGAAGAGGAAGCCCCACTATTATCCCAACTTTTATGTGCAAAAATACAAGGTTGAAGCATTTGCAATCGTCAGCCAGAATTATTTTCTCCCTTCCCCAGCATCACAGATGTCAGTTTTTAGCCAATTGCATTAATTCTATTTGATATCACAAAACTGTTGGAGGCATTGCGTACTCCAAGGGCTTTGGGCCCTGATAACACTTATCAGCACATGAGTAGGCCATTTAGCCCTTTGAACCTATTGCTGAGCCTACTGATTCAGTGGGATCATTGTTGACCTGTGGCCTAACTCCACATACAGGTATTCCCCACATTGCAAACAAGTTATATTCTGGAATCCATTCCCGCTCGCAAGTTGGAGCACAACTCAGGACAATGAAGAGCAGCTATTTGTAGGAAACATTCATACATCGGGTCTTTAAATTCTAAAGAAATTCAAAAGTTATCACAAGAGAATGTGAGTACAGGGGTAAAGAATTACTGCTACAACTATATAGAAAACTGGTGAGACTGCACCTAATGTACAGAAAATAGGACAGCAGAGCACAGGAACTGGCCCTTTGGCTCACCATGTCTGTGCCAACCACGTTATTCTAATCTCATCTGCCTGCATTGGGTCCACATATCTGTATTTCCTGCTTATTCATTTGTCGGGGGGTTTAAACATCTCAAAAACTTTTCTATTATATGTTTCGACCAATTTGCCTGGCAGCCCATTTCAGGTATCTACTATGTTCTATGTAAAAAACAAAAACTTTCCTTGCACATTTTTTTTTTCAATCTTTCTCCTCTATGCCCCCTTGTATTTGCCATTTCTACCCCAGGAAAGAGACTGACTATCCACCCCGTCTACACCCCTCAATTTTATATTCTTCTATTAGGTTGCCCCTCAGCCTCTGACATTCTAGCAAAAACAATCCAAATTTGTCCAAACTTTCCTTACAGCTAATACATTGTAATCCAGGCAACATCCTGGAAACCTCTTCCGCACCCTCTACAAGGCCTCAACACACCCTTCCTATAACGCAGCGACAAGAACTGCTCACAGTACTCCAAATGTAACCTGACCAAAGTCTTCTATTGTTGCAGCATGAGTCACCAGCTTTCATACTCAATGCCCTACTGAAGGCGGCAAGCATGCTGTATGCCTTAAATACCTGATCAACCTGCATTGCCACTTGGACCTTGACCTCAACATGTCTCTTCTATATTGTGTAATTCTGGTCCCTGGGCTAAGGAAGGATATATTAGCCATAGAGGGCAAATTCTCTGGAGTTTAGAAGAATAAGAGATGCTGCCAGACAAAGATAAAATTCTTCAAAGGATAGACAGAAGATGCAAAAAGTTTGTTTTCTCTGGCTCTAGGCTTTAGAACAGGGGGATAGCTTCAAAATATTTTTAAAAATCCATACAGTTAAGACTGAGGCGAGGAGGAACTTGTTCATCACAGGTGATGAATCTTTGGAATTTTCTGTCTGAGGGCTATGCAAGCTCAATCACTAAGAAAGATCAAAACAGAGATTTGTAGCTTTTTGATTAATAACATCAAGGGATATGGGGATAGTGAGGGATTATGGTGTGGAGGTAGATGGTCAGCAATGATCTTAAGTGGCTGAACAGACTAGAGGGATTGAATGGCTTAATCCTACTCCTATGTCACCGAAAACGCAGATAAGTTGATGTTTTATCTTTCCTGTCACACTCAGGTAATCATTACTCAAACTGCTGCTCTTTCTATTGCTCAGTTGACTTTCCTTAATATATCTTCCTTCAACTGAACTCTTTACCCCACTAATTAAAGACATCCCCACCGCCCTTTATTTGCCAGAAAACTGGTCTAAGTTCAGTTGCAGATCATTCCAACATTGCAGCTCCCACTATTCTCAGGGTCAGAGGAATCAAACCACACTAATCCTGGAGTCCTGCATTAATTTCCCTAATTTCAGGCAAGTAACATCAAAATCAACTGGTACATATTTAATAGTAGGTTTTCACCCAGTCACTGTACCCTGGAACTTTATCAAATAATTAGTGGGATTAGAGAAGAATCTCCCAGATTTTCTTTTCCCCAGTTAATTTTTCACACAGGACGGTAGTGTGGTTGGGTGAATGGTATTTGCAAATAAGACAGTGATAATACAGGCTCACTGCATGGACTGCTCTTCATCTGTTTTTCAGCAGCCAAGACTACTTTTGAGTTGTGCTATGCGTTTATTGCATTTTGGCAAATTAAAATAAGAGAAAATCAAACATTTTGCAGTTATCTGTGGTATATACATGAATGCCTATATTCTGCTAAGCCAGTCAGTAGATTGGACCAGTCATACAACTTTCGTAGTAGCATGCTGAAGATGTGACATAATCAAATAATTAATGGTCTCATGATTATGATAGATTATTGGACCAAAGGAAAGATCAATTTTCAGTATCCCAAGTAAATGCCATTTTTTGATGAAGTCATGTCTGAAATAATAAATTATCAAAAAACCTATTCAAATATAAAACAAGATTATGTAGAAAAAAGTATACCCATCACTCCTGATGAAACTCTGCTGGAAAGTAATCAGAAAACATTAATTCTTTTTCTCCATGGATGCTGCCAATCCCAAGTATTTTCAGCATTGTCTTTATCCTGTATGTTGTCTTTTTAAAAAAAAAGCCAACTTTTAAATCAAATTATAATATACTATTGGCAAATGTACCTCTCTAATCAATAAATCTACAGGGGTACACTTCATCATAATTAAAGTCCACAGTTGGAACTTCACCTACCCTAAAAATACATGGAACAGACTAACTGGAATTAAAAAATATTTTTCAAATATCTCCTGGCATGTTGCAATGTTTTGAGTTTTGCCCAGGGCTGCAGAAAACGAGCAATCTCTATTTTATACTGCAATTATACAGAATAGAAAAAAAAACTTATACATTTTGGTTGACTGCAAGAGAAGAACTGTAATTTTAAAATGCCAAAAGCTGCAAGGTCTGTCAAAACAGTAACTTTATTTGAGAATTATAGCCAATACAGAGGTAAATTTATACTTCAATTATTCAAATCATGAAAAAAACATTTTAAAAAGTCCTTAAGTGTGGTACAGTATATCACTAGTTACTAATTAGGATTGTCTTCAATGATTATCATACCCATGACATTGTACCTTGATACATAGCATGATTGCATAGCACAATACTAGTCTGGCTATTTAGGGAGCATGTTACCGATCAAGGGATGTGTAAATAATTTGGCCTTTCACATATCTGAGAAAGGGAAAACAAAAGTGGGTAAACGCTCTTTCTTGTTTGGGAAGGGTGCGAGAGGAGGAAGATTGGAACAATACAAATGGGTTGAAACCAAAATTGCGAACCACAGGAACAATCTAACTAACAAGTAAACCATTAATAACCTCTACATGCATTTAATGATTTAATATTTTTCATCATACCAATGTGGTTGCTTGTGGAAAAGGATTTAAAATAGTTTATTGCAGTTCTTCCCTGAAGAAGAGCTAGTAATTTCATTCATTTTTAAGAACTCTGGGCCTCAAAATTCAATATTAGCCAATCTGCACATCACCCAAAAAGCTATTTTTGATTACTTTGCGTATTAAAGCACAATTACAGTCAGTCCACTACCGGAGTGTCAAACAAGCTTGAATTTGACCTAGTTCTGCATAGCATTTCAATTTTCCAAACTCATTACAGAATGGAGACTAAATTTTATTTAACCTTATGAAAAAAAGACAATCTGCAATTCACTATAACTCATATTTGTATATGTATATTAAAAGCTTACATTTTATTTTTAAAAGTTGAGCAAATCAAAGGAATTTTGGAAGCCATTCAAATATACTTTGACCATGTGTTGGAATGTTTTTAAATACTATCCATTGCCTTGAATTCACTGAGAGCCTGCACTGGTGAGACATGCTTTTTCTGAGATGCTCTTTTAACTTTGTGAATATCATCATTTTTCTCCCTCTTTACCAAGGGTTTCTTTTCTGGTGCCCTCATCTTCCATGAGACAGCAGGCATGTTCAAAGATGCCATGCCCAGAGATTTCTGATACTTAGTGGATGCCACGTAGGAGGCCTTCACGGTTTGCACAACAGCATTCATCAAGTTCTTTGCAGCTTGGATCAAAGACATTGCACTATCCACCTGGAAAGGAATCAAAGACAAGCTTTTGAGGATAAGTAGGATGTACTTTTTTTTTCTGTGAACCTGTAGTTATTACAAGACCAGTGTAAATTTTTGGTCAATAAAGTCAGGATCAAGTAGTATTATTGAATAACCCTGATGAAGTACGCTATCAAATATCCCAGTCAAATGCCATAAATGGTATTTAGAGACAATGCAGTGTTTTATCTGGGAGGTAGTTTACAACGTTAAGGCATATTCCTAATCAAAGAAGAAAACAACTTATGCTGTTTCTCTTTTGTTCATAAGCCCAATTAGTGTGTCCAACTGTTCAATTTCAGAGTAGCACTAGGATGCAGTAGATTACTTACCTTTCTGCAAACTACAAATGATGGGTGGTACTAAGAAGAATACATTGTAAAATACCTTAAAAACTATCCTGAAACAAAAAGAAATGCATAAACTATACAGGTATCATGCTAAGTGGACAACAGAATCAAAAATGTTTCCAGATAATGGCATTACCTGTATGATATAGCAACACCCTAGGTAGATCCTAGGTAAGTACATTTTAAGTCAATAACAAACAACTCTTATGTCAAACAGGTTGGAGATAGAGAGATGTGCACATATCAAAAATTGTGTGGAGCATTCAAATTACGTACGCCCAACTTTTTCAACTTTTGCACTACAATGGGAATTTGAAATATCTAACTGTGGGACAGAATAGATTATTTCATCTTATGCAGCTGATTATACGAGCTATATTTTTTCTTCTGAGGAAACGTGCTCATCTCAAGTAATATATCGAAATTGTCTGTTAAAAATGTCAAAGCCATTTTTTAGACAAAGTTAAATATAAATCAAAGAACATGGTGTTCAATAAACATAACATTTACTTGCATAGCACCAGTAACATAAAACGTTTCAAGGAATCTAACAAGACTGTTCAAAAACAAATTAGGACACTAACATAGTGATGAGATATTAGGTCAGATAACCCAAAAGCTTGGCCAATGTGGTAAATTTTAGGAAGCAAGAGGAGCAAGCAGAGGTATTCTATGATACTGATCACATATTAATTGTGCACAACAGTTATTTTACAGTGCATTTAAGATTCATTGATAGTTGATTCTTGCCCATCAATTTTTCCCCCAGTATCTCGGTGTCGCCTAACGGCAATCCAGTTAAGTGGCCAACCTTCATATTAGCCAAGCAGTCAGGAGACTATTTAACCAGGTACTTCACCTTTTCTCCACTTTCCAGAAGGTTCTGGATAGATGAGTATTCCCACACTTCCCTCATCCCCAGTCCTGGTACAGAGAATGACGAGAGAATTATAACACCTAATATATAGATCATCCAATTCTCTTGACGGGTACAGCATCAACTATTGTTGTTTTAAAACTATATTTCATGGACAAAATCATACATTTCCGATACTTCATTCTTTAGTACAAACTAGGCTCAACTTACTAATTTTAAGTAAACAGCTATATAGACTTGACATGATTCAATAATAATGTGCATTAAAGGAGGACTAAGCTTTTTGTTTAGGAAGAACCTAACTATGGTATATGAAAGGGCACTGTAACTTAGTTTCATCAATCTAATATTAATACATTCAACAATAAAGCAGACCGTTTTGTTTGTCATTTAAAGGTCATATATTGAATTTTGCAAATACCCTCTTCCAAATCATTCAGTACTTTCCTTCAACATTTCATTGCAGTCTTTCGAGTTGCCTACCAATTAAGTGAGCCAGATGCCATTTTTAAACAAAAACATACAAGATACAAGAGTTTAAAATCTTGTAGCTCCACCCCCCCACCCCCCGCCACCCCAACTCCATTTATTACATGAGCAGAACGCACCCAAAAAATGCAAAAACCTGGTAGTGCCAAGTCTCGACATTTCTGGAGATTTCTGGCTAGCTACAAAGAAAACATCACAATTTTCTAAGGCTGAAAATTTCCAAGACAAAGAGTTTGGTGCATCTCTGGGTAAGTCAGCACCCAGTACTGGGACCGTATGGTAGAATACTATGATAACGTCATCTCAAAATAGGCAGTAGTTTGCTTCACAATCGGATTCTGCCCATTTTCCTGTCCTGGACTGCTAAAAGTTAAACAAAAAGGATGGATCTCTTCCCTACTCAGGGAGCAAAAGAAAGGCTAGAGAGACCATGGTTCATCACACCACAGGCATAAGATTTCCTCATGGCCTGCAATAAGTGATCATTACTTATACATTCTCTAACACGCAAATGAGATATTCTCCTATTGGTTCACCATCAATCGAGTATTGTACTGCAGCAGTTGGAATCATAATGTTATCCTATCAGGATAATTTATGCTTGCTTTTTTGAGGTCACAAAACTGTATTAATTTGAGGAATGGCAAACAATAGACATGAATGCACTCGTTTGTCTACTTACCCCAGATACAATGAGCTCACCACCCAGGTTTTGGACTTCTGCCTTTACTTTGCTGCAGATGTTCAGCTGATGACAATACAAGGCAATACGCTGCAGATAGGCCAATAAGTCTTGCTTACAGCTCGAGTCTGGACACTACGTAAATAAGAGGAAAAAAAAAGTTAAACTCCCAAAATTCCAACAAACATTTTTAGTCATTTTAATTGAGAGTAAAATGTTATGGTGCTATAAAAGTCAGCTCAAAGCAAAACTGACTTCAGGCAACAGGACGGTTGTATGTAACTACAGTTTTCCTGAGGCTTTAAGCATGTTGGTGGAAACTCTAAATTACTTGCACGCCTGGAAAGTAGTCATGGGTGGAAGCTAGATCATAATGACATTAAACTTGGTTGCGCTGCTTTTGCAGATGCTCCTTCTCCACTTTTTGGCTATGCCGGATATAAATCATCCCAGCTCACACAGGAATAGTCAGTTGGTTGAGCTTTGTTACACAAGATCACAAATATTTTAAAACCTTGAAATTATCAGTAACTACCCAACTTCCCTTCTGTTATCCTAATAGTTTCACAAGACAGTTATAATGGAATTGTTGACTACTGAGAATAATTAAACTCTTTTACAGATTTAGATAATCAGAAAAACCTCAATGGTTGAGAACTTCAGGAGACCCTGGTCTAACCTACCACGTTCCTCCCAGATATGTTACATTATGTCACGTCTCAACTTAGCTGTTATTTTCCAAAAGAAATCTTCCTAATATGCATTTTATCGACAAACAACTATCACCAAGAGTTTGTTCAACTGATAAAATACTCTCTCTAATATTATTTGCAGATATTTTTGAATTTACCCTCCAAACTCGAGCAGTGCCCTGCAGTTCTTCTCTCTATTCTGCACTGTCCATTACCCTGATGCACTTGTATAATACGATTTGCCTTTAAAGCACGTAAGATAACACTTTTCACTCTACCTTGGTACAGGTGAAAGTGATCAATCAAATCAAAAGTGAAACTGCATTTCATGGTTTAAGTTATCTAGCCCTTTTAGAATCCTCATGAACAGCCAAAATAACCTTCCATTTTTTTTCCCCCCAGTGAGAGCACTACATTAGCAGCCCCTCAATTGTAAAATAGATTTTCAAGTTTCAATATCATAACTGCCCTGCTAGGACATGATATAATCTTGAGGGAATTTATGTTATTTGAGATTTGCATTGAACAATTCTGAAATGGTCCTCTCATCTTTTGCTTCAAGTGGACGGCAAAAGTCAGACTCAATGCCTCCTCTCAAGTAAGTGCTCCTAAGGCCATTATATGATATCATACTTTTTTTTCCTTTATTCATTAATGGGATGAGACCGTCGCTGGCTAGGTAACATTTATTGCCCATCTCTAATTTTCCAGAGGGCAGTTCAGAGTCAAACACATTGCTGAGAGTGTGGAGTCACGTAGGAGTAACAGGGAGAGAGGGTTACAGACCCTGCTTCAAGGCCCAATCTGAAAACTAAAAAAATCCTGGTTCTGTGGGGACTTGACCCCACCCATTCAGGCTGCTTCTATTGTTCCAACTTTTTAAAAAAGGCCTCATACGCTGTTTACTCTAGAGGTTCTGAGTAGACTCCTCGGCCTTAAAACCTCGCTTCTAAAAAACAAAGCATATCTCAAAGCCATAGTACCGTCACATGAGACAAGAAACCTTTAAACAAATGCTTGTCTTATAAGTTGCTACAAGAAGTACTTTAATCTATATTTCATGAACAGCTTCAATTACTTACATCCATAAAAATTAAACCGACAAAAGCAACACTTGCTTTCTGATATATACAAAAAAAAATTATTATGGCAATGGATATCTACCAAACTTCTTGAATTGTGGAATTGCCTTGAAATGAGAACAGATCTGATGGTGAGCCTGATTCTTTTGTTGACAATTAGACAGCAATAGTACACAGTTATCTGCATCATCCAAATGAATGCAATGAAAAAATAACTACTCCAAGTGGAATAAGAATGGTTTATGAAGTATTCTAATATTAAAAAAAAAAAATCACACTGCAGCTTACTCATCAAACCATGTCTCAACTTAAAGACATATTTATCAATGGGAACACACACATTAAATCTACACAATGTTGGAGTTTGAAAAATGTGAAATACATTTAGAAATTCTCATGTTACAAATCATAGGATTAAATTAAAAACTGGCCCCTCAATGAGGATTACACATTTGGTGACAGCTGATACTTAGCTCAGTCATCTATGGGCAGTGGACTGACCAATCATATTTTTCACATCGATTGATTGATTGATTGATTTATCACCGCACGTACCTAAATACAGTCAAAAGCTGTTTACGACCAGTGCAGGCAGATCACAGAGAGCAAGGATGTACAGATCAAAAGCTATGAATACTTAAGCCCTTTGTGTAAGGGGCTTTGTTCATTCATTTAGAAGAATGTATTCCAAACTAATAATCAAGGGAAACCAAAATAAACAATACTGAAGTGTCAGTTGATTCTATCTGACATTTTAGTTTCCATTTCGGAATGTTAAGTTCATTGCTTAAAAGCTCTTTTGCACAGAACACAAAACAGTGGTGGTCAGTGTTACACGACTAATAAAATTGAATTAATTACAGTTCTTTTGCACAGGTTAGGTGGTTAAACATGCAATATTCAATTTATGTTATCAGATACAAGAAAGTTCTTGTGATGAATAAATCAAAAATATTAAAATTTACAGCTTTTCACAATCCTTATCTTCCCTTTTGATTAAGCTTTTCTTTGCAAATAAAACTAGGTTATATCAGGAATTTGAATGCTTCCTTGGAATAAGACACTTTACAAATGAAGCATTTCCTTGTTTCCTTTGTTTTCCTAAACCATCCAATGCAAAGAACCCCATTTTTGGATCAGTGTCTCTACTGATCTTCTGAACACATTCCACAATGAATGATTCATTCATTTGATCATAATTTTTACTGTCCATTTACATTTTTTCAAATAACTTTGTATTGTGAACACTAATCACGATTTGTTGCTCTGTTAATTGGTTGATATATGGTCCATTTGGCTAATTTAACATGCAGATACCCTTTGCACACAACTCAAAATTGAAAGTTTTACAAACAAACGATTGAGTATATTTCTGATAAAGCAAATTAACGTGTATGATAAACAAGTGTGGCTAAGTGGGCATGAATATCAAGCAGCTAATGCTAAATTAGGGAAAAAAATCCTGTAGTCAACCATCATCCCACCCATGGCATACTAATTTCACATTGTACTTAATAATTCTCTATGAAGTGAAATTGACAAAATTATCATGGATAAAATTACTTCAAAAGGATCGGCCAAAGAAAAATTCAGATTTTCCAAAAAAGACCACAGTATACGTAATTATGTTTAAGATTAAGCCTATGAACAAACTAAAATATAAACTTTTGTAAATTGTATTTTGGGTGAAAGCCATGTTACTGTTTATTGGTCTTGTTCTGGAAATGCTACTGAATATTTTTCCACTTTCAGTCAGGTAAAGGTAAAATCACCGTTTTCCTTCTGGTCTACAGGGTGCTCTCTCATTAGATAGAAATTACTGATGGTGGTTTAATCCAAGCGTCACCATGCCTTTGGCGAGGGGAGATGTTTAGGAGTTGTCCTACATGGTAACCTCAGCTAGTTTGGGAATTGAATGTATGTTGTTGGTATCATTTTGCATCACAAATCAGTCATCCAGCCAACCTAGGAAACCAACTCCCATTTAGATAATTTACTTGCCCTGGTCAGTTTTTCAAATTAAAAGCTTCAAGTTAAAAGTAATATAGTCAAACTAATTTTAGCACCCAATTATATTAAATTATACTAATGGACTGAGTCATTAATATTTAATGGCCAAAATTCTTATTGTACAACAGTATTTATTCTCAGTTAAGGTCTGGAGAATTTACAACTGAAGCATGTGCAGACATTACATGGGAGATGTGCAGTGGGGTTCAGTGACTTTGCACTACATGGATTACAGAGTGTTGCTACAATACAGAGCGAAGCAAGCAATGAGCAAATTCAGGATGTCTGCACCTGTTTCCTCTTGTGTGACTTACAAAATTACGTCAATTATATGTACTAGAATTTGTGATTTACGGCAGTTTTGTCTTTCTTTCCATTTGCTAACAGATTCACAATTCCACTTGTACTGCTTTCAAAATTAACATCTAGCTGACAAAATTCAACTTAAACCATGAGTTTTTTTTGTTTCCAGTATTAAGCTGTTGGCAGAAATCCTATCATGCACTTCACTAGAAAGTTTGTTTCTCATACAGCTGTGTTTTAATATAAAACTCAGTTGCATGATGTAGTTACATATACCTGAATATTTTCTGCTTTTCCATATGGATACAAAAGATGTGTGAACATACATTTGCATACTTTTATCTGTGCATGTGTCTGCTCTTGCTCGTGCACATTACATGTGTTAGTGTGCGCACGCATTTGTGCATACCTGGCACACAGGAAGATTACAAGGCATGGGTCAGGAGTGTGATGGAATATTACCTACTTACCTAGGTGCATGCAGCTCCCAAAACACTCAAGAAGCTTGACACCATTCCACAAAGCATCCCCTTTGATTGGTACATCATCCATAAGCATCCACTCCCTCTACCACTGAAGCTTAGCAGTAGTGTGCACTATAAACAAGCTACAGTACAGAATTTCACTGAAGTCTTAAACTGCACCTTTCATACCCATAATCACTGCCACCTAGAAGGATAAAGCAGTAGATACATGGGAACATCACTACCTGCAAACTCCCCTCCAAGCCACTCAACATCTTGACTTGGAAAGAGATCACATTCCTTCACTGTCACTGGGTCAAAATCCTGGAATTCCCTCCCTATTAGCATTACGGTCTACCAACAGCACATGGACTACAACAACTAGGGATGGACAATAAATGCTGGCCAACCAGCAATGCCCGCATCCCAGGAAGGAATAAAACAAAAACAGGAATGGAGGCGCTTGCAGGGAGTTTTGGGGACAGATTTGACTGAGGCGCAGGTGCTCTAAATTGACAAGGATGTTGCGTTGTTTCGAATAATAGCCTCTAGCTCACTTCATTCTAATACTGCTCCACTTCCTGCATCTATTGCTGCTGCCCTGAACCCATTCAACGATTACACTGTGCTTTAACATCCCAGCGCTCAGATTTAATTGATGATTGCTGAACCAATTGAAAAGCAGGTAGGCACCAAAAATAATAAAACTCCCCCTCAATAAACAAACTCACTCATGCAAATTTGGGCAAATCAGCAAACATTTTCAGCTAAGCAATAAACAACTCAAACTACTTGCCTTATTCTCAAAATATCTTTCTATCTTAAAAAAAGAAAAAATTCACACCAAAGCGTCAAATTCACTCCTACAAATAAGTAATATGACAGCCTAACTCTCTAATGTAATAATTATTTGATGTAAAATTATAAATATTCAAATAACAGACCTTTCTAGAACCCAAAGGACAAGAAGTTTCCTCTACTGGCTCTGACGGATAAGATACAGCAGCTGTCAGTTACGATTGTCTAATATATTTACACTGGCTTCTGCACTGGCAGAAGCATACTAATTAATCAAATAATTATGAAATGACTACTATAACAATCCCTATTACAAACCTTAAGCCATGCATCCTCTAACCTTTCATTATAAGTAACAATTCACATTTCATACGTTACCAATGAAACCATTCAAATAATGACAAATTCAAAGTTGCTTGAATCATGTGAAAAATCAGGGTTGAACTGGATAATTCAATGTTTGAGGGCAGGCAGTCTATCAACCCCCCAAACATATATCAAATGATGAGGGGGTGGAAAAGAGGTACAAATGCAAACATAGGCAATAGGAGCAGGGGTAGCTCACTCAGCATCACAAACCCAATTCTGTTATTCATTAAAATTACAGCATATCTCATTACTCCATGTTCTTCTTTTACCTAATAATGTTTCATCTCCTTGTGTATCAAAAGTTTACCTCTGCCTTAAAAATATTAAAACTCTGCTTCCATCACCTTTTCAACAAACAAGGTTATGAACCTGTTTGGAAAAGTTACTCTTTATATCCATCTTAAATGGGCAAACAGTTATTTTGAAGCAGGGTCCTCTCGATCTAGATTCTCCCACAATGGGAAGTATCCTTTTCACATCCACCTTTTGTAGAATTAGAATTAGGTTTAAGGATGATGATCCAGCCAGGATCTTATATTTCAATCATGTTGCCTCTTGCTCCTCTAAATGTGAGCAAATTAAAGCCTAGCCTATCCAACCTTTCTTCATAAGACAGCTCAACACCACTCCATGTGTTACCTTTCTCCGAACTGTTTCCAACACATTTAATTCCTTCCTTAAATAACAAGGGCAATACTTTACAAAATATTTCAGATATCAGCTTGCTAATGCTAACTGAATCAGAGTGATCAGTTTTTTTTGTCTACAGGATATCTGATTTCAAAACCACAACTCATCATCATGGAAAGCATTGACAAGGATAGCACAGAAAAACATGCTGACAAGGTTGATATTAACATGTAGCCACTTTTAATTTCCTTTTTACAGACAGAACATTCCTGGGTAATTTTTCACATTGGTGGGTAGATAGTAGTATTGTAGCCATACTGGAAAAGCTTAACAAGGGACACAGGTAGCTCTAGAGTGCAAGTATCCAGTACTTCTGCTGGAATCTAGTTAGGCATATAAACTTTGCAGCATCCAGCACCTTTATTCTTTTCTTGATAGAACAAGCAGTGAATTGAACTGACTGAATATCTATGATATTCAGGATCTTGGGAGGCAGAGATTGATCAACCTCTTGGCACTTCTAGCTGAGGGTGAATGTAAATTCTTCAGACTTGTGTTTTGCACTGATGTGCTGGGCTTCTTCGTTGTGGAGGACAGGGATATTTGTGAAGCCCCGCCTTTCTGTTATTACCTCGTTGTTCACCATCATTCACGACTTGATGTAGCAGGACTTTGATATGATGCATTTACATGTGGGATCACTTAACTCCCTCTATCATATGCTGTGTCCTCTTAACACACATCCAGTGCAATGTTGTAACCACAACAAGTTGACACTTAATTTGTGCGTATGACTGATGTTGATCCCAGTATACCCTCCTGCACTCTTCATTGAGCCAAGATTGATCCCCTGGCTTGATTATAGTGGTTGAGTGAGATATATGTCAAGCAATGAGGTTACAGATTGGGCTATCAGCAGGATTGTACTCAACCATAAAGCACCTATTGGATGATCTAGTTTCAAGTTTTCAGATTTGTCTGAAGTGTGCATCATCTAGTCAGAGGTGTCAGTGCCATACAACAAGACAGCGGCTAACCTCAGCATGAAGGATTTTGTCTCCGCAAGAACTATGTGGTGGGTCTTTCCCACCAACACAATCATAGACAGATGCATCTGCAACAGTTACATTGGTCAGGACAAGGTCAAGTAAGCTTTGCCCTCAGCTTCCTCACCCTCTGCTGCAGACTGAGTCTAGTAGGTAACTCCTTTGGTCAGTTCAGTCAGTATGAGCTCTTTTGGTGATGGTTGAAGTCACTCACCTAGAGTACATACTGTGCCTTTGCCACCCTCTGAACTTTCTCCAAGTGGTGTGCAACATGGAGGAGTGCTGATTCATCAGCTGAGTCCTTATCCACATTTGATCTAATGCCATGGGATCTCATGAGTCAACACTGAGGAGTTCCACTGTTGAGTAACTCTCACCTGATTGCGTAATGGCATACAATCAACTCTGCTGGTGATGGAGGATCAGGACATACCCAAAGGTGGTGACAGTGGTGTCTGGGATATTGTCTGCTAGGTATGAATCTGAAATAGCATGGTAATTGGCTGTTGTTCAATGAGTCTGTGAGGCACCTCTCTACATTTTGGCTTAAGTACCCAAATGTCAGTGAGGACGATTTTGCAGGGTCGATTTTGCAGTTGTTGTTTCTGGTGCCTGGAGGCCCAGTGGCCCATCTAGTTTCATTTCTTTTTAAGCGTTGTAGTAGTTTAGTTGATTGGTTTCCTGGGCTATTTCAGAGACCAATTAAGAGTCAACCACTGCTTTGGGCATGGAATCACATGAGCCCAGACTAAGAACAGCAGATTTCCTTTCAAAAAGACCTTACTGAGCCAAATTGCTTCTTATGACAAATTACAACAATTACATGGTTGCCATTAGACTAGCTTTGTTTGTTAATTCCAGATGTTATTGAACTTTAACTTCACCATCTGTCATGGTGAGATTCTAATCAATGTCCTCAGAACATTAATTCTAGATTACTAATCCAGTGACATTATCACTACACCATACTCTAACCTATCAAAATCTGTGTTTTTGACATTAGTTGCCTCTTATAGCATTACACCACTGTTAGTGGCTTCCATGGAATATTGTAATACCTTAATTCTGATGCAAGAATGGTAGATTTATGGGGCCATCAGAATGAATATGTTATGCAGCCAATACTAAATCACTTTAGGTATCAAACATTGCAACAGTATTGTAAAGGAATGCTTCGATTCCAATCGGAACATATGCTGGTTTCTACTTCTTTGCTATCTGCAATTACTAGGAGTGGAAGCTGCAATATCCTAATATGTAATACAAATAAAGGATTTTGTTCAATCCAGGAATTCATTTTTGAAAAGATAACTAAAACAATGAAGAGGTAATATATTTTGGTAGCAAGAAGTCACTATGACGTATTTTAATAAGGGCACTAAAAAAAAGAAAGAGTTCGTTTATAGAAGAATGGAATTAAAAAGCAGCGGACGTTGTGTTTAATATGCACTGAAGCTTAACTGGATCGAATTTGAAGTCCTATGTATAGTTGTTTTCCATAATACAAAATTTGAGAGGTAGGAGTAAATTAATAAGAATGCTATCAGAGCCAGAAGGATGAAAACCTAGATAACAGGAGGAGTAGGAGTAGGCCATTCAGCTCTTAGAGCTTGCTTCACCAGTCAACACAATCATGGCTGTTCATCCAATTCATTACCCTGTTCCTGCTGTCTCCCCACACTCTTTGGCCCCTTTAGTCTTAATTATACCTAATTCTTTCTCGAAATAAATCAATGTTTTGGCTTCAACCACTCAGTGGCACAGAATTCCACAGGCACGCTACTGTGCAAAAAATTCAATTTTTCCTAAATGGCCTGCATTGTGCCCTTAGAATGTTACTTCTGATTCTGGACTCCCCATTCATCAAGACCAACCTTCCTGCATGTAGCCTGTATAGTCCTATTAGAATTTTATAGATTTCTATGGAGATCCTGCTCGTTCTTCTAAACTCCAGTGAATAGAGTCCCATCCAATCCAGTCACTCTTCATAAGTCAAACAAAAGTATAGGTAAAATCGCCACAATTCTAGAGGACCATAAGACTGTTCTCTCATTATAAACAGCTGATTGGTGATGAGTTTAACCTAAGGGTCACCGCAGATCGGGTGTGGAATGAGGTTGAGATCTTCGTGGTTACCTCAACCAGTGCAGGAGTTCAACCCACGCTGTTAGTGTCAGTCTGCATTGCAAACCAGTTGTCCAGCCAACTGATCTAACTTTGCCCCATAACCCTCTGTTTACTTACTGATTAAAAATCTCTGTCAGCTTTGAATATACTTGAATATCCATCTTCAATAGCCTTCTGGTGGTTAAGAATTCCACAGATTCGCTACACAAGAAATTCCTCATCCATCCTGGCTGATTATGGCTATCTGTGGCCGATTTCCCTTAATATGTTATCCTAACAAAACAAAATCTCAACTGACCTAGCATTATGGTACATCTGTGGCACAGAAATCCAAACCCTTTCCTAGCATCTTTTCTAAATGACATGACCCTAATTTTTAGACCATGTCCCCTTGTTCTCTAATCTCCAACCAATGGAAGTAGTTTATCTACCTTGTCTTTTCCTGTTTATATTTTGAAGACTTTGATCAGATCACCTCTTAACCTTCTAAATTTTAGGCAAAACAGGCTAATTTGTAAAATCTGTCTTCATAACCTAACACCCGAAGTCCAGGTATCATTCTTGTAAACCTATACTGTATTCCCTCCTAGTCCAATACCCTTCTCAAGGTGCGGTGCCCAGATCTACTCTTAGTACTCAAAGTAGGGTCTAACTAAGATTTTGTATAGCTGCAGTATAGCTTCTGTGTCATTATATCCAGTCCTCTAGATACAAAGGTCAATATTATATTACCCTTCTTAATTACTTTCTGCACCTGTTTTTGGCATATTAAAAAGATTATGCACTCCCAAGACTCTTTGGACAACCACTGGACTTAACTTCAAACTATCTAGAAAGTACCCTGATCTATTGTCTTTCCTGCCTAAAATGCTAACCTCTCGCTTACATAGAATTCTAATTGCCACAATGTTGCCAATACATCTGGTCAGCAATCTTCCTGTTAAATCCTTTAAAAATCTTGTCTGTTTCAATAAGTCACCTCTCATTCTTCTGTATTCTAATGAGTACAGGCACAATCTACTCAACTTCTCATAAGATAGTCCTTCTCTGCCTGGTATCAGCCTTGTGAAGCCTGTCTGGACTTCCTCCAATAGTAGTCTATCTTCCCCTAGATAAGGGCTCAAAACAGTTCATAGTATTCCAGCTTTTGTCTGACCTGTGCCTTGTAATTTTTTTTTTTTTTTTTTTTTTTTTTTAAGAAAAACTTCTCTGCCTTTTATACTCCTTTTCCTTTGAAATAAAGGTCAACGTTTCATTTGCCTGTCCTTTAATCTGCTGATTTTGGATGCTACCTTTTTGTGATTCACAGATGAGGACTCCCAAATTACTTTATGTAGCTGTGCAGTCGTCCTCCATTTAATTAATATACAGCTTCTCTATTATTCCTATCAAAGTACATATCTTCATTTTCCCAACCTGCCAAGTTTATGTCCACTTATATAAAACTGCCTAATCCTCTCCACTTGCCTTCTGACCTGCTTTTGTGTTATCCATAAACATGGCTGTAGTACATTCATTTTCTTCATCCAAGTCAATAATATATTTTTGTAAATAATCACGTCCTCAGCACTGATCCCTGTGGGAGACCACTAGCTATGGGCTGCGATCCTGAAATCTGGCCCCTTATCCCAATTCTGTCTTCTATTAAATAACAAAATGTCTAGTACCTCATCAAGCACCTTCTGAAAATCTAAATATATTACATCCATTGTTTCCCCTTTACCTACCCTGCTTGTTACTTCCTTAAAGAATTCAAATAAATTTGTCAAGCACGATTTCCCCTTCAAGAAGCCATGTTGACTCTGCTTGATCACATTAGGTATTTCTAATCACTCTACTATCACATCCTTTATAACAGACTCTGACATTATTTTAAGAAAGGAAAGGAGTTACTGGGACAAAGGCGTTGCATTGCTGTTTCCCAAAGCTCTGGAGCTTTTCTGGAACTTAAGAATTCCTGGAAGATTACTAGCAGCACATCCATTATCTTTGTATCTATTTCCTTTAATATCCAGGTCAAGGGGACCCATTGGTCTTTATCCCCACTGGTTGCCTTATGCACTTTTTCCTCCAGTGACAGTTATTATCCCTGGCAAGTTGCAAAAGGAATACAAACAGTTTCAGGGAGATGCTAATAGGTTAAGTAAGTGAGTAAAAAATTGGCGAGTGGAGTATCATGGGAAAAGAGAGCTGATAATTTTGGAACTGAGAACAAAAGAACGGAATATTACTTAAATGGAGAAAAACTGCAGAAAGCTGCAACACGAAGATTTATGCATGAAACACAAAGCTAACACACAGATACAGCAGATAGTCAGGAAGGCTAATAGAACGTTGGTCCTTATTTCAAGGGGATTGGCTTATGTAGGGAAGTCTTACTACAACTGTACAAGATGCTGGCGAGATCACATCTGGAGTTAACACCAATCCACCCAAACCTGCACATCTTTGGACTGCGGGAGGAAACCGGAGCACCCAGAGGAAACCTTAGCAGATGCGGGGAGAATGTGGAAACTCCACACAGACAGTCGCCAGAGGGTGGAATTTAACCCAGGTACCTGGCGCTGTGAGGCAGCAGTGCTAACCACTAAGCCACCGTGCTGTTCTGAGCAGTTTTGATTCCCTTATTTTAGAGAAGGTTCACCATGGTCAGCTGGTATGGAAGGATTGTCTTAAAAGCAAAGGTTAAATAGTGAGAAGCTTATCTTACTGAAATCTAGGCGAATAAGAAGTGATCCAATTGAAACACAGAGGAGTCTTCAAGAGTTTTGGCAGGCTAAATGATAAGAGGATGCTCCCCCTCATAGGAAAGTCTACGACTAGAGAGCATAGTCTCAGAATAAAGAGGTGTCAACTTAAGATGGAGATGAGGAAGGTCTTCTTCTGTAAGAGGGCTGAATATATGTGGAACTCAGTGCAACAGAGAGCTGTGGAGGCAGTGTTCTTCTGAATATTTAAGACGGAGATAGATAGACTCTTGATCAGCAGGAGAATCAAGTATTATGTGGAAAAGGCAAGAGAAAGCATGTGAGGAATGCTGGATCAGCCATGATCCTACTGACTTGTGGAGTAGTCTTGAGGAGCCGAATGGCCTAATCCTGTTCCTACTACTTGTGGTCTTATTTCCTCTTCACTTTGTACCTTGAATATTTAGTAATTTTGAGATGCTTTACTGTCTTCTATTGTGAAGAGTGATTACTTGTTCAATTTCTAGTTCCCTAACATTAGTTCCCCAGCCTAATTCTCCAAGGACCTTGTGTTCAATTCGGCTTCTCTCTTCCTTTTTATATATTTAAAGAAGCTCTTGTTGTAACCCTCTCTGCTGATCAGCAGTTCATTCTATTTTCACACCACTCTCATTTTTTAAAGAAACTATGAGCTTGGCAGTCAATTTTTTTTTGGAAAGATAAGCTTTGTGTATTTACCAGTGCATTTTATACATAGAAATTAGAGAATGAAAAGTATTTCCATGCAATGACATACATTACACAATGTATGTATTCATACATGCCCTTTACCAATATTGCTCAACACCAGTATTTTGCACTGACTCACATGATCAGCGATAGTTCGTCCAAGTTTATCCATTCTCGATCCAGCTTCAGCAATTTTTTTGGCTGCACTGATTACATCAGACGTATTCTTCAGTGGACCTTTTCCTCTGCAAAAAAGTAGCATCTCAGAGTCAAAATGCTATACAACATAAGCAGGCCTTTGGCCGATATGCCACGTAGCTTCCCATGGAGTATAACTCAATTAGTCCCACTATCCTGCACATTTTCTCTTCAAATAATTTAGGAGAGGCAAGGGTGTACTGGCAATGTCATTAGATTAGTAATCCAGAAGTCCAGGATAATGTTCTGGGGACATGGGTTTGAAACCACTATGACGTATGTTGACATTTGAATTCAATAAAAATATGCAATAAAAAGCTAGCCTAATCATGACCATGTAACCACTGCCAGTTGTTATAAAAATCAATCTGATTTGATCACGCCCTTTAGGGATGAAAATCTGCCATCCTTATCTGGTCTGGTTTATACATGACTCCAGAACCAAAGCAATGTGAGTGACTCATAACTACACAAGACAATAAGCATCAGGCAATTAATGGTGGCGTAGCCAGATGCCCACATTCCATGAATGTATTTTAATATACTTACCCTGTAGGGATAAGGAATTGTAACCGGTGCAGAATGTAGAACTCAAACAGCCAAGAGGTCGTATGCTTGGTACATGAGAAAGGCCAAGTGTTTTTTTAAATTTACTTTTACATTTTTACTTTTATTAGCATTAGGTTGCTATCCAATTTGAAAAGCCACAACTGAATCTGCCTCCACCACACTCTGGTGTAGTGCAATCCAGATCCTAGCCAGTTGTTGCACAGAACTATGTACCTTATGTCAATTTTGGGCCTTTTGTCAAACACTTCAGATGTGTCCTCTGGTTTTTGAGCCTTCAAAACATGGGAATAATTTATTGTGATCTATTCAGCCCAGGTTCTAGTCAAGAACACATTCCTAAAAGCTATTATGAGATTTTGATAGAAATTATCACCAGGGCCACACTCTAAATCAAAGTTTCTTTCTGAAGTACTCACTGTACCTCAGACTCAATGAGCAAACAAACAATAAATTTCTACTAATACGCTGATGAGTGTCTTGCATCAATATTAGAGGATGCAAAGGCATATAATATTTAGGGGGATATTAAGATAACTAAGCAACATAGGCTATTCAAGAATACCAAATCCTTGTCATTGGGGGGTGGGTGGTAGGGAAGGGGGAAAGACCTTCTGCGAATAACAAACAGATAGTGCTAGAATAGAAATACCCTATCTACCGCAAAGTGCTGCACGATCAGTAAGGGCCTGTCAATTTGAAAAAAACTGATCTACAGCCAACCTCACTAGAAGGTGGATCTGCGGATAGTGAATCTATGCATAATGAGGAATGAGAGCATGTCACAATGAAATTTTAAGAGGTCAATAATATGGCAATTATGATTTAGTTCCTTTGAAACTAGAGATTAATTTTATTAAGTCAAAAACAGGCTTTGATAAGGATTTGAACTCCTTCAGGCATTGGAAAATGCAGAAATTCAACAATTTAGTTTTCTTTCCCTGCAAAGGAACTAAGAATGATACCAACTACCTAAACATTTTAAGCTTCTCCCAAAAATTAAAGAGTGTCGCTAGTGATCACTTTGGATGCTCTGTTGAAAGTGGCATGAACAGTTAGAATGTTACAAATTAGAAAGTATAAAAATGAATACAACCACTTGAAGGACACCATCTTTTAAGAATGTAATGCAATTTGTACATTATAATGCTTGTGTTTGAGCATCGGTTTAACTGCTAAATCACAACCATTGTCAAATACATCACTGAGTACAAGAGTTGACCATACAAATTAGACTACACACCTGGTGAAATCAGTCATCTCCATCATAATCATGCACATCTGCTTGGCTAGGACAATTATATCATTTCCACTGTCATCCCATTTAGAAACTTCAGCATCCAGTTTGATCTTCTCCTCCTCAAAACTGGCTACCTGCTCTGCAATCTTTGCTTTTTGTTCTTGTGGAAGCTGAGCCATAATGGCCTGAAAAAAAAAAAGCACAATTTAATGTATGTGGAAAAAAAAGACTTACTAGAAATGAACTAAAGTACACAAAATAAGTTCTGAGAAAACTGCCACACTACTTTCAAAGTAAAAAAAGTGAAGGTTTTAAAAATGATTTCGTGAGAACAATGAAAAGCAAACTGCTTGTTGAAGGTTGGTAAGAGTTGACAAGGAATACATTTAGTTTAAGTCAATCGGAAGAGGGCAGACATTACCATTTAAAACAAAATAGTAACTCATTTTAGGAGACTTTTTGGAAGGAATTTAATCTAAGACATAAGTCATGCAATAGGGATAGTTTTTTCCTGGAGGATGGAATTCAGACTATGTTAAGGCAGTTTAGGCTAGCATTCAAATAAATTTCATAACTAACCCAAAATTGTTTAGAGATATTGTATAAAAATACCCATTTCACCAACATAAAGACCTGTTTTTGAGCAGACAATTCAATAAAATTTGAATTAATACTGGATAATAACAGCAAATTTATGCACGAGTCTACAACCTACTCGTGCTATCTAGTATTTTTTCTATTAAGAAGGGCAGGTTTTTTTCCATAAAACTGTTGGTTCAGCTATTTTTATTTCACTGAATATTGTTCTTTTGAGTTTCATTAACAAAGGTCACTTTATAATGGCATTTTATGGGAATTTTTTTAACGTAATAATTTTTAAAAAAACATATAAATTAAATTTATCATGCAATTACTGCAACATCTGTAGCTTGTTATCCTCAACCTCAAAGCGATTCCTCAACAACTCTTTGATAAAAAAGAAAATGCATAATCAGAGTTAAAATCATTAAACTAACATCCTGGACTTAAATGTTTGTGACAGAGCAATGCAACTTCTTAAAAAAATTTCATCTGCATAATCTGGTCAGCTGCCAAGACTGACGACATTTTTTACATTGCACACTCCTCCCACTTAACACTGTAAATAGTTTAATTTACACATGCAAGTTTCTCATAGTTTATAATGCAAGCTGCCAGAATGGTAAGGCTGCCCTTCATTTACTCATACTATCATTCACTATTAATCAATTAAAATTAAACTATACATCTTGAAGATATAAAGCCTGCAGATGAGGCAGTGTGATTATGTGTATGCATAAGCAACAGCACTGCATACACATGTAGCATACTTGCATTTGCAACTTTTTTTTTGCTGGCTCTTACCATTTTCAACATTAGGTAAATTCCATGCCAACTACTGAGAAAGGTCTACGGCAACATGGAAACAGTTAATGTTTTGTTTATTTATTTAGACTAGTACTGTCTTCTATAATGAGAGCTTCAGCAGAAACAAATCAAATTTTCAAAACTATTTTTCAGAATCTCTTTTCAAAACAGATTTTTATTACAACAAATTATTTCCAACTGTTTACGTCAAAGTTCCATTTATGCTTCACCATTCTTCCCTTATTTGGGTAAAACTTCTCAATTGCAGGCTCAGAAACAAGACACTTATGACGTTTTCATTTCCCATAGCCTTCAAAATAGCAATTTTCCAATCAGAGTAGTTAGTGCCAAAAATCACAGCAGCTGTGCACCGTGGTCTTCTCCATTGGGAACTGTACTAAAACTGCCCAAACCCATTTTTCGGATCCTAGCAGCTGTCACTGACATTCCATCTGCTCTGGCTGCATTTAAACCAAATCCCCAGTAGATAAAAGGAGGACAGTATTCTACATCCTATTTCCCCTAACACTTTGATAGCACACAAAAAGACAAAAAGCTTTCATTTTCCCCCCCAACTTTAAAGGAATTACTATTCCAACCAGATAAGACACAGTAATATGCTACATTATGCTTTGGGTTGCATATTTTTGCTTCAGTTGTCTATACAGCTGTTTAACAGCCATCACACAATTTATAGTTGGGAAATTTCAGTCTGATTAGTAACATCGTACAGCTGCCAGTTACTGTACATATTCATCAGCTGACCTTTTGTTAACTGAAAGGACAGATACAAGATAATACGTAACACAGTAACAGAAATTAAATGTGAACAAAGTTAACATATATATTTATTCTAAATAGAGACCATTTCTTACCCTTGCACTTTGTCCATTAATAAGTTGATCTTCCTGTGTCTGGATACTAGTTCTACTTTGCACATCAAAGTCTTCAGTTTCAAAATCAGAGTCATCCAATTCTTCAGGAGTCTAGTGGACAAAATAAATAATTGTTTTAATATAGAATATGGGGGAGCATAGGAAATCATGCTGGCCTATACTGAATGCTAAAATCTATTATACATATAATTTAGTACATGGAGTTTTCAATAAAATTTGCACCTAAGGAGTTTAAAAATATCTGCAGTAACATTAATTTACGTTGGCATCACAGCCATGAACGTTTTCAGTGTTAAAGACTGTCAATAGCTGTTATTCACAGCAATAGTACAACATTTTACAAACCATGCAATTTGTAGAAATCCTCTCATTTCTTATAATTTCTATTTAACAGGTACAAAATACACTGGTTTGCCTCATCCTTTACATTTCAGTTGTTAGACTCAAACTACCTTTCACGTACAAATGAAAAGCTAACATGCGAAAATAAGGAAATTTACTGGAATGTAACATCCCAGTTTATCATCAACATTCCATACAATGAATATAAACAGAAGCACCATGTAAATAATATTAATATTTTAAAAGGTGAATTTCCAGACCACCAAAATAACATCTTACTGAGGATGGAAAAAAAATCCAGCTGCTTAACTACTGACAGTATGTCACAAATGCAAAACACTATGCTCTGTCCAAGGTCATACTTGTTGCAGTTACACACTTGCAAGTTGCTCCATACCAAAGTCCAGGCCTGGAATTTATGTTCACTATGGTTCTCTCTCTTGGATGTAATCCCTGAGATCAGTGTAGCCAGCAGAGAAGACCGCAGAGTTTTTAGCACAAATTGTTGTCACTACACGCAGGTTTCCCCAGTCTTCAGCACCATTAAAAACATAATGCTAAAGACAAGCCTCATCCATACATTTGGCCACCTCTTCAGCATGAATAATTCACCACTGGACGCTTCCTTCAAGGAGGCTCCAAAAACAGACTAGAACTTCTGGATACAAGCACTCAAACTTTGCATACTTGAAAAGCTTGAATAATTTTAAAAAAGTACTAAAGAATTCACTATCATCTTTAATCAAACTAGACAATTTTGCAAAATGTTTAGTCACTAAGAATTAAAATCTGTTCACACAGATGAACAAGAACACATGTTTTTGAGAGATGACTATTTTTCAGATCAAATTTTATCAAGTTAACACACTTAAAGCTGGGAAAATATTTTTAAAACAATTTTTGCAAATTAAAAGTTACATTTTAAAATATTTTTCAGTTGCATTGGTTCATGCTTTAGTGACATGCAGAAATTTGAAAAAAAGAACACTTCCAAACAGGAGCTGTGTGTGTGCTCCAACCAATTGTGCCCAAGGTGAAGAGTAATTTCACTTTTGTATTGCAAAACGCTTCCTTTAACTTGTAATTAATACCATGCTTTGCATTTTAAACTCCAATTCGTGTATGTAGTTACATCTGTGAAATTTGAAAAGTGTAATGAATGCTTGGCTAATCGTGATGTTATACGGTTTCTCTGGGAAAAGGGGTAATTTTGTAGCAAAGAACAGAAAATATATTAGTTTCATGGATAAATTAATTGCTACAATGAACAGAGTAACACACTTCAGCTATTTTAATTTGAATTTGTGCTAAACATTTCACCTCTGCAGTGATAATCATCCAGAGCAACATTTCACATGCCTAACATTTCTATTTGCTGTAGTTAAATACTACCAAGCTTGTTTCCAAACATTCAAAAGCCTTGAGTAACCACAATGTTGGCGACCATAAAAACCTCAAACCTCTCCAGGGGGAAACAACTAGAGTTCAGACACAAGTTAACGCACAAGCGCACTAAGGATTTCACGTATAAAAGCACTCAATAATGCAAAAATATTTTATTTCAAAATGACTGCAAGTTTATACCCAAAATAAAAAGACTGAAAACATAATTATGGTATACTGCCTTAACTTTCAGTAATTAACCAGATATCAAAAAAATCAAGAACACTACTACATGCTACAGAATGACAGGAGTGCAACCCATCTGGGCCCATCATGGCTACATTTGCCTGAAAACAAGAATAACTTATACTGAAAACAGTAGATTGCAAACATTCCAAAAGCTCAGTGAGATTACAGATGATTAGTTGAGATTTAGAAAACCAGGAATGGAATATGTATACTTTCTAGTCTGCAATCAAGTGATCTCAGCTGCTGAAATAGCTGAGCCCAAGAATTGGCTTCAGTTCAAATCCTTAACCTTCGGTCTGGAGTTTTTAAGTAGGTTAGTCACAAAGAAACTAATAAAAATAGCATATTTATCAGAAAAACAGCCCATAAACATAAATATACCTACTCTAATCATCAATACAGCTTTCCTAATGTCCCGAATGCCATCATATACCAATCGTGAAGCATCAATGAACTCATTTTCATCCAACTGTTGAGCAGGATTGGCACTCAGTGCTTCCACAGCAGCTTCCACTTGTTCAGTAAACCTAGGCATAACTAGACCAGAAAAATGAATGAATTACATTAACGCACAAATGAATCTTATCTGCATTTTTAAAGACAATGTTCTACGTCCAATTACTGAACTTCTTTTTCAAGACATTGCTTGTTACCATTTACTTCCACAAAGCAGAGACATGTCCTTTGTTCAAAAAATTTCTTAGATATTAGTGTCATTGCTGAAGAGTAACCTAGCTCCATTAATTCATTAGTTATTCTGAATTAGATTTTTGCAGTTCAAAATAATTGAAATTCGTACAACTCTAAGAATGTTAACAGTAGTCATAAACAAAACAAAGTAGTTGCTATTTAGACCAACAGCCATATGAAATACAGTTCAAGATCACTACAATAGATTTACCAAATAGATCCTTCTTCATACTTATCAGAATAATGCCGAGGCACCGTAGAGTGACAACTTTTCATAAGATTCTTTACACTTTATTATAGACAGCCTTGTTAGTTTTTCTTCTAGCAGTTCCTTTATTTACACTAAATATTTTCCATGCTAAACAGTTCCTGTGGCTCTCAGACAAGATTGCTAAAAGCAGGCATATCAGTCTATAAAGCAGTACAGTGAGAATATGCTAGCATACATTTATAGAAATTAGGAGGAGTAAGCCAGTTGGCTTAAGAGCGCACACTGCCATTCAATAAGATATGACTGATCTGACTACTACTCCACATTCCCACCTAACACCCAATAACGTTTTACTCTCCTGTTTGATAAACAGTAGCCTTATCTGTTGATCCACTCATTTATATTTTTGACCTTTTCTGATCATAGTCTATTTGTCATTTTCTATATTAATACCTAATGCACGTGGTAGTGTTTGAACTTGGCTGCAAAGTTAAGGGTTCACGTCTTCTGCAACAGATGTCAACAACAAATTTCTCACCAAAATGTCACACAAGAGTTTCAACAAGTCTCATGAACCTCAAATGCACAAAAATTATAAATTCAGACTTCTTTACATATTTAATTTACAGTATTTACATTTGCCAGCTTGGTTAGGTGTAAGAAACCCGATGGAAGATTTCTGTCGTGATCAGCACAAAGTCCGAGTACAGTATTGTGTTATGCAAAATGGGACCCTTGAACGGTTTAAACTGAGACTTTACGTAAAGCACTGTGTATCTGCAGCTGCACACTTAAGTTCATTTCTGATTTTCTATACTACACTTAGCGAAC
Organism: Ginglymostoma cirratum; assembly: GCA_024137785.1. Lineage (NCBI taxonomy): Eukaryota > Metazoa > Chordata > Chondrichthyes > Orectolobiformes > Ginglymostomatidae > Ginglymostoma > Ginglymostoma cirratum. The sequence goes on from JAHRHZ010000251.1 coordinate 3,216,835, forward strand.
TATTCGATTAATGGGTGAGTCGTTAAGTGACAGCAAAGTTGTCCTAAATTTTGTAAGGTAAAGGGATATGCAGGTCAGGTGGATTAGCCATAGTAAATGCGGGGTATAGGGATAGGGGTGTGGGGCTGTATCTGGTGGGACACTCTTTGGAGGGTCAGAGTTCTATTATTCTATTCTATAAGCAAGAGCTTTTTGACTAAAGAAAACTGATCCAATGTGGTATGTACTATCACTTTAAATGACATAGCAGACAAAAATGTGCAAATGCATGTGGACACCCTATCAAATGAGATTACATCTATAGCCTGTAGAATGAAAAAGAGACTTGCAGTGTGAAGAGTTATTACCTGTATCAGACAGCAACTTGGTTGCTTCCAGAACTTTTTCGGTGTACACCCCAGGTTCATAATTGTCCATCTCTGAAGTGACAACATGGACAACTCTTGCAGCACGTCCTCTGATTGCACCAGCTGTACGGTCTAGTCCATCTACATCCTTTTCCTGGAGTGCGATAACACATTTATTTACATCTTCGAGGATGTGATTTTCTGTTAAACAAAACAAAGATGGGTTTAATATAAAACTGGTTTATTTCGCTCTCTGCGAATTAAACCCAATGTTTGATAAAGTTGATAATCAGTTTGATTGTGAGAGGGAGCAAAATGAAACAAGATGTCCGCTGACGCTAGCTCAATATTGCAGTCTTGTTAGGTGTGGGATTTTTACAGGGGGTGGGGGTGGAGAACTGCTGCCATCTCACCCTTAACCAAAATTTATCCAAAAAGGTTAGTTCAGTATTTATTTCACTGGTTACTTCTAACCATGTGGCCAGGGTTTGGGGGAAAGAGGGGTCTGCATGTGTGTGTGAGAGAGAGGGAAAGCGGGTACATGGGTGTGAGGGGGGGTGTCGGTTGGTGATAGTTTCTTCCTAAAGCATGGAATGGAGGTAACTTTGAAAAAAAAAGAAAATACGGCAGATGCTGAAGATCTGAAATGAAAATAGAAGAAATTTAGCAGATCTGGCAGCATCCTAAAAATAAAATGAGACTCAAAACGTCAGCTCTGCTTTTCTCTCTGGCATTTCTTAATTAATTTTCATGTCTTGGTAATCTTAGCGAATTACAAAATGCAAATATGGTCTCTGCGATAATGATTGCATTTCCTAAACTATTTAAAAAGACGGGATTCACAATAGTATGATAACCTCCGACTCCAAACTTGAAATCCAGAAACAAGCAAGTGCAAGAAGCTTTATTGAGTCTCGATATCACTCCTCCACATCATCATGTTGACTCCACTGACTTGTACCATGGCTTGATACAGCAACTGCTCTGCCCAGGACGGTAAGAAACTACAAAGAGCTGTAAACACAGCCCAGTCCATCATGCAAGCCAACCTTCCATCCACTGCTCTGCCATTCTCACATTACGATCACTCTTTCTAAACTAGCAGCACTTCTTCTCCCCCAGCACTCCAACCAACAACTATTGCATAAACATTTACCCTCCATGCCTCACTTCAGTTCTGAAGAGCCATCTGGGCATGGAACATTAGCTTGCTTTCTCTCCGTGGATACTGCCTGACCCACTATGAGCTCCAGCACATTTTGTTTTCAGTTCAGATTCCAGCATCTGCAGTAATCCGTTCCTTCCACTGACTCCATCTACACTTCTCACTGCCTTGGAAAGGCAGCCAACATCAAACACCCGTCCCACCTTGGTCATAATTTCTTCCATCGGCCAGAAGATATAGAAGCTTAAACACACGTAGCAAGAGGTTCAAGAACAGTTTCCCCAACTCCCCCAACAGCTGTTATTAGCCTTCTGAACAAATTTGAAATTTGAGTTTCAATGCTGATCTTGCTTTTTGAGCAGCTTCTTTGCAGCTGTTACTTTGCATTCCTTGCTATGTTCTATCATCCTATGATCTTTGAATGGTATGATCTGTCTGTACTGCACACAAAAAAATCTTTTCACTGTACCCCTGGGTACATATGACAATAATAAGTCAAATCAAACATGAAGAGTTTGGGATGCAAGAAGAATGGAAGTGTTAATGAGAATGCGAATAATCATGGGTTGGTAACACACTTTTGGCCAGGTATTTCTGATCTGATCTATGGTCAGAGACATAAGGATATGATTTTGCAAGGTGAGGTAGGTATGGGGATCAAGAAGTCAGAAGTGGTTAGATCTCACGCCTTAGTACAGAACAACAAGTTTGAGCTTTTTTCAGCCTATACAGATAAAAGAGACTGCAGGATGGATTAGCACAGTGTGCTGTTGCAAGGGATTTAAACCAGTGTTTAGAATATGATAACACTACAATGATGCATGTGTTACTCCATTCAAAGTGCTATTAACAAAATATAAGATGATAGCGATTAGTGACTACCTGTGTGGGGTACAAAATTAGCTTGCAATGACATTATCTATAAAAGGTTCGACATTTGTTACCTGTTAAGTCACACCTGTAGGAAAAATATTAAACTCAGACAGACCAAGTAGTTAACAGTAATTATTTGACCATATTTGGAATTAATTACAGCAACCAGAATAGTGACAAGTACCTATTACTTTACTGAGTAAAACTTTGAGCATTAATTCACAGTTTCACATTAGACTCTGTGCATCCACTTTGTTTTTTCAAAATACTTCACTGAGACAGTTCATTTTCATTTTGTTTACAATCAGGTGGCATTTGATGTTCTGTAACAACACTAGAATGGTTTATTAAACAAAAACGTACCTGAAACACACAGGAAGTCATCAATAGAAGTAATGTCATCCACAGCGTCTGTCAGCACACGCACTTGTTTCTCCCATAATTCTTTAAAGAGATCCATGTTATCCTGAGCCACTTTACTCTGAGGTTTAGCAGCCAATGCCAATGCAGCATTTATGACCTAAAAAGAAAGCACTGATAACTAAATGTTTCTTATGCTTTGTTGTGGACTAATACGAGCTGCTTATGGGTCAAAATTTAGAAAAAGATGAAACATAACACTTGCAGCCACTCAAGAGTATAAATACATCCTTGACAGAAGTATCAAACAACAAAAAAAAACTTGACTTTGCCTTTAAAAGGGAAAAAACATATTGAAACTAAGAAAATCGTTTCTGATGAAATTTTAGATATAACATGTAATTGTTATGTCAAACCTGTGGGCAAAGTCCTTCTAGCTGGGTGGCTGCCATGCGAACTAGTTTCACACCTTCTTCATTGTTGGAAATAGAGCAAGCAAGATTGGCAACCTAGAAAAATAGTAATACATACAAAAGCTTATAATAGATCGATTTTGTGGAATATCAAGTTGTTAAATAGATTTACTTCTAACTTATATGTATGCATTCATGCCCAGAGAAAGTAATAAAAACATTGGCTGTTAACAGAGATTGACATGGTTGATTCAGAAATTACGAAAATCTATACTTACTTCAACCAATTTGCTGGCATGGTCACGAAATACTTGAGCGTACTCTTTCACTTCTTTTTCATTGCCATTCTTGGCTGCCTCAATCAAAACCAGAAGGGGAACATTGGTCTCCAAGAAAGAATCTGATACATGGTCCATGACAGCTTTCCTCAGCTGGTAAAAGTAATAGAAATCAAAGTACAAGTATGAACAATAAAAACATTGCAATGCTCACTTTCAGTAACCAGTTGTTACATTTGAGGTTGTAGACTTGCTTGCCAACCCAGCGTTTTTGGTTGCAGATGTTTCATCACCCTGCTAGGTAACATTGCCAGTGCGCCTCTGGTGAAGCTTCATTGGAGGCACAGTGACGATGTTACCTAGCAGGGTGACAAAACGTCTGCAACCAAACACGCCAGCTCAGCGAGCATGTTGACAACTTAGTCTCCAACACGAGCTACAAATCTTCTCAAACTTTAAGTTATTACATTAAACTAAAACTAGGTTGAACAGATATATTAGTTTAATACATCAAATTTAATATTCAACACTTTGTGAATAAGTATGTTTTACACTTTTCGATGTTTCCAATGTAGTTGATTAAAAAGTCCTCTTTCCCTGAGCAAGGTGTTGCAGAGAACTTGTTAGCAAATGTAGTGCATGCCAAAATAAATTTCTGAAATCAGCTTCCTAAGCTGGCAATATTTTATCGCTCGAGAGCCTTTTGGACCAATTTTAAAAAGATGTTCATTATGATCGTTGTCAGCCAGCAAAATTTCCGCATCAGTTTTGGCGAGGATTTCATCCACTGAGGCTGGCCTTTATTCCAACCACAGTACCTCTATTATGCATCGTAAGCGACTGAGAATTCAGTGACTTCCTGCCACATTTAATGAAAAACAAAAAGCAAAGTCACTATACCGATGGACTTCCCACAGTGCACACTAGCAACAGTCAAATAGAATTGTAGCACATAATTGTGCTTTTCTGGAAGATTTACGGAGATCATCTATATCAGTCTTTTTGAAGATACATGTTCTACATTGTGTATTTCTGATAAGTAGAAGCAATATATCGTACATCCATAACTACAAGTTAAATGCACTTATATACTTAAGAATAGAAACAAATGTTATCTGAACTTTTAAAGCATTAGAAATAAAGGCAGTCAGCTAGATGGTATACATTATAGGAGCAAATTACTGCAGATGCTGGAATCTGTACTGAAAACAAATGTGGGAGATCACAGTGGGTCAGACAGCATCCACGGAAAGAGAGCAAACTAACGTTGAGTCTAGATAACTCTTCTTCAGCTCTGATGAAAAGTCATCCAGACTCAAAGTTAGCTTGCTCTTTCTCCATGGATGTTGTCTGACCTGCTGTGATCTGCAGCTCTTGTTTTCAGAAGATACACATTAGTTAATCTTGAAAGAAACTGTGAAAATCTAAATTTTGATTCCCGTTTTTTCAGAAAAGACAGATCACAGCTTTTAGGATCATAGGCTAGTTTTGCAGGTTTTAAAGGTGATACTGACTTTGCAACAAAGCCTGAGCGCCAGTATTTTTCCACTGTTAAGGGGGTTTGTTAGCAGATTTGGCAAGCCACATCCACTTCAGACCATGTTCTTTAGGAATTCTTGACAGATGCCACTAACACTGTCAGCCTCCCAAATTTGGTGATGATCACTGTGTTCACCTCGGATGGTGAAAGCAGCTGGAATGGTGACACTTGGCTGATTGTTCAAAAACAATTTTTCACTTTTTATTTCTGGTGCTGAATGTTGCCTTTGAAATAATCAGGACATAGGTTCGAGTGGCACTTGGTCTTTGGTACCTCCTGTTGAGATAATCAGAATGCACAAAGCTAAGGAAGCAAGTTTCTTTGAAACATCAGACATCCAGTTTTTCAGTGGTTTCACAATATCTTGTTAACTTGCCTTTGTCTAGAAAAGTCTATTTGTTTTGCAACGTTTGGGTCTCAAGTGGCATTCAGCTCTGCGAGCAATAACTCACTTTTGGAGCCAGTATAGTATAGATTCTGTATTGTATACACGTGAATAGTTCTGGCAGTTTGTGTTTTCAGGAATCTAGCAGTCACAATGGTTTGGGTGCAATTGTATTTGCTTGACAGTTCTCATGAAGGTAGCTCATTAAGTCTGTAGTAGTTATCGGCACCTCGGTTCTACAGATACAATGTTCACTTTTTCTTGCAAGTGGTGAAGTCCTCAAGAGATCTGACAGGAAGTAATTAGTGGCTGTCCTTTACTGTTTTGGGTAGGAATCAGGTCTGATGAATATTCCTTCTTCCATTGCCTGCACAAAGTTATCTGGTTATTTGGCATTGTAGATGAAATGGATATCAGAAGCCAATGAGAAATCTTTTAGTCGCTGGTAGTCCTGCCTGTAATGGTGGCTGTTGAAATCACAGATGCAGATGGCTAAGTGGGTAGGATGATGGTTGGCCACGTTTCCTCGTGAGCTTGTAAAAGAGCTGCGTGTCCAGTCCTATTTTGATGAAAAACGATAAGCTGTGTGCTGATGTGATCGGCACGGTGGCTCAGTGGTTGGCACTGCAGCCTCACAGCACCAGGGACCCGGGTTCGATTCCAGCCCGAGGTGACTGACTGTGCGGAGTTTGCACATTCTCCCAGTGTCTGCGTGGGTTTCCTCTGGGCGCTCCGGTTTCCTCCCACAGTCCAAAGATGTGCAGGCTAGGTGGATTGGCCATGCTAAATTGCCCATAGTGTTCAGGGGTGTGTGGGTTATAGGAGGATGGGTCTGGGTGGGATGCTCCAACGGTCGGTGTGGACTTGTTGGGCCAAAGGGCCTGTTTCCACACTGTAGGGATTCTAATGAAACTTCAACTTCACTGTTCAAGTCAGTCTAAATGTACCTAAACACAATAGTACATGGTATTTCATAAATGTCAAATCCGTGGACCTGTATGGATTGGGTTCAGTTGAAGAGACTAGTTCTTGGGAGGGCAAGAATTATAATCAAATGTGGCCCAAGTTCCCTTGGTATGATTCCACACCTTGCTGTATATAGTCAGCAACATTCAGTTGATGCGTACAGCGTTCCAGACCAGTTATCTTATTTGGTTTGTTATGCCTTACTGGGTATGCATGCTGGAAATCAAATGCTGCTGTTCACAGAATCATCACAAAAGTTAAAGATTTTTAAGAATATGCAGCTTTCCCTAATGTAGCTGACATTCAGATCTAGGTTGACACGAAGCACCAACCAGGTTTCTGCACTTAACAATTATTACTCGGAGTCATAGAGATTTACAGCAGGGAAACAGACCCTTTGGTCCAACTCGTCAATGTTAAGCAGATAGCCGAAATTGATCTAGTCCCATTTACTGGCATTTGGCCCATATCCGTCTAAACCCTTCCTATTCCTATACCCATCCAGATGGCTTTTAAATGTTGTAATTGTACAAGCCTCCATCACTTCTTCTGGGAACTCATTCCATACATGCATCACCCTTTTAGTGTGAAAAAGTTGTCCCTTAGATCCCTTTGAGATTTTACTCTCTCACCTTAAACCTATGCCCTCTAGTTTTTAACTCCCTCCACCTCGGGAAAAGACCTTTGCTATTCACCTAAAAGATGCCCCTCATGATTTTATAAACCTCTAAAGGTCAGCCCTCAGCCACCGATGCTCCAGGGAAAACATCCTCCAGTCCAGGGATCCCTGTGGCCGTTCCCCTTAATAATAAGTATACTATTTTGGATACTGTTGGGGGAGCCAACCTACGAGGGGAAAGCCACAGCAGCCGGGTCTCTGGCAGAGTCTGGCTCTGTGGCTCAGAAGAGAAGCGGGGAGAAGAGGACAGCAATGGTGATAGGGGATCAGACAGGAGATTCTGTGAGCTAAAATGAGACTCCTAGATGATGTGTTGCCTCCCAGGTGCCAGGGTCAGGGATGTCTCGGATCGAGTCTACGGCATTCTTAAAGGGGGAGGGTGAGCAACCAGAAGTCGTAGTACACATTGGTACCAATGACATAGCTAGGGAACGGGGTGAGGTCCTGATAAGTGAACACAGAGCTCAGAAGGAAGCTATAAAGCAGGACCTCAAGGGTAGTAATCTCTGGATTGCTACCTGCGCCACACGCTAGTGAGGGTAAAAATAGGAAGATATGGCAGATGAATGTGTCGCTGAAGAGTTGGTGCAGGGGGTAGCGTTTTGGATTTGTGGACAATTAGGATTCCTTCTGGGGAAGATATGACCTGGACAAGAGGGACGGGTTACACCCAAACTCAAGAGGGACCAATATCCCTGTGGACAGGTTTACTAGAGCTATTGGGGAGGCTTTAAAATTGGTTCCCATCCCTCTGCCAACCTGAGTGTTAGGTCAGAAGATGGATCAGTTGGTGTAAAGGCTGATGCAATGAGCAGGAAGACTTTGAGGAAAGACAGACTAGAATGGCAAGAGGATGGGTGTCCATGCAGAAAGCAGGGGGATGCAATGCAGAGACCAGAGCAAAAATTAGAGAAGAAAAAAGTAAAATTGGAAGACAGAATCGAATGCTAAAGACAAGAAGATTACTAGATTCTAAAGGGACAATGAGTATAAGGGCACTTTATCTGAATGCCCGTAGTATTAGAAACAAAGTTGATGAACTTGTTGTGCAATCAGTACAAAGCGGTATGATTTGGTTGCTATTACAGAAATGTGGTTTCAGGGTGGTGATGACTGGGAGCTAAATTACCAAGGGTTTCAGGTAATTCAGAAGGACAGGCAGGAAGGTAAGGAGGTGGGGTCGCGCTCTTCATTAAGGATGAGTTCAGGGCAATAGTGAGAGATGATATTAGTTCTAAGGAGCAAAATGTTGCATCCATTTGGGTGGAGATTATGAATAGTAAGGGTAAGAAATCACTGGTGGGAGTAGTCTATAGGCTGCCCAGTAATAATGCTACAGAGGCACAGGTGATAGATCAAGAAATCTCTGACACATGTAAGAACAGAATGGCAGTAGTTATGGGGGACTTTAACTTGCGCATTGGTTGGGTGAATCAAATCGGGAGAGGTAGTCTTGAAGAGGAGTTCATAGAACTCATCTGTGATAACTTTCTTGAACAGCATGTTACCGAGCCTACAAGGGACCACACAATCTGTGTAATTAGACAGGCAAAATTAATAAGAGGGATCCTCTTGGAAAGAGTGATCACAGAATGATCAAATTTTGGATACAAATGGAGGGTGAAATACTCTCATCTCAAACCAGGTTCTATGCTTAAACATGGGAGACTACAATGGGATAAGGAAGGAGTTGGCTAAACTAGACTGGGAACACAAGTTGCATGGTGGAACGGCTGAAGAACAGTGGAAGCCTTTTAAAGAGATATTTCACAGGGCTCAAAAAATGTATATTCCGATCAAAAACAAGGATAGCAGGGGTAGGAAGAGCCAGCCTTGGGTAACTAATGAAACAAAGGAATGCATCCAATTAAAAGCTCAGGCTTACAAAGCTGCCAGGAGTAGTGGGAAATAGGAAGATTGGGAAAACTTTAAAAAGTAAAGAATCATGAAGCAAGCAATAAAGAGAAGGAAGATAGAATATGAATGCAAACTAGCACAGAAAATAAAAACAAATAGGAAGAGTTTTTTATAAATATATAAAACGGAAAAGGGTGGCTAAAGTGGACATTGATCCCTTGGAGGATGAGAAGGGGGAATTAATGTTGGGTAATACTTAAACGGCTGAGGCCTTAAATGACTATTTTGTCAGTTTTCACGCTGGAAGATGCAAAAGAATTATGTTAAGGATACAATGAGAGGCAAGGAGAAGTTTCTCACTATTTAACCTTTGCTTTTAAGACAATCCTTCCATACCAGCTGATCCTGGTGAACCTTCTCTAAATTAAGGGAATCAAAACTGCTCAGAACAACACGGTGGCTTAGTGGTTAGCACTGCTGCCTCACAGCGCCAGGTACCTGGGTTATATTCCACCCTCTGGCGACTGTCCGTGTGGAATTTCCACATTCTCCCTGCATCTGCTAAGGTTTCCTTCAGGTGGTCGGGTTTCCTCCCGCAGTCCAAAGATGTGCAGGTTAGGTGGATTTGCCCATAGGTGTCCAGGGATTAGCCATGGGATAAATGCAGGGTTACAGGGATACAGTAGGAGTGTAGGTGGAATGCTTTTCCAAGGGGTGGTGTGGACTCGTTGGGCCAAATGACCTGCTTCCACACTGTACGGATTTTATGATTCCAAAAGGGTCATCTACATAGCCGATCCAGAGGTTGGTTTATATAATGGGGAGCGCTGCTCGTTCTAACCTTTGCATTACCACTTCCGCGATCAGTCCTGATATTGGGGATCCCATAGGTGTCCCGTTGATTTGTTTGAATATGCAGTTGTTGAAGGTGAAGTGGGTTAAGAGGCACAGATCCAGCAGTTTCAGGGTATTGTCCTTGTTGATGCTGTTGGTGACATGGGGTGCCTGCCTTCCTGATCTGTCCAGTAGTATGGCAATTGTCTCTTTGGCTAGGTCATTGTTTATGGATGTAAATAGTACTGTTATGTCAAAGGATATCGTCATCTCGTCCTCTTCCATTCTTGTGTCTTTGATGATGTTGAGGAGTTCCTGTGAGGATTGGATAGAGTGCATTGTGTTGTCAATGAAGTATTTGTTCCCGTTATAGTTCTTCGGCTAAGTCTATATGTTGGTGTGCTTGCTGGTGAAACAATGGGTTTGAGAGAGACCCCTGGCTTGTGTACGTTGGAGAGTCCGTAGAAGCATGGTGTGTTAGATCCGTCTGGCTTCTTTTTAGGTAGCTTGTTTTGCTGATTGTTTCAGCAACCACCCCAAAACCCATAAACAGACCTGAATCAGGACATTATTCAAACAGTCACAACACACTGCAGCAATCTGGAATTGCACGAAGTGAAACAGGAGCACTTATGCAGAGTTTTTAAAAGGAATGGATACCCAAAAAGCCATTGCCTCCACGACAGACCACAACAAGGACAACACGGCCAAACACATTAGCCAACCTACCGTACATCAGAGACATATCAGAGATGATCACAAGACTACCCACCCCTAGGTATCAGGTAGGCCACAAACCAACAACAGCCCTGCGACAGCTACTGGCAAATGTAAAGGATCCCATATCCACAACCAATAAAACTAACGTAATAAACAAAATACCGTGCAAGGACTGTGAGAAACATTACATAGGCCAAACTGGAAGAAACCTGACAAGGAGGATACAGGAACATCAACTAGCCACCAAGAGACCAATTATTACTAGTATCAATACACATGGACATAGAAATACATGAACCCGACTGGAACAACACATCCATAATAACTCAAGCCAAACAGAGACATGCAGGAGAATTCCTGGAGACCTGGCACTCCAATCGGAACTCCATCAACAAACATTTCGAGCTGGACCCCAACATACAAACCACTGAAAAGCAGAATCCAAAGTAATGCCAACCACCCCAGCAAACCAAAGCATATAAACAAGCAGGACAGAACACCAACGCTTCACCGGATGCTCACTGGCGATGTTACCCACCAGGACGCGAAACGTCCGAAACCAAACACTACCTCGGCGAGCAAGTCTACAGCCCCACCCTTCCCACTGGCCAATCCCCACTACCCCTACCTGTATCACCGATCGCCATCCCACCTGCCGCCATCCCTTCTCCAGCCCCACCCCTTCCCCTTCCCCTCTATTTGTTTCTCAGATCCCTTACCCCCCTGCCCAGGCCTGATGAACGGTTTAGGCCCAAAACGTCGACTCTCCTACTTCTCTGATGCTGCCTGACCTGTGTTCCTCCAGTTCCACACTGTATCGATGCTGACTCCAACATCAGCAGTTCTTGCTATCTCCGAGTTCATCTGCCTTATCTGTTAGGCCTCTAGCACTGAAATAAATATGATTGAATTTATCAGTCCTACCTCGTTCTCTGCTTTGTTCCTGCCTGCCCTAACTGTTTGACTTGTTCCTTTTCCCAAGTGCACCAGTTGCAGACTGACCTCTTTTCTCACTATCTCCCTTCGTTCTACCCACCAGATGCTACTGCACTCAAGGATCTACTTTTCAAATTCCTGCCTATATTCTCTCCTCAGAATCCTGTCCTTTTCTCTTCTTATGTCGTTAGTTCCAATGTGTACAATGATCTCTTGCTGGTCCCTCTCCCCTTTGAGAATATTCTGCACCCTTTCCAAGATATCCTTGATTCTGGCACCAGGGAGGCAACACACTGTTCTGATGTCTCATTGTCGGCTGCAGAAACGTCAGTCAGTGCCTCCGACTAGAGAGTCTCTTATTACAATGATTCACTTGGAACCTGACACACCCCTTGTTACAATAAAGCCAGTTTTGGTACTAGAAACCTGGCTGTCGGTGCTACATTCCCAAGAGTTCCTCACTCCCTACATTTTCCACAACAGCATACTTGCTTGAGATGGGGATGGCCACAGGAGACTCCTGCATTACCCACCTCCCTCTCCTACCTTTCCTAGAAGTAACCCATCTACCTGACTGTATGTATGATTTTTCTACCTTCTTGCAACTGCCATCCATCACACTCCCTAGCGTCTGTAAACTCCTCGCTGGCTGAGATAGATTCTTGATCACTTGGGGAAAGTGCCAGAAGACAGCTTGAATTGTACAAAGAGTTCAGATAAAGATTTGCAAATAACAAATGGACTTAGTTCAAAGTGACCTGCTATACCCCATATTCTAAACAAGTGGACAGACACAGGAAATCCTAATTAAGCAGCAGAGAAGGCCACTATCACACAGCCAGATGGCTCCAAAGAGCACCCTTTCACTTCTGTAAAACTTTTATGTAAAATAAACACATAATTCTTGCTGCTTCTGGTAAAACAATATCAAGTTTCTAATGTAATAACCAAAATATCATTGTACAGCAATACAGTTATCAGCCCAGAGGCCACTGTACTGCAGACTGCATCCATCTAATGTCATTAGTTGTAATTGATAATGAAACATACAAACTGCGCTCATTTTGAACCTCTGTGAAGAAACACTTGGATTACACAGCACTGATTCCCCACAAGAAAGTGTTAAAATAAAAACACTCAAACATCGCAGCTGGACAGTGTCGAAATGTTATACCTGAGTATTGTCACTCGGTCTTTCAAAATAAATGGGCAGATGTAGCAAGTAATTAGGCAGGCAAATATAGGCCTTCATTGCAAGAGGGTCTCAGTTCAGAAGGAGGGATGTCTTACAGCAGTTATACAAGGTCTTGGCGAGATCAGATCTGGAGTACTCCATGCGGTTTTGGTCTGCCGACCAAGAAAGGAAATACGTGCCGCAGAGGATGTGCAGTGAAGGTTCACTAGCGTGAGATTAACATGGCAGGACTGTCTCGAAGCAGAGATTGGTTTAACTGGACCTGTATTCATAATGTCATACAATACAGAAGGGGTCCTTCTGGAAAGGGGACATGTTCGAAATGCATAAATTATGAAGCGCAAAAATACGGTAGACAGGAAACATGTTTACCCTTGATGGACGGATCAACAACCATGGAGCATAGGTTTAGGGTAAGGACAGGAGGTTTAGACGGAGTGTAACGAAAAACATTTTCACCCAGAGGGTGGTGGGAATCTGGAACTCACTGCCTGTAAAGGTAGTAGATGCAGAAGCCCTCATAACATTCAAGTATTTAGATATACTCTTGCAATGCTAAGGCATACAAGGGCTAAACAGATTAGAATAGTTAGGTGACAAGGTGTAGAGCTGTATGAACACAGCAGGCCAGGCAGCATCAGAGGAGTAGGAAAGCTGACGTTTCCGGTCTGGACTCTCTGAAGAAGGGTCCAGACCCAAAATGTCAGCTTTCCTGCTCCTCTGATGCTGCCTGGCCTGCTTTGTTCATACAGCTCTACACCTTGTTATCTCAGACTCCAGCATCGGCAGTTCCTACTATCTCTAGGATAGTTAGGTAGCTGCTTTTTGACTGGCGCAGACAGGATGGGCCGAAAGACCTTTCTCTGTGCTGTAGATCTCTATTTCTCTGGACGAAAAAATTCAGTCTGAAGCCTCAGCCTCCTACCCTTCACATTAAAATTATGCCCAGTTTATTACTGACGCATCAAAATCATACTGTCTATCAATTTAATACACTTCAAAAATGGATCCATCCACCCCCCACCTACGCTGCTCTAAAGAAAACAATCAAAACCAATCCCTAGTCACTGAAGTTTAGAAGAATGAGGGGGAATCCAATTGAAGTATATAAAATTCTAACCGAGCTGGATAGACTAGATCCAGAGAGAACGCTATCCCTGATTGGGGAGTCCTAGAACCAGGGGACAATTTTAGGATACATGGTAGACCATTTAGGACTGAGATGAGGAAAACTTGCTTCACTCAAAACAGCAGTGAACCTGTGAAATGCTCTACCAAAGTCGGCTGTGGAGGCCCAGTCACTGAATATATCCAAGAAAGATACAGGTATATTCTTAGATTTTACGCAGTAAAATATCCACCACCACCACTCCTCACCACCCCCTACACCTGCAAGGGGTACAGGGTGTAAGTGGGAATATGAAATTGAGACAGTGGAATCAGCCATGACATGCAGAATGACAGAACAGGGTCAAAGGGCCGAATAGCCTACTCCTGCTCTTTTCCTTCATTTTTGTGAACGGAAGACAAAGGATGCCCTTAGGTGATCATGATTACAAGACTATAGAACACGACGTGTAAGATTAGACCATTTTTCAATAATTTTGACTTGATTAAGCACGGAATTAAATTACATTGTGTTTGATTGGGATTCGTTGTGAAATACCTTAAGGAATAGCAACCATATGACCCAGATTGAAAGCAATGTTTCTTTGTTCACTCTTTTCTAAAAAAAAATATGGCTTAAGCTAATGTAAACTTAAAGCTATTTGGGGTAAAAAGGCACTCATGGTACATAGGCATCACTGGCTGGGTACGCAGTTATTGCCTTCGTCTAGTTGCCCTTGTGGTGCTGGTGGCGAGCTGCCTTCTTGAATCACTTCAGTCTATGGGCTAAAGGTAGACCCACAATGCTGTCAGGGAGTGATTGTCAGGACTTTGACTCGGTGACAATGAGGAACAGCAATATATTTCCAAGTCAGGATGGTTATTGGCTTGGAGGAGAACTCGCAGGTGGTGGCATTCCCATGTATCTGCTGCCCTTATCCTTCTGGATAGAAGTGGCTGTGGGTTTGAAAGTGCTGTTAATGTGACACCTAGGTTTGAGACAGCCAATGACTGTGTTGTCTTAGGTTTTGCAACTAAAGTTGAAGTGAACCTCAAAATCTTATTTGTACCATCTTATCAACTATTATTATCTGTCGTGCATACTTCCTAGCTCCACTATCATCTGTCGTGCAAACTTCCTACCTCATTAAGTATCCCAGGACATACTTAAACAGATAGCTAAACTGGACATCCAATTGTAGCGATTATGTCATTCTAAGCGTGCAGTAACAGAGACAGAAATGAAAACAGTTGGACATGGTATAGAATCAGCACCTTAAACTATTTACCTGTTATTGTGTCTATGCTCCCCATCTAATGGCACAATTCACTCAGAACCATTCCTTTGTCTTTTCCCCACAGCTCTGCTCATTTATTTCCTTTTCAGATAATTATCTAATTTCCTTTTGAGAACCTCAACGGACCCTGTTTCCACCATATCATCAGCCAATGGATTCCAGAGCCAAATCAACTGTTAGGTGAAAAACATTGTTCACATTGCCACTGCTTATTCTAAATACCTGAAATATGTGCCCTTTGGTTCTCAATTCTTCTGCCAAAATGAACAGGTTCTCCCTATCAACTCTATCCAGGCCCAAGATTTTGAAGACTTTAGAACCCAGATCCCTTGTGCTGTGAGGTAGCAGTGCTAACCACTAAGCCACTGAATGGCTGTTAGCATTCTCTCTTTAAAATAGAACAATCTGACCGTCTCTCAAATTCATTATTTCTGGGATTATTTATCAAGGAAAAGAAGCTTTTAAGATCACATTCTAATTAGTAGCAAAACAAATAGCACACTGCAACATAGAAGAACTAAGTCCAAGATATCAAAGCAGATTTAGTCAAACCAAGAAACATTTTCATAAACAGTGGCAGAGTTTATCTGAACCGAATTAGAAAACCTCAAGGTATCGGTTACCATATTGCTTAATCAGTGTATTCCACCTTTAATAAAGGTAGGATGTGGTGCTAGATTTGGTTCTCTTAACTGAAGGAATGAAGAATGTGATGCTAAGAGAACATTTGGGAAATGGTGACTGTCACATTTGATTCACTAAGACGTGTAATTACGTCAAGCTCACCCAGACGTTGCAAAGCATTTTACAGCCAATGAAGGTTTTTTAAAATGTCATCACTGATGTAAAGAATTCAACAGCCAATTTGTACACACAAACTCTCATGACTAGCAAACGTGATAGCTAAATAATTAAGAGATAGCAGGAAGTGCAG
Source organism: Ginglymostoma cirratum (assembly GCA_024137785.1). NCBI lineage: Eukaryota > Metazoa > Chordata > Chondrichthyes > Orectolobiformes > Ginglymostomatidae > Ginglymostoma > Ginglymostoma cirratum. The sequence continues at coordinate 3,232,722 of JAHRHZ010000251.1, forward strand.
ATGCTGGAGAATCTGAGATAACAAGGTGTAAAGCTGGATGAACACAGCAGGCCAAGCAGCATCAGAGGAGCAGGAAGGCTGACGTTTTGGGCCCAGACCCTTCTTCAGAAGAAGAGTCTAGGCCCGAAACGTCAACATTTTAGCTTTGTGACTCAGATGGCAACACATGTCTAGCTATGAATTTAAAGATTTTTCAGGAGTTCAATAATTTTAAGGCCTAAACTCTTCCATGTCCTAGCCCCTACCTCACACATCAGGCTTTGTTATTACATAGCCTGCCATTACATACCACCAGTTGTTAGTCACTAATAGACCCCATTAACAACTATTCACCCTCTCAGCCTGATTGTTAGCAACTCC
>JAHRHZ010000251.1:3247970-3286177 GCA_024137785.1 Ginglymostoma cirratum
CGAAACGTCAGCTTTCCTACTCCTCTGATGTTGCCTGTCCTGCTGTGTTCTTCCAGCTCCACAGTGTTATTTCTGACTCCAGCATCAGCAATTCTTACTATGTCATCCATTGTGTCGTGCTACATTATCACCATGCAGAGTTAGACAGATTCAGAATTGATGCAACACCTTTGCTGTGGGCCATCTGCAGCATATTGTATTCAACCATGATCTTTAACCTTGGCGAAGAATATCTCCCATGCTACCAATTGTACTCAGAGAATCAACCCCAGCTCAAGAGCATACAAAGGCATATACAAGAAAGGGACAGCACCAGCCATACCTAAAAATCAGGTACCAATCTGATGAAACAATAAACGCAAGGCTACATGCAGTGTGAAAAGCATTGTGCTATATAGATGCAGCTGATGTCATAATAAACATTAACAGATTAATACTGTGGAGTTCGACCACATACATGAGGCTGCACTCAACAAACAGCCCTTTTCTTAAAAAAAGATGACCAGAAAATTAACATGATATCTCAGATAAATAACAAGTAGTCAGAGGCTGTAGATTCTGCATCAAGTAATACAACTCCTGATCTTCTAAAGCATATATATATATTAGGAAAGTAATGGACTATTTTCTATTTGGCTGGATGAATTACAGTTCCAAGGCACTCTACCTACTACCTTAAAGCATTCACTCATCCCATCACCGATGCACAACAGCAGTCGAGTATACGATTTGCAAGATGTACTGCAGCAACTTCCAAGATTCCTTAAACAGCACCTTACAAACTTGTATTCCACATCAGGAATGGAATCCCATCACCGGCAAGTTGTCATCCAAGTCAGATACCATTCCTGACTGTAAACAGTACCGCTGTTCCTTCACTGCCACCAAGGCAAAATCCTGGAGCCCCCTCCCTCATGGGTGGCTCAGTGGTTAGCACTGCTACCTCATCCGGGTTCAATGACGGTCACCCAAGACTATCTGTGTGGATGTTTGCATGCTTTTCCTGTGTCAACATGAATTTCCTCTGGGTTTTCCAGTTTCTTCCACAGACCAAAGATGTGCAGGTTAGGCAAATTAACCATGGCAAATGTACGGTTATGGAGACAGGATGGGGGGGGGGTGGCGGTTCTGGGTGGGATGCTCTTCAGGTGGTCAGTGCGGACTTGATGGGCCAAATGGCCTCTTTCCATATTGTAGTGATTCTACGATTCTACTCTACAGCTATGTGGGTGAACCAAAGGCTGCAGAAATCCTGGAAAACTTGGTTTCTCAAGGGCAGTTAGGGATGAGCAATAAATTCTGGCCTTGCCCATGAAATACTCACTCAGGTCAAGCATAAAACGAAGATTTGGACATACTCAGACCCACATGCAACACAACACTGCAACATTGAGTGTTTTTCTGGCGCCTGGATAAACAAAGTTTTTTTTCGCCTTTTCTGACCGCAATTTTTCTATGTGAAGTGGTTTAAGAGAAATTAGAACATGACTAGTCATTAACAATAGCAAGTAAAATGTCATTAATTCAAACATTAAACAGAAGTTCTGCTGAACCAACAACTTTCTCTTCCATCTAAATCAATGTATTCTCACTGTGATAAGGAAAATGAAAATGAAAATGAAAATGAAAATATTAAAAAATGATCCTTAAATTTAAGGCAATAACCTTTTCTTTGGTCCTAGGTTTTTCTTAAAAAAGCTTCTCACACCAAACAAAGACAAGAAACAGTCTGAGAGATACTTAGTATGATATGCTCCAATCATTAGCATCAAATTAGGCTTAACAATAGTACTTAATGTTCGGAAATTCCAGTTTTGATCAGAGATGGTTCATTTCAAAAGTTTCATTGCAATCTCAGTATATGATACTCCAACTAAAATTGATCATCATTTGGCTGAACTCAAAATCTATTGCCAAGTACGTTCATATCAAATTTTCTTAGCGATAAGATAACACTAATGAATCATCAAAAATACCTACATTGTAATGGATGGGATGTAAAGGGCAGAAAATTGCGTCAGATGAGAAGAGATTATAAAGAAGAAAATAGACTTACGGAAGACAGACATCAGTATTACAACTTAGGAAACTGAATACAAACAAATATCCAGCCTACAATGATAGTCATCCTTGTTTTTTTTCCTTTATTCATTCATGAGATGAGGGTGTCACTTCATTGGCTACGCTGGCATTTATTGCTCACCCCAATTTGTTAAGGGTCAACCACATTACTGTGGGTCTGGAGTCACACGTAGGCCAGACCAGGCAAGGGTGGCCGTTTCCTTCCCTAAAGAACATTATAGTGAACCAGATAGGTTTTTCCAACAATCGACAATGGATTCACGGTCATCACTAGATTCTTAACACCAGGTATTTATTGAATTTTAATTCCACCATCTGCCATGGCGGGACTCAAACCCAGTCCGCAGAACACTATTTGGGTCTTCGGATTAACCACTAGGTAATAAATACACTAGGCCATTGCCTACCTGGTTATTTATGAAGGTGACTGAAGTTTCAAATTGGTCTTGCCCACATTGGGATGCCATTGAACTATGAACAATGAACTGCAGTCACAAAATATCCCCAGTTGTAAGAACAAGTAACGTGGTGAAAATAAATTACAAATTTAAGAATTTAACCCAATTCTGCTCAAGTGTAAAAGGATTTGGTTGATTTTGGACCTCATGTTACAAAACCCATTTAAAATTAACAGACAGAAACAAAAGAATTAAGAAGATCATTCCTGAACAGTAGAGTTCAAGGTATGAGGGAGATTGATCTCTCTGGCGACTTCATTCTTCTGTCCTTTTCTTCGGAAAGTAGAGTGAGGAAAGGAATTGATTATCAATATTTCTAATGATATAAAAGTCTGAAAGAAGAAATCATCAATGGGGTACAGCATTCAAAGACCAAGAAATGTCTAAAATTAAGGTATAAAAAGTAAATTTAAAAAGTGCTTTAAATTGATTTTATGAATTAAATTAGCAACACAATTGTGGTACATTTCATTGGCCTGTACAAAAAGATGTAAAATTAGATTAAAGAATCACAGAAGGAAGCCATTTTGCCCATCTTATCTACACTAGCACTCTATTTGAGCATTAGAACTCTTCTGCCTTTCCCCCATACCCTTGTACATTTATTTATATTGACGATATTAATGATCTACGTTCTCTTGAATGCCTCACAATTGTACCTGCCTCCAATATACTTCCAGGCAATACAATTCTGACCCTAAACACTCGTGTGAAAAGTTTGCCAAGTATCCAAATCACTTACGGGCAAGAAAATTTTCTCATCTATTCTATCTACATCTATGAATCTCTATCAGATCCCCACCTAGCCTTCTTCTCTCGAAAGAGAACAGTCCCAACATCTCCCACCTATCTTCGTAACTGAAGTTCCTCATTCCTTAAACTATGTGTAAATCTCTTCGTCACTTTCCAATGAGTTCACATCCTTCCTATAGTATCATGCTTAGGATTGTACAAAATAGTCCAGATGAAATCTAACAAGTTGCCTTGCGTAATTCAGCATAAATACCGCTTTTGTGCTCTATGCCCTACTAATAAAATTCTAAGAGGCTGTAACGCTTCACTAACTGTTCTAACCCACAATGTTCTATCCAAATGTATTAGCATGCAGGTGCAGCAGGTGGTAAAGGAGGCAAATGGTACGTTGGCCTTCATTGCGAGAGGTTTCAAGTACAAAAGCAGGAATGTGTAGCTGCAGTCATTCAGGGCCTTGGTTCGGCCGCACCAAGAATACAGTGTGCAGTTTTGGTCTCCTTTCTGGAAGAAGGATGCTCTTGCTCTCGAGGGAGTGCAGTGAAGGTTTACCAGGCTGATTCCAGGGATGGTCGGACTGAGATATGGAGGAGAGATTGACTAGGTTAGGATTGTTTGCACTGGAGTTCAGATGAATGAGGGGAGGATCTCAGAGACTTTTAAAATTCTAACAGGACTAGAGAGGGTGGATGCAGGGAGAATGTTCCTGATGGTGGGTGTGTCCAGAACCAGGGGGTCACAGTCTGAGGATTTGGGGTAGACCATTTAGGATGGAGATGAGGAGACATTTTTTCACGCAAAGAGTGGCAAGCCTGTGGAATTCATTACCACAGGAAGTAGTTGAATGTGAAACACTGAATGTATGCAAGAGGTGGCTAGATATAGCACTTGGGGTGAATGGTATCAAAGGTTATGGGGAGAAAGCAGGATTGGGCTAGATGGTCAGCCATGATCGTGATGAATGGCAGAGCAGGCTTGAAGGGCTGAAAGGCTCCTCCTGCTCTTATTTCCTATGTTTCTATAGTACATCACACTTAATTGCCCAAATCACCAAAACGTTTATGCCCTTTTGGCATTTGATCCCACTTTGTTACACATGGTAACCATCCGGTTTAGTCCATGAATTATAAAATTTCTCTCAAGTCTTGTATGACACTGTATCAACTGTTTTTTGAAACTCCAAGTACAACACATCATCATTACCCTCATTAACGCCTCCCACCACAACTTCAAAGAACCACCAGTAAGTTACTTGAACACTACAGTCCCTTCAGAAATCCATGCTGGCCCTTTCGATACAACTCGCCTTTCTCCATGTGACTACTAATGCAATCTCCTAACTTTTTAGAAGCTACCTCACTGCTGAGCTCAAACTGACTGATCTGTAATTTTAGCTTCTTACAACCTTTGTTGAAGAGCACAATGTCTGCATTCCCAGTCCTCATGCCCCTCCTGTGTCTAGGGAAGATCGAAAGATTATGGCCAGTGCCCCTGCAATTCCCACTCAGTTTCTTCAATATCTTTGGACGCATTTCATCTCGCCCCAGTGCTTTGTCAATTTTAAGTATTACTAGCCCATCTAAACAATTCTGAACTTTTCTACTAATACAGTTTTCTCTCTGTCAGTATGGCCTGGGTGGCTTCTATCTCCTTGGTAAAGACAGATGCATCGTCCTGGCTCAAAAAGCTAATTGGCCTATTTTTGCACCTATTTTGTTTTCTTTTCTATTTTTCCCTGCATATGCAAGTCCCTCTTTTGGTTAATAATCAACCATATTCCTCCTTTTACTATATCTGTGCCCAAGGATGACTTTCAGATTCTTGGTCACAAGTCCATTCTCTTAATGCAACTTCTCTTTAAAATACTTTTTAACCCTCCCTCTGAATCTTCTGCATTTCTCTTGTGTGTTCTTGACCTGACACAAGCACACATTATTTCTTTGATTTCCAATTCCTTTTTCATCCTGTTGGTTTGTCCACCTTTTTAGATGGAACATACCTCACCTGTATCCTAATCATTTCCTCTTTGAAAGTAACCCATTGTCCGTTAAGAGCTGTTCCCAACAAACACTTGTTCCAGCCTGTCTGGCCCAACTGTTTCCTGCCCATTGAAGTCAATGCTTCTGCAGTTAATTGTCCTTGCTCTAGACTACCTTTTGTTCTTATCTATTAACATCAACTTTATTTAAAATACTCCATTCATTCAAACATATGCAATGTAACCCTAATTTAGACTTTATTATTTATTCCCTTACCAACTTCACTCTCTGACTATTCTATACACTTATCCTCTCTGTCCCTAAGTAATTTGTTTCCTGCTATGCCTTTCTAATATTCCTTCTAATTCCCACGCAGCTGTGGAGTTAATTTAACCCATCCCCACCAACAGCACTAGCAAAATCACCCAATAGGGAACTCAATCCCAACTCTATTCAAGTGCAACCTGTCTGGTTTGTAAAGGTGCCACCTTTCCTAGATCCAGAGCCAGCGCCAGGAATCTAAAACCCACACTCTTACAACCATTTTTCCAGCCATACATTTATCATTTTATTTCTGCGCTCACTTGCATGTGGCACTGGATATACTTGAGGTCCTGCTTGTTAATTTTCTTCCTAGTCCTCCCAATCCTGATGGTGGGACCTCATCCCTCTTCTTACCCGAGTCATTGGTAAGAATGTGGACAGAACCTTTGGCAGTTCATCATTCCCCACAACCAGTCCTGCAACTGCTCTAACATCTTCGATTTTGGCAGCAGGGAAGCAACATACAATCCAGGAGCCACATTTATTGCCACAAAAATGCATGTCTACTCACCTAACTAATGATTCCCCTATCACTATTCCTTCTCATCTTTCTCACATCTTGAGCAACCAAGCTGTTTGTACTGCCATAAAACTGGCTTTGACTGTACTCCATTGAGGAACCAAGCACAAAAAAACCCCTCCAAAATGGAAAAAACCAGCGATTGAGAAGGGGACTGAGGATTGCCTCTTACCTTTCTGTCTCCAAACCTCAATATACAGCTTAAGTTGTGTTAAATGATATCGTTCCACAATCTGAATTTGCAAAGTAATAGGTTTGAAAAATTAAGTAGAAATGGTCTTTACTATGGGAACACACAATATTAAAATCAGCTTAAGTGCCATACGATATTTTTAATTAGTTTAGTCTTATTTCTTAGGTTGCAGAGAGAACGAGGAGGTCGGGTGAGCGAAGGCAGGCATGAGAAAGGAGAGGACGAGAGCGGGCAGGCGAGAGAAAAGAGAAGATTAAAGTCAGCTGATCTGATTGCAAAAAAAGGAGAGAGAAACAGCAGGCAAATGAGCTCATGGATTCCACCTTAAATGATTAAACTGGAGGCTTGTGAACTTTCTAAAAAAAAGCAGACAATATTGATTCCACAAGAATATTGAATTATCTCATGTGAAGATTTTGTAAGTAATTTGAAGATCAGCAAATGTTTCAAAACTTATAGCTAGGATGAACTGAAACCTTAGATTAGGACAACTCAGATTTGATTACTATTACTGCCTACATGAGAGCTTTGTATAGCCACGAAGAACTGAAAAGGCCCTGCAACTTTACAGCAACCACACATGCAAATTAGATGCATCATATTCAGACATAATTTACATTCATTGTTGGCAGTACAGAGAAATTATACGTGGAGGGAATTTGTCACAGACAATTATTGCCTCCTCTAATCACACATTAGTTATCAAAACAACCCCATTAAAAAAAGCCTTCAAAATGTAACAAGAGAGAACAAGGTCAACATTTATCTTTCAATGGAATAAAAAAAAAACTTAGAAAATTTATAAAATTTGTTTAGAAGAACGAACGAGAGCAGGGGTTCCCAAGTGGGATCATGAGCTGATATTTTGAAAGCATGAGCTTGCTGTGGAGTTCTGACCAAGTTATAACAGCAGTACAACCCATAAATGCAGTGGCAACAAGAGCAGGTCAGAGACTTGGAATACTGTGGCAAGTGACTTGCCAAAGCCTGTCCACCATCTAACAAAGTATAAATCAGGAATATGATTAAGCACTCCTCAATTGCCAGGAAGAGTTCCAACAACACTCAAGCAGCTTGACATCATTCAGGACAAAACAGTCCACTTGACTGGCAGTGCATCCACAAGCATCTACTTCCTCCATCACCAAACTCTATGTAGCAGTGTGTACTATCTACAAGATGCGCTGCAGAAATTCAAAGATCCTCAGACAGCACGTTCCAAATCCACGACAACTTCCATCTAGAAGAACAAAGGCAACAGCCAAAAGGAAACACCAGCACCTTCAACTTGCCCTCCAAGCCACTCACCATACTGACTCAGAAATATAATCACCATTCCTTTACTGTTGTTGGGTCAAAAACCTGGGACTTCCTCCACAATGGCATCGTAAGTCCACCCACAGCAGGTGGACTACAGCAGTTCAAGAAGGCAGCTCAACATCACCTTCTCAAGGGCAACTAGGGACAGGCAATAAATGCTTGCCAGCCAGCAACACCACAAAATGAATAAAAACACCCACTCTATTTTCGCAAAATGATTATAACTTTCAAACTTCAAAATTGGATTACAAAGGGGAACAGCAAATTAGGGCCGTCAAATGGATTGGGAATCTGGGTCAAAAAGGAAAGATTTGGCCTCAGATTTCATAGCATTTGAATATGACTTTTTAAATACAAAGATGACATAGGAGTGCAACTTGCAAGAGACTAGTAAACCAGTCAATGTCAGCAACCAGTATAAACTGTCTACGCGTCCCTTCACTGAACTTGCACCTTAGATTTAGTAATGTAAGAAATTGCATCCAGGCACAAATATGTGCTGATGCCAAAAGACGGCAAGTGTTGAGACACCTGGTTTGCAACAGTATTTGCATATCCAAGAAACTGAGAAACCACAAACATATAGATGAACTTTTAAGTCATGGAATATTTTGCAGTTTAAGTATAATTACTCAATAGTCAATTGCTACTTTGTAACTAGATCTTGGAGATCCAGTTAAATTTCAATGTAAAATATGTTTATAAAATTAAGTGCACATACTACCATTTGTCAGTACAGTTACCATTAATGCTGCAACTACCTTCTCACATATCACTTTAGTATCTGAGTTGTGTGCGCTATCCTGAGCAACATTTCATTAGTGTTACAGTGCTACTATTTTAGCACTGATAGCATTGCTAACAGTGCAAGTATGGTAATATCAAGTTTTACCAGGACTACTTAATGTAATTCTAATATTTGGCCTTGTGCATCCAAAAGTACTGTGCAGTGTAGAAACAATTTTGTGCTGGGTTTACTTCAAATATTCAAAACGCAACTCGAGTAAGACATACTGTTCGTGCAGCATCTCTAATGATGAGTTTTCTTTAAAATTATGTATCCAAAGTGTCTGTCGCAAATGTGTGCAAGTTTTGAGTTTACTGCACCTAAGTCCTTGAACATGCTTAAATGCTTCATCATATTCATTAGATGAATGTTGAGAATTGGCATGGGAATCATCTCAATACTTACCAGTAAAATAAAAAGCAAAATACTGTTAATGCTGGAAATCTGAAATAAAGGCCAAAAATTTTGTTAACATGCAAAAACTGGGTAGCAAGCAAGGAGAGAAAAACAGTGGGTTAAGAATTTGAACTGATGAATGTCCATCGTAATCCTTGCTTTTAAAGGAGTGTCAGTTCTGATCGCTAAAAAGGCTAAACCAGCAGTTTCCATTTACAGACTTCGTCATTCCTAAATCTCATTGAATATTCTCAATGAGATAATTTTCTCAGAAGGAGTCAATGGAGTATGATAAATCTTTGCGTGTTATTCTCTCACGAGTTTCTCCAAGGTTCTGCAGTAAAGCAAAGATGACTTAATGCGCACCAATCCTTCCTTCCATATGATTGCAACTTAATCTGTTTAAGCTGTGATAGTTCTAGAGCTTGTGCAGTCACTTAAAATTTCTTTTTGTGTTAATTCACACCTGACTGAACAACCACATCTTTTTCTTAGTTGTCACCACACTGCCCCTAAACTGGGAAAAAAAATGCATCTTTCCCCACTGTCATGGCCCATGTTGGAAACTTGTTATCCGGTTCATAATTTGAATCACCAGAGTTCAAGCCTAAGTATTTTACGAAATTTATGTCCGATAAAAATTCTTTTTGAAACTCTCAAGAAACCAAATAAGCAACATTAATCACTAAAGAACGTCCTTTATCGGATTGAGACATGAATTAAACAAAGCAAAACTGTTACATTTTATCAGAGGTGTTGGCAAAATTTCTAGATATCATTGCCGTGAAAGCTTTAGTTTCCTGCATTCAAAATGTGATTTCTACAGTTAATAGGAGAACTTTCTTTTTATATGGTGCCGTTCACAGATTCTCAAGACATCCAAATGTTCCCAACAGCTAGCTAATTAAGTGTTGCAAGGTGAGGAAAGACTGTAGCTAATTTGGATACAGCAAGGATAGACAAATGATAGAGATAAATGACCAGATAATTTTTTTCGTGGTGTTAGCTGCAAGATAAATGTTATTCACAATACCAGAAAGAACTAAAACAGAAATTGCTGTTAAAACTTAGTAGGTCTGACAGCACCTGTAGACAGAAAGAGTTAACGTTCCGGGTCGAGCGACCTTTCTTCAAAACTAACTGCAGCTAGGAAAAGGTTAGTATATACCCTGAAGATGGAGTTTTTTTTGGGGGGGGGTGCGGTTGGAGGAGAGTAGAACAGTAGTTGGGCAGACAAAGGACATGAGACTGGGAGAATCAAAGCCACAATGGGGACCATGAGGATAGCAGCCTCCATGACAAGATCCTGGTGTGTGGGGGTCAGGGTAAGGACACAGGAGAAGGTGCTCAGTCTCTAAAATTATTGAATTTGATACAGCCCTAAAGGTTGCAGGATGTCCAAAACGAGATGCTGTTCCTCCAGCTTCCGCAGAGCTTCGCTGCAGCACTGCGGCAAGCTCAAGGCAGAGATACTGGCCAGAGAACACAGTGGTGTGTTGAAGTAGCAGGCGAAAATAAGCTTGGTCATTTCAGCAGACAGAACATAGGTGTTCTGCAAAGAAGTTTTCCAGTCTGCATTTTGTCTCCCCAATGTAGAGGAAACTATATTGTGAGCATTGAGTGCAGTAAACTGATTGTAGCACATTTGAAATAGTTTATATGGATTTTAAAACATTTTTGACAAGGATCTTTTGACATGACAGACCACTTGGGAAAGCAAAACTCCACAGGATCCTAGGGAAAGTTGGAAGTTGAAACTAAAACTGACACAGTGGCGGGAAACAAGTTATAAGACACAATGAGCTTAATGTGTGCCATAAATTTTCTATGTTCCTATGGCAAAATGAGAAGGCCAATAACTAAACATGTATAGATTTTGAATCAATTTGGGAGAAATTAGGAGAAAACTAAAACAACAACATTCTACAAATTTGGTCAATGAGTGCCCCTGAACCAGAGTTTTGAATATTAATCATTTAGTTCATCTAGTTTATTCATGATGTAGCTCAGCATAGAAAATTAAATTCAGTCTCTGGTTTGTTCCAAGTCAGTTGAGGCCAGCAAGGATGCAGTATCAACATTCCAAAGACTTTAATACCTTGGGTTAGGGAAGTTAGAGGAAAAGATGAATATCATGGAGTTCCTGATAACTATGCAGTGGCCTTTGCTGAAAGTGAACTTGCAAATATTAGAAGAGGCAAGATTATGTTTGAGTGCCATTAGGCACACGACTATGTTTACCCTAGTAAACAGTATGCACAGATCATACATCACTAAGTATTATACCATGCCAGGATTTAGAAATGGGATGGTAGTGAAAAAGTAAAAAATACACAATCTCATTTCTTTGCCAGCATATTTAATCATCTAAATACTGTATTAAGGTCCAATATAAAATTAGCTAAAGCATACAAATATGTTGGTGAATATAAGTATTTCTATAAAACAAATTAATATACAAAATTAACCTATAGCTTAAAAAGTCAAAGTCATACATGGAGCCATTTTGCCACAATATTTTCAAATATTTTAAAATTGATATGTACTAATAACAGAAAATTACTACTTCCATGAAACTGGACAAAATGAGAAATTTTTATCAGGGGTGTTTTTCCATCCTAAAAAGTAAGGAGGCAAATTGTAGAAGTAAACTTCTATTCAATTTTATATTCAGGTCAGAGGACTTATACCTGAAAGCTATTTGCTTTTCAAGACAAGCTATTTGCTTCCGATAGATTTTATTTAAAAACTAGACAGGAATTTAGCACAACAATAAATATCTGCTACGTTACTGTATTGATAGACAACTCTAGACAAATATTACATCCAGTGCTTCCCCTTTTATTTATTAGTCATTTTCAATGCTTCAGTGTCTGTTTCATCCAATTTGCAGACTGCATGCAGCATGAAGCTCATCATCATGCCACTGAAAAGCCCAAAAACATTGCACGTCACAAGCTTACGCCAGCCTGCCACCAATCTGCAAGTCTGCGCTCTTGCAGCACCAGCACAGCTCTCTTTTCCAAAGGAGCTTTCAGTCAATGTGTTCGCACCGCTAGCTAGTCTTTGCACAAGTACTTCATTACCATCAACAAGTTAAGGACAGGACCACCAGCTGTGAAGGCAAAGGTTTGGGCTTCAATTAATCAATTGAACGGACAAGTAAAGGAAATGTTTGTTTTCATTCATTCTCGAGAAAAAATTCTATAGTTCTAAGCCAGTGGAAATTAAAGCAGGGCAAGGGCAAAGCTTTGGGAGGAAATGTTACAGCTGGGATAGGTGAAGATTTGTTACGGCATTTTTCCTTTTCCTTTCAACTGGAATACTCGCCATTGTCTTGTGTGAAAGGAAACAGAAATCCTTTTTGTATCGCATCTTTTCAAAAGCTGCCTCTTCCATTGGAACTTCTTTCCAGTTCACTGCTCGAGGAGTCTGAACAGAAGGATAGTTGAATGCAGTCTCCAATGTGCAGAAAAGAATGGGTAAGTGTTTGTTTTTTTAAAATCCCATTTCATAAGACAGGAAGGGAAATACAGGGGCTTGGAGGGATGAAGGGGGAAGGAGCAGCAAATTACTTCGTGTGTTGAAAGCATAGATCGATTCTCACATTTAAAAACAAGATCACATCCGACAATTCTATAATCATTAGCTACGGAGCTTTTGTGGGGGAGGGGTATGAAACACTTAAATCACCACATACGATGTACTGTTCAGACTGGAAACCTAAATGAATTTCATTTGATTGCCACCTACAGGTTTGCATTCGAAGTGGCCATTGGGGGGGCCAACAACAGTGGCACTGTGTGTGATGAGCATGCTGTTGAAAATGCTGCCTGCCTCAGGCACAGCATGTCCACAAAAATGCAGATGCGAGGAGCTGCTCTTTTATTGCGATTCCCAAGGTTTTCAAGGAGTACCCGATAATGTCTCCCATGGGTCTATCGGCTTGTCGCTCAGGCACAATACTTTTGTTGAACTGCAAAATGATCAGTTTACAAAATTCAGCCAACTTACATGGCTCTATTTAGATCACAACCAGATTTCAGTTATTCAAGTGGATGCCTTCCAAGGACTATATAAACTCAAAGAATTAATCCTCAGCTACAACAGGATTGTGCGACTGGCAAATACTACATTCAGCCAACTGATTAACTTGCAGAATCTGGACCTGTCATTTAATCAAATTACTTCTCTGCAACCAGAGCAATTCCATAGCTTACGTAAACTTCAAACACTGCATCTACGTTCAAATTCACTAAGGACCATTCCTGTCAGGGTTTTCTGGGACTGCCGAAGCTTAGAGTTTTTGGATATAAGCAACAATCGTTTGCGAAGCCTAGCTCGTAATGGCTTTGCAGGATTAATCAAACTCAAGGAGCTTCACCTAGAGCACAACCAGCTGACAAAGATTAATTTTGCTCATTTCCCTCGGCTAATTAGTCTCCAAACACTATTTTTACAGTGGAACAAAATTAGCATCCTGCTATGTGGAATGGAATGGACTTGGGACACACTGGAAAAGCTCGATGTAACTGGAAATGAGATTAGAACAATTGAGCCTAATGTTTTCTTAACAATGCCAAACCTAAAGATACTTCTGATGGATTCAAATAAGCTTACCACACTGGGTGCCCAGATTGTTAATTCATGGAAATCTTTAACTCACATCGGTCTTTCTAGAAACATGTGGGTTTGTAACAAAAATATTTGTGCCCTGGCCTCCTGGCTAAGCAGTTTCCAAGGTCGATGGGAGAATTCAATGGTTTGTGCTAGCCCACAGCACACACAAGGCGAGGACATCTTAGATGCTGTTCATGGATTTCAAATCTGCAGTAATCTTTCAGCAACCACCACACAAATAACTACTGGCTATACAGACTCTACACAGCTATCAGAATCCACTGAATACGCAACAGAATTAATGTCTACTGGCTCCAGTACAGAGGATACTGAAAATCCCACTATAGAAACAACTACTGAAGACTTCCTTGAGCCTGATAATACTCTCTTTACTCACAGGATAATAACTGGAACAATGGCTCTATTGTTCTCTTTTTTCCTCATTATCCTTGTGGTGTATATATCACGGAAATGCTGCCCCCCTACTCTAAGACGTATAAGGCATTGCTCCATGATGCAACACCGAAGGCAAATTCGCCACCAAGCCAGGCAACCCATGGCAGATTTATCCACACAAGTACCCTATAATGAATATGAGCCCACCCACGAGGAAGGCGCACTGGTGATCATAAATGGTTACGGACAATGCAAGTGTCAGCAGCTGCCTTATAAAGAATGTGAAGTATAAATTACTGAGCTCATGTAACCATCATTCAGTTTAAGAAATGGGAAATCTGTGAGTAAAAAACTTTTAACTACAGAATCGAACTTTAATATTTTTTATTTGCAGAATAAAGTTACCAAAATTCTGGCACTGGCTCTGTTACTCTAAATTGTACCTGATGCTATGAATGAAGGTTAGTTTAGATTTTTCAACCTAAATTTGCATCATGTCATACACTTAAATTTATTTTTGTTATAATTAGTTGGTTGGTGGAAGAAATTATTTCGGTAATGGTTTCACAATACAGCTTTTTAAAAGACATACTTAAAAACATTTTTCAAAAAAAAAACAAATTTTCTTAGCCATGGAAAGTGATGATGAAGGCAGTCTGTCACTGAAAGATCAAACTTTCTATTATCTAATGTCCTTGGCATCGTCCATACCACAAAGACTTTCAGATAAGTCAGCTACTATAAGTTATTAAATAATGGGTTCCATTTGAAACCGTGCCCATTCTGTTTCATAAGGTAGAAATCAGGAAGAATTAACGGTCAGCTGTGTTTATGAGATGTCAAAATGTAAACAAGATTTCTTGTGCTCTGTACTGACAGGATAAGTGAAGCTTTTGCTTGTTTAGCAGATCAACAAACTTTACAATTAAGCAAGGTACATTAACATGGCTAACAGCTAGCTGTGCTTTCATAGAAGTGGTCATGAAACTCAGTCATACAATAATTTTGCTCTCCTTAACCTTGAATATGAGACAAGTTATAAAGCCAAATACAATGACCCAGGGATTATAAAACCAACCAAACTGTAGTTTATATTTTTAGAAGAACATCTTGAAGTAAGTTAGCATTGTTAGAAATATTGTTACACAAGACATTTAAGTGCAGGTTAGCAATTTGTTGCCATATCCATATGGCACACTGCTTTATGTATTTACTTAATGTAATGTTCAACTGGTTGATTCAATGAAAGAACTGCCACTCGGACTTCAGTCAAATTACAGAAGAAAACAGGAATATGTTCATGTGTTTGTGTGACAAATTAATGCATTACAGAAATATAATGCACAATCAAAACCTCTTAATTTTTACTGAATGTCAATTTTATCAATGCAGCATACTGCTGCTCACTCAGGAAAGAAGGTTATAAGATATGTAATTTCTGTTGTTAGGGGAGGGGTGATGAGGAAGACACTTCGAAATTTTATGAAACAACAGCCCAGCTCAACCACCTCATCAGCTTGTTGTGTTCAACTGCAGTCACAGTCAGTTTCAAGGTACAAAGAGCTAGAGTGGGCACAGAATCAAAGCAATACAAACAAACGTCAGTGTAAAGGCAGGAATTAAGTATCATCAAGCAAGGGTCAAAGAACATAGGGAAGGGAAGAAAAAAAAACATGGGAAAGACAGGCCCACTAGTTATTAAATCGAGGGTTCAAATTCAAAGTAATCGTAACTTTGTAGTACAATGCTGCCCCCTTTACGCAAGCAGCTTAAAAATAAAGTAATATAATGTACTGAATTGGCAATGATAAAGGCCATACCTGTCTCCTTTGGGTTAGTACGTATAATATGTTATTATATATGGATTTAAACAGGCCTAATTTCTGCTATGTCTTATAGTCTTAGAGAGCAGTATATGAGAGCAACACCACAGATCCATGCCGAAATCTAGCCAATAAATTTAATTTATATGCCATTGGTATGAATTAAATTCCAGCTTAAAACCAAAATCTGAAAACCGCCATTAGATCATCATTGTCTCCTCTGTGTAATTTGACCTGAGTGTCCAAAGCATTAGTATCCACATCGGGGAAACCAAGCGGAGGCTTGCGGACCGCACTGTGGAACACCTACGTTCGGTTCGCGATAAACGACTGCACCTCCCAGTCGCGAACCATTTCAACTTCCCCTCCCACTCCTTGGACGACATGTCCATCCTGGGCCTCCTGCAGTGTCACAATGATGCCACCTGAAGTTTGCAGGAACAGCATCTCATATTTCTCTTGGGAACCCTGCAGCCCAATGGTATCAATATGGACTTCACAAGCTTCAAAATCTCCCCTCCCCTGACTGCATCCCAAAACCAGCCCAGCTCGTTCCCGCCTCCCTAACCTGTCCTTCCTCCCGCCTGAAGGAGGGTCTAGGCCCAAAACGTCAGCTTTCCTGCTCGGCCTGCTGTGTTCATCCAGCTCTACACCTCGTTATCGCAGTATCCAAAGCTGCTTTTCAGTGAAGATTACCAGGAACTTTACCATGAATTCTCCTTCCCTACCCCAAATTGCAATAAATTCTTAACACTGAATTTCTACAGATTCTGAAGCAAGGATTCTGAAAACAACAGAACAGAAATGTAACCAATGCACCGATTGATCGAAGTGCATTGCGCATGATGCTCTGTAATTTAGCACAAAACTCAAGAGAAAGAGTGGTAGATGCTGACCACATGGACTTCAGCAACGAGTTCAATAAGATTTTGTACAGTAGATTGGTTAGCAAAATTAGATCACATGGAATCCAGGAGACCTAGCCAAATGGATACAGAATTGGTTTTAAGTTAGGAGACAGAGGGTGAAGGTAGAGGGCTGTTTTTCAGACTGGAGACCTTGTGACCATTGTTGAACCGCAAGGATCACTGCTGGGTCTACTGCTTTTTGTTGTTGATTTGGATGTGAATAGGGGAGGTATGGTTAGTAAGTTTGCGGACAACACCAAACTTGGTGGTGGACCATAAAAAAGGCTGTCTCAGAGTACAACGGGACCCTGATCGCATGGGCCAATGGACCGAGGAGAGGCAGAGGAAGTTTAATTTAGATAAACGTGAGGCATTGCATTTTTGTAAGGCAAAACCGGGCAGGGCTTACACAATTAATCATAGGGCCTAGGCAGTATTGCCAAACAGAAAGACTTAGGGGTGCTATGCATAGTTCCTTGAAAGTGGAATGGCATGTAGACAGGGTGCTGAAAAAGGTGTTTGGCACACTTGCTTTTATTGGTCAATGCAATGAGTACAGGAGTTAGGATGTTACGTGTACGACACTGATGAGGCCAGTTTTAGAATACTATGTTCAATTCTGGTCTCCTGCTATAGGAACTATGTTGTGAAACTTGCAAATCTCTTTGAATCCTTTCAAGGATGTTGCCAGGATTGGAGTGTTTAAGCCATACAGAGGGGGTGAATTGGCTGGGGCTTTTTCCTCTGGAGCGGAGGTGGAGGGCTGACCTTAAAAGAAGTTTATAAAGTCATGAGGAGCACGACTAGGGTGAACGGCCACGGTCTTTTTCCCAGAATAGGGGAGTCCAAAATTAGACAGCATAGGTGTAAGGTGAGAGGGGAAAGATTTAAAAGGGACCTGATGGGCAACTTTTTCACACAGAGGGCAGTGTGTGTATGGAAATGAGCTGCCAGTGGAAGTGGTGAAGGGTGGTAAATACATTTAAAAGCCATCTGGATGGGTATATGAATAGGAAGAGTTTAGACGATCTGGACCAAATGCTGCCAAATTGGATTAGATCAGTTTAGGATTTCTGGTTGGTGCATAAGTGTTGGAAGAGTCTGTTTCTACGTTGTACAACTCTGAGTCTATACCACTGAACTGTTAAAGTCTGTTGATCTTACATTAATATGAGCACATGTTTCATCTTGCATCCAGTTATGTCACATCCGATATAAAAGAATTAAAATTATTTCCTTCTTTACACTGCTTAGAATTATTTCCAGGTTCTGTGCTGTGTATCTCTATGCCGCAGTTACAATGAGGGCCATTTCTGTGGTCAGCAATGAACACCAACACTAATAAACCACAACTGGCACATGGGATTCTCCAATAACAGAACCTAAAATTGTCTAACAATTCTCATTTGGTTTAATGTTCACTCATCCCGATCTTGTGCTGCGACTCCCTAAGCATTTGTTAGTCAAGCACAATCTCAACTAAACTCCAGAAATATTGCTAAAATTACTTTGCAGAATCTTTACACCACTTGAACTACCTTCTCTTCATTTGTTTGATAGAGAAACAAAAGATTTTCCTAGTTTATGCAGTTGATAAATCAGCCAAGAACAGCTAATAGAAGTACTAGATACACAGTTAATAATACAGGCATGTTGATCCTAGAATTTTTTTTTACTGTCAAGGTCTAAAACGGAACTTTCATGAAAGACGTACCTGCGAAGAGATGATGTTTATTCCAACTAGCAGAGTAATTTTTTAACACCAAATTAAAACTTTCAGTAGTCTCCCTGATAAGGGAATTTAAAATCTGGATTTAGATTTTTGTTAAAACATATCCAACAATGAAAACCTAAATGGCCAATTGGAACTAGTACTTAAGAAAAAGCAATATCAAATACCAGCAATGAGACTCAAAAAATTTAAGTTCATGTCAGAGAAAGTGATAGAAACTGTGAAGTTGTATTCAATCATCTGGCTAGAAATGGGAGTAAAATAAATGGCTCATGCTCCAGGATCTGATTACAATCCAGTGACCTCATGGGAATTGCTATGTGAAGGAAGGGTCAGGAAAGGTTTATAGTGCCTCACCACATCGGTCTAGGAATACAAGAGGAACAGCATCAGTAGAACAATATCCAGCATGATTCAGTATCATGATATGGTAAGTGAAAATTAGATTTGAAAAAGGACAGAACAACTGGCTATCTGTTGATGCTGTGTGCGCAAGAAGTTGTACATTTTTGCGCAGACAAAGCCCGTATAAGTAGTAGTAAAATGAACAAAAATGAATTTATTCTCAATGATGTAACTGCTTTTTTTAAACAAAAAAAAATGCCATCAGAACTTGAAATGACCAACAAGCTTACATACAAGGCTGCAGTTAAAACACCACACAAAATGATAATATCCCCAAGTGACTCCCCCAGTCCTACAACAAATGCACTCATTTATTAAATTTCTGGCATACAGCTTTGGCCTCAAGTTGAAAACATATTGCCAGAATATTGGGGGGTGGCGCTGCAAGGGATGGGGGTGCGACAGAGAGAGAGGGCAAGCATGCAGATGGTGAGTGAACAGCGACAGCGCGAGAAAGAGCACGAGCGGTGAGAGAGGGAACGTGCATGACAGCAAGCCATGAGAGACAGCACGTATACACGGCCAAGTACGAAAGGAGAGAAAGCACGTGAGTGGTGAGAGAATGCATGTGAGTGGTGACAGAATGAGAGAGATCGAGGGGAGAGAGCTAGAGTGAGCAACAGAGAGTAAGGGGTATGAACAAGAGCGGAAGAGAGAGAAGGAGGTGGGGAGGGACAGAGGGAGGGAGAAATGTGAAAGCTAGGCAGGAACAAAAGGTTAACAATATTTGCCATTAATAGAAACAGAATTCCTATGGTGCAGAACAGGACTATTTAAACCACTGCGTCTTCAACGACTCTCTGAAGAGCATTCACCCATACCCAAGTGCCAACCCTACTCCCGTAATTCCACGTGTTTTTTTTAAACCATGGTTGGCCCGCCTAATCTGCACATCCTTTGGCACACTTCTTTAAGTATGGCCAATCTACCTAAATTGCCCATCTTTGGACCATTTCTTTACATTACAAAAAGTCCACCAACACTGGAACGTTCAAATCTTGGGGCTGGCTTTCTATAACTGGCAGAGACCATTGTTTGCATGAATTGTTAAGCATAGTATCCACTGACTTCCCAAATGTTTGTCCATTAACACTACAGGATTGTCTCTGGCACTGCTGAATAAATCCAGTAAATGAATGCAATGTTCCAATTAGAGACAGTGAAATTCTCTGCTTATTTTGGACACCAACTGCAAAGCTGAATGGTTTCTTCCTGAAGCATTAGAGTGAAGACTGCCATCTCAGTTCTAGCTACAGGTGGTCTGTATTTGCAGTGTAACCATTAGGCCAGTATTTAGAACCCTCGAGGCACTATGGCTGTTGTCCCTGCCCGAGATCAAGGAGGCCCATGTTCAAGTCCCACCCGTTCCACAGGTATGTAACATCTCCAAACAGGATGATTAGAACCAGAGATTAGGTCAGTGTTTAATTTACTAGCCAGACTATTAAAAACTGCACAAATGTTAATTAGTTGTTTAATCTATCCTACAACATAAACAATGCAATCTGACAAATGTAGCTTCATCATAAAACTGTATCTGCGATAAATACTTCCAAATTACCAAAGCAACCCATACAAGGCTTGTAAAAATAGCACCGTTTTGAAATTCTTTTACTTCACTCTTCCAAATTCCAACAACAAACTCAGAAGCATGGCACTTCATCAATGCTTCATTCGTCACCTTAAACATTCATTCTTTCCACTATCAAACCACCGTGAGTACTACATGTCAGATACACTAAAGCAACTTGCCAAGATTCATCCAGGACCATGTTCTAAACTAGCAGTTTCCACTGTCTAGAAAAATAAGTGGCAACAGACGCATGGGAACATTACCACCTGCAAGTTTCCCTCCAAACCACATACCATCCTGACTGGTATCCTGCTTTAATTTTGCCCTGCATTATGACTGAGCTTTACCTGAAGCCAACATTAGGTACTGAGTGGCACTGCCAAAGCACATCAAGTATCTGGGCACCAAAGCCTACTAAATAGTACCTCTGAAAATTAATGTTAAAGTTCAACTAATTTAAACAGCTGGCCTGCAAGCATTTGGAATTTTAAAAACAGCTCTGAAACTATTAAAAAATAAGCAATAGTAGGTGGCTGTCCTTTCAATAATTCAATAGAAGAAATTTCTTTTTTAAACAAATCAAAAATGAAAATTGTGGGCTATGGATTGAAGGTTAATGTACAAAAGTGAATTTTAAAGGTTTTTAAAAACATTTAGCCAAATCTACAACATAAAATAGAACTTGAAATAAAACGTGTGTTGCACTGTGGACTATAGATTGAGAAAAATACTACAGTGTTTGGTAATTAACTTTAGCAAATGGCTTTGCAGTAATTAAATATTTAGTCAGGGTCACAGTGCACAAAAAGCCAGCCTGTTCTATTTGCTTTGATCAGTCTGACTCCTTGATCAGTCCCCAGTCCTGAATTTTGCTTACCTTTTCAAATCTTGATCTACTACACTTTTGAAAATTACTGAACCTGCGTCAACCTTGCTATCAAGCAGAGGCTGACCATAACACACTGTAAAAATGATTAAATGCGCCCCCCCACCCCATTAGTAATTATCTTAAATGTGTCCAACATGATAACCCATCAAATTTGAATACTTTAATTAAATTTAAACGTAACCAGCTCTGCTCGAAAATTAATTCCAGCTTCTCCAGTCTCTCTGCATAACTGAACTTTGGCATCCCTGGTATTTCTGAAACATGCTTATTGATAATGTAGTTGCCACATTTAAGGAAACTGGGCAGTTTTGAAAACACAATTTCAATGCCAAATTCATGTAATAAATGGATTCAACATTCTAACATTAGCAAAAACAAAATGGTAAAATCCATGCCTCGCACAAACATAAGATACAAATTTAACCCATCATACTATTGACAAAAATGATGGTTTACATAACAGAACTAAATGCTTAAATTAACCTGATTGTTATGAGTATTAGAATTAAGCTCAGAGCTCTGGGTATTTCTGAAAAGATTTTTAAACAAATGTACACACTTATCAATGTGTGCACAAAGTCTTGAAAATACCGTGTTTGATACCATGATATGCAGTAAACTACTCCTTTATAAGTCAACTAAACAGAACAGGGAACTAAAAGTAGAAAACAAAAAAGCAAATCTCAAAAGGAATTTTAAGAATTTAGGAATTATGAGCGTGGGCAGGTCAGTCAACCCTTTAAATCTGCATTGCCATTAACCATCCATTTGGCTGAGAGTCATCCTCAACTCCACCTCCTTGCACTATGGTAAAAGCCTACTTCAAATACAATGACTTGAATACAGCGCATTAACAGGCTCATGGCTGATTCTTGCAACTGGACCCACAAATGTAATTCACCATGTTGCTATTACACACACACACAAAAACATCATTTTCCTGTGCAAGGATGACTGACTATTAACTTCCTCAGAATACTAAATCAGGTTTATCAATAGACTTTGGCATAGAACATTAAATACTGTTAAGCAGTGTCCAACATTATATTTCAGTATGGATCTCATTCATGATACATTGATGTCAGTTTCTTTTTATAAAACAGTGTGGTAATTTACAATTAATACAGTTTTTATTTATTTTACAATTATGTTAAAAAGGAGGGTAAAAGACAAACAATTACATCTGACAAAGAATTATTGATTGTTATGATTGGTATCTGCCCAAAGAAACAGAGTACACCTGATAATGTATATCCAAGTTTTATTTTCAGTAGGAACCAAAACCTTGACTGGAGATCAAATATTATTAACGTGACATTGTAGCCAGTTGAAAGTGAACTTTTATGAATTAGTTTGATGAAAATAAACTACATTTAAATTTTGTAATCCCAAGACTAATCACTTTCACCAGTTGAATCGAAAGAATGGAATAGAATGCATTTTAGAGCACAGTGCACCCTGAATAAAGTCTTGACCTTGCTTAGTACTTTGCAAATAGATTTGTCCAAGGTAATGTCAACATTATTAACAGGCAAGACTTTAAAAAATCAGATATGCAGTCATCCCTTCTCCACAAAACACAACAACCCCCAAGTTAGGCAGTGGGTGGAAAACAGAAGAAATGGATTGTTAAAAATGACCTTTCAAAGTTTATCTATGAGCGCCATCTAGACTAAAAGGTTGGTGGTGCAAGTGCACAGCAGAACACAAAATTGAACTGTTAACATGCTTAATCTCTCAATTAATCTCAGAACACAACATTTCAAATTATTAGATTGGATGCAAAAATAGCGGACAAAGATTATTGCTTCAGTTAATTTATCAAAAATTATGACTGGCAATTATTCATTTTAATGCACCAGTGTTCAGGTTTCCATACTCTGTCGCAGGAAAGTAGAAAATCAACATTAATACGATCTTAAACATCTACAAACCTGAGCTATAACAATGGAAAACAAAGGAAAATCTATTTGTAAATTAATACAACATAAGAAACATTTTGAAGCTATTTTTGAAAGAATCTAGAAACAGTATGTCGTGTTTCATACCAACAAAACAGTTTTGAGTCCAAATGTGGTCCCAAGGTAAAGATGTCACTGAGCAGACTATGGATAAGAGTTAATAACTACTTGAAATTTCCAGCTAACATTTTTGTTGCATCAGTTGTTTATGAGCAGTCTGCAAAACCACAGACCATTAGTGAGTCCACGTTTAGAATTCTGTGTTCTGCTCTGGAAGCCAGAATTACATGCCCAGGTTTGGAAACAATGTTTTTCAAGCACAGTTCAGGAAAACTTGAAGTCTTATGTTCAAGAAAGCCTAAAGCTAAAGTGGTTTACACTAGGTAAATAAAACTGAAGAACATCATGATGCAACTTCTTAAAAAGGTGAAAATTACAGATCTGTACATAAGCATTATAAAAACACCAGTTTCAAAGTGGGTGTTGATTTTAAAAAACTGCATATGCAATCTAAAGCAGGCTTATAAAACTACATAAGGACAATTGGATACGAATATGGGAATGCTGAATATTTCAGATCATCTTTGGTAATCAGCAAAACTAAGTGGTTACATAGAACTTTCCATCAAGATATTTCCTTGATGAAGGTTCAATGGACTGAATAGGATTTTTTCATTCCATAGTTTCCTTATGGAGAATTTTGGAAAACTACCCTGGACATTAAAGATAAGCTTGGAACCGAAAAGACAGCTCTTTCCTTGGACCATACCGAAAGTTCATTCTAACATTTTATCACAAGGAAACAGCCTTTTGGCTCCAAAAGCAAAAGTAGCAAACAAAAAAAAATGGATCACTTTTCATTGTGCAACCTGATTATTAGAACGACCTTAAAACGCACCTAACCATCCACATTCTAAGCAAATTAGATCCAAATTTTTACCTTGGCTCACAGTCGACAATCTGGCACCATAAGATACTCAGGAACTTGGGTATGCAGAAAACTCTGTGGCAATTATTAAACAGGATTAAATATTCCAAACATCCTGACCAATATTTATTGCCTTTGTTGAGTGATAATGAAACAGAGTACTAGGTTATTTATCACCAGAAAGCGAATGACAACATGGCAAGATAAGGACCTGTATAAAAACGAACGAACGGTACAGGAGAAGCAGAAATTGCTGGAGGAAAGGTAAAGAAACCTAACATGGAGATGAAATGCAGGTGTGTTAATGCAAGGAGCGTGATAAATAAGGTCGAGCTGCAGGATCAAGTTGCCATATACAGCTTGCTACAATGGTTGTAATGGAAACCTTGTTTAAACAAACATGTTCACCATTAAAAACCTAAAACATTTCTGAATACAATCTATTCAAGTGGGATAGAAAAGAGGAAAATAAATGAGGGGTATTAGCAATGTTGACCGAGAATAATACTGATCTTCAGAAGAATTATATCACTGAGTTCAAAGACTGAATGAATATTTTCGGTTAGAGTTAAGGAACAAGTAAAAAAGGTGGTTACATTCTTACGTGTGAACTATAGATCCCAATAAGGAGAAATGGGAGCAAATCCAAAGACAAGTTTACTTGTACAGACTTGGGGCTTTAAAAGTAGTACAAGGCGAGCGAAGAATTCCTAAATGGCAGACATGAAAACTTTGTTAATTGAACTATGTTGAATCTAATGAAGAGGGAAAATGCCATTGTATCGGGCTCTTGGAAATGAATACAGGTACACAGCATCTCAAAAATCTGCAGCCTAGGGCTCAGGACCATATAGGATTATTGCTTAAGCACTTCAGGCCTTGGGCAGTTCCAGGAAGCTGGATTGGTTGGGACCAGGGATCCCGCAGAGCATGAGAATAAACTAAGCAACATGAAGTAAGAGTCCTCAAGTGTTGGTATTAGATTGTTGCTGTACAATTAATGATCAGGATTTAGGCACACAGAACAGAATTTCCAAACTTGCAAATTCTAGAAAACATATCAGAATAAGCTGGGCAGTGGATTTTAGAAGGACATAGATGGAAGATAAGTGTTAAATGATGCACTTGAGGAGGCATGTGGAGGGGTATTAAAATATGAATGACATTAGTTTCAGGCAATACTAGGGCAAAGGGACAAATAAGTACTTATTTTTTAAAGTATATTTTTGCTGATGTATGTCACTAACAAGGCCAGTATTTGTTGCTCACCCATAACTGTTTCAGTAAAGTGACTGCTATATCATAAAGGGAAGTTAACAGTCAACAACAACGCGGTGGGTCTAGAGTCAGGTATAGGCCAGACTGGGTAAGGATGGCAGATTTCCTTCACTAAAGGTCTTCACAGAACAGATTGGTTTATGACAATTGATGACAGATATATGGTCATTATTACCGAGGCTAACTTGCAACTGCAGAATTAATTCTGCCAGTTGTCATGGTGGGTTATGACAAAATCCTCAAAACAATCCCCTAGGGTTCTAGATTACCAGCAAGACAGTTAAGTTTATAAGCTACTTGACTTTCATATATGCAAAAATCCTAAACCACAAGATACAGAAGCAGAATTAGGCCATTCAGGCCAGAGACTGATTTGCCACTCGATCGACTGATTACTACTGGATCTCAGCTTGAATGCCGCACAATAGGCTCCTGTGACACTCAGTGGTAGTGCTCCTATTTCTAGGCCAGGAGCCTAGGTTCAAGTCCTATCTGCTCCAAACAGGTGTCATAATATGTCTGAATGGGTTGATTTGGAAATATCTGCAATTTTGAGCACAAAACTTTAAGATAGATACCAAGACGTTGGAAAGGTAAACAAGAGGTTTACCCTTTCAGGCAGTGCACTACAGATTTTAGGCTGTGTTTTTACAAAAAAACCTCTTGTCATCAGCCCTCTGGATCTTCTGCTATTTTGCATCTATATACACAAAGGAACACTTCCCAACCAAAATATACATTTTCCTTTAATGACAAATGACATTACACATATAATCCACGTGTTTTTGATCTAATATATATCTTACGATCAAAAACAAAGTTGCTGGAAAAGCTCAGCAGGTCTGGCAGCATCTGTGAAGGAAAAAAACAGTTAAGGCTTTGGGTCTGGTGACCCTTCCTCAGAACTGATGGTGGCTGGGAGAACGTCAGTTTATGCGCAGAAAAAAGGGAAGGGGATAAGGTAGGGAGTAAACTATAGGCTACAGCCTAAAAAGAGAGAGAAGAGCAGTTGGACAGACGAAGAGTTGATAATGATCAGGTTGGGAGGGTGAATAGTTCTTAATGGGGACTATTAGTGACTAACTGGTGGTGCGTAATAGCAGGCTATGTGGTAACACGGCCTGGTGTGTGGGGTAGGGGGACTGGGACATGGGAGAGTTTAGAACCTGAAATGATTGAACTCAATATTGAGTCCAGAGGGCTGCAGGGTCCCTAAGCGGAAAAATGAGGTGCTGTTCTTCCAGCTCGCTGCAGTGCTCTAGCAAAGCTCAACGCAAGCCAGAGACAGAGATGTTGGCCAGGGAACAGGGTGGTGCGTTGAAGTGGCAGGCAACAGGTAGTTCAGGGTCTTTTTCGTGAGCAGAATATAGGCGTTCTGCGAAGCAGTCACCCTGTCTACGGTTCGTTTCCCCAATGTACAGAAGCCCACATTGTGAGCAGCGAATGCAGTAGACTAGATTCTGGGACGTGCAGGTGAAGTGCTGCTTCACCTGGAAGGTATGTTTGGGCCCTTGGATGCTGGGGAAGGAGGAGGTAAATGGGCAGGTGTTACACCTTCGCCGGTTACAGGAGGAGGGTGCCATAGGGCTGTGTGTGGGTTGGGAGGGGAGGTGGAGGGGGTGTGGTGGCGAAGGAAGTGTGGACCAGGGTGTCCCGAAGGGATTAGTCCCTGTGGAAGGTGGACAAGGGAGGGGAGAGGAATCTGGTAGTGGCATCTTTCCGGAGGTGGCTGAAATGGCATCTGATGATCTTCTGGATGTGGATGCTGGTGGGCTGGGTAGGTAAGGACAAGGTGAACCCTATCGCTGTTGCAGGAAGGAAGAGAAGGAGTGAGGGTGGAAGTGTGCGAGATGGGTCAGACCTAATTGAGGGCCTTGTTGACAATAGAGCTGGGAAATCCTCGGTTAAGGAAGAAGGTGGACATTTCGGAGGCAACCTTGTCGAAGTTGGCCTCATCTGAACATATACTACGGAAACGGAGGAACTGAGAGAATGGGATGGAGTCTTTACAGGAAGTTGGATGTGAGGATATATAGTCCAGGTGGCTGTGGGAGTCAGTGGGTTTGTAGTGGATATTAGTGGCCAGTCTATCGCCAGAAATGGAAGCAGAAATGTTGAGGAAGGGAGGAGTCAGAGACAGACCAGGTGCAAGTGAGGGCTGGGTGAAAACTGGAGAAAAAAATTGATGAAGTCTTCCAATTCCAGACAAGAGCGAGAAGCAGCACCGATGATATCATTGATGTATCAGAGAAAGAGTTGTGGGTGGGGGCCAGAATAGGACTGGAACAAGGAATATTCCACGTACCCTATGAAGAAACCGGCATAACTGGGTACCCATGGCACCCCTCTTACCTGAAGAAAACAAGAGGAGTTAAAAGGGAAGTTGTTGACGGTGGGAATGAGCTTGGCCAAGTGGAGGAGGGTATTGGTGGGTGGGATGGTTCAGGTCTTTGCTCCAGGAAGAAGCGGAGAGCCCCAAGACCCTCCTGGTGGGGAATGGATGTGTACAGGGATTGCACGTCCATGGCAAAGAGGAGGTGGCTGAAACCGACAAACTGAAAGTTTTGAAATCGGTGTAAGGCATCAGAGGAATCACGGATGTATGTGGGCAGGGATTGCGCCGGGGAAGAGAAGACTGAGTCAAGGTAGGAAGAGATGAGTTCTGTGGGGCAGGAGCAGGCTGAAACAATGGGTCTGCCTGGACAGTCCTGCTTGTGGATTTTTGGGAGGAGGTAAAGGCAAGCTCTGCGGGGCTGGGGGACTATTAGTTTGGAAGCAGGGGTGGTGGGGAGGGAGATCTCTGGATGAAATAAGTTACCGTAGTAGATACAATGGCCTGATGTGTCACGGTAGGGTCATGGTCCAGGGGAAGATAGCAGGAGGTATCGGAGAGTTGGCGCTCAGCCTCTGCAACGTAGAGGTCAGCACACCAGACTACAACAGCGCCAGTCTTATCGGCAGGCTTAATAACAAAGTCAGGGTTAGATCTGTGCGCACGGAGTACAGTCAGTTCAGAGGGAGATAGGTTGGACTTGGTGAGGGGAACAGAGAAATTGAGGCGGCCATCAGCTCTGAGGAAGGGTCATCTGACTCGAAACATTAACTCCGTTTTTTCTTTCACAAATGCTGCCAGACCTGCTGGCAACGTTGTTTTTGCTCCTGATTTACAGCATCCGCAATTCTTTCGGTCTCCATACATCTTATGATAATGTATATCAGAAATTCATTGCTTATACTCTTGTTCAGCTATTTGATTGTCTTCAATTCCTTGTACATTCTACTTCACGCAACCTGGCATAACAGAACATTTATGCAAATCAGTAGAGGTCCTGCAACAGCCTCTTGTAGAATCATCGCCTTCCAAGTAAAACATTTTTTTCTGTTATTGCCAGCTTTTTCCCATTCCTAAGAAAACTTTCAACCCAATTGGCTAAGTTACCATCAATTTCAAACATCTGAATATCTTATAAAACTCATTATAGTGTCCTCTGGTGGCAGAATTTGCACACTGAAATGCATCATTAGCCTTGAACAATTAATTCCAACAGCTGCCAATGAATATTTAAAGAGAATCTGGAGATTTTCAAATTAATGTAATATGATCAGGTACAATTTTTTTTTGTTGTTTGATTGTAAAAGTGGTGAGATTTACTTCCATGTTTATTTTGAGTTATGGCAGAAACAAAAAATTGTGCACAACAAATCAAAAGACAGACTTAACAGAAATTGCTAGGAAAAATCAGCAGGTCTGGCAGCATCTGTGGAGAGAGAGCAGAGTTAAGGTTTCAGGTTCAGGGACCCTTCAGATTTTACTTCACTTTACAAATGGAAACCTACTTCTCTCCAAGAAAATCATCCATGTGTGGGATCAGCAGCACGATCAGCAATTATTATTCATCCCTAACTACCCTCAAGGTGGTGGTGGCTCATGTATACACAAATGTATGTATTAGGAGCAATAGGTCATTCAGCCCCTCAAGCCAGCTCTACCAATTAAGATAATGGTTGATGTGATAGTGGCCTTAACTTTCCTGTCTACCCTCATATGCTTCGATTCCCTTGTCAGTCAAGATTCTAACCAACACAGTCAAAAACATTCAATGACCCTACTTTCATTAATCTGGAATTTTCATGAGAGTAAGGACCTTCAGAGAAAAAAAAATCTCATGTTGAATGGAAATCTTCATTTTTCAACAGAGTCACCTAGTTTTAGTCGTCCTAAAAGGGAAACATTGTTATATATCTTATGATAATGTATATCAGAAATTCACTGCTCATACTCTTGTTCAGCTATGAAGTTGTCTTAAATTTCTTGTCTTTTCTACCTCATGCAACCTGGCATAACAAAACATTTATGCAAATCATACTGAACCGAAAACAGACCTTTCAGTCCAACCAGTCTATGCTAAACATAATCCCAAACTAAACTAGTTCCACCTCCCTGCTCTTGGCCCATATTTCTTCAAACCTTTCCTATTCATGTAGTTATGCAAATGTCTTTTAAACATTGTAACTGTGCCCACATTTGCCACTTTCTCAGGAAGTTCACTCCACACGCGAAACACCCTGTGTAAAAAAAAAAATTGGTAATCCAGTCTTTTTAAAATCTCTCCTCCTCCTCCTTTAATAAAGTGCCCCATAGTCTTGAAACCCCCTGTCCTAGGGGGAAGGCAACTACCATTAACCCTATCTATACTCATGATTTTATAAACTTCTATGAGGTCACCCAACTTCCTACACTCCAGTGAAAAATGTCCCAGCCTCTCTTTATAACTCAAACCTTCTGTACCTGGCAACATCCTGATAAATCTCTTCGGACCCTCTCCAGTTTAATAATATCCTTCCACTAACTGGGCAACCAGAACTTAACACATTCTCATTCAATTAAATATCAATCTGTACCTTTCTTCATAACACAAGACTTCAGCCCAGAATCAGTCCTGTGGCTCTCCTTTGCACTGATTCTAATGCAATAATGTCCTTGCTCAAATGTGGAAATCATACATATAGTACTTCATGAGTGGCTTCAAAATGTCCTCGACAACTAAAGCAAAAAACATCCCTAATTTTATATTTCAGTCCCCTTGCAATAAACAGTCCATTTTCCTCCCTAATCATTTGCTGTACATCTGCATACAAACATCCTACTCTTTTGTGATTCATGTACTATGACACATGCACAGACAGCACCTTCCAAACCCATAAGCATTACCATCTAGAAGGGGAAAGGGAGCAGATACACGGGAACACAATCACCTGCAAGCTTCATTCCAAGCAATTTATCACCCTGACTTAGAAACACATCGTTCCTTCATGTTGCTGGATCAAAAATCCTGGATGCTGTTGAGCTTCAGGAGTTATTGCAGCTGCATTCATCCAGGCAATTGAAGAGTATTCCATTCCACTCGATTTGTGGCCAGGCAGAACACACACTTAATATTGGCGACAGATTATTCATCTGAATGTGCCACCTGATAGCACTCTGATGACACCTTGCAACACTTCCTTGATTAATAAAAAAATAGACAGATGGAGCGATTAAGTGGGACAAGTTTAATCTGGCCAGCGTTTTGCGGCCAGATAGTTGCCAATGTTGTATCTATGAATAAAGAAGGCAAAAGATGAGAGTCTGGAAATGCACAAGATAAAGACACAATTTTGAATCTAAAAAGGTTGCATGATGATTATTCTTGTCAATTCTGTCATAAACAGATGTATCCATGATAGGAAGACTGGTGATGCTGAGGTCAGGAAAGTTTTTCCCTCATGTTTGTTCGCTTATCATTTGCACAAACCCAAGTCCGGAAAATTAGTCGTTCAGGACTCGTCAGTCATGATTGTAGCACCAAGCTGTTCTTGCTGATGAACAAAGTCCTTCACCCAGAAAACCCTTCTGCCCACATTCTATTCTTTTAATCTAATGTCATTAGATTTTATCGGGCTTACGAGTAATTGAAGACTCCTAGGGTTGCTTTCAACTTTACATCACCACTATCATCTGTAGGGCATAACATACCCAGGAATGATAATAGAAAAAAGACCGCTGAAAATATGATTTTGCAGGTATAACAGACTGTAAAATGATTAAATATTTGATTATGGGTTTATAAATTTCACATCAAAGTTACACTTGAAATGTTAATGGGATAACATCCCATTAATATTTATGCTCCTTACCTTCCTACACAGGGGTATGTGGAAACTGTCTTAAACTTCCTGCCTGAATGGGATTGGGTGGAAAAAGTCTGTAAAGGTGTGAGACATCTGTAATTCTGTAAGGGGATGAAACTTCTGTAAGAGGGTGAAACTTCTGTTTATACTGAAGTGGCCAGGTCAGTGACCTTTTGTTCAAGCCAGACACTTCTGCGGCTTGAAATCGCATCCTTTCGTTATCAGTCACTTCGCGAACGATCGATATTGTATCCTGTTCTTTTATGTTCCGAATGTAGTAATTGTTTTTTTGTATTAGCTAATTCATACACAGTATAAAAAGCGGGGACTGTCCGCTGTTCAGGGAGAATCGCTTATAGAACTCAGCACTCTGTGCCGGGTTGTGGAGTGATCCTCCACAGCTTGTACTTGCTTAATAATAAAGGATTGTGTTTTTGTAGCCAGGTCAGTGTCTTGCTATTGCATCAAGTCCGTGAGGGTCTCCAAAAACGAACCTGACACACTGCAGTGTTTAAACTAGTTTGG
Source organism: Ginglymostoma cirratum (assembly GCA_024137785.1). Lineage (NCBI taxonomy): Eukaryota > Metazoa > Chordata > Chondrichthyes > Orectolobiformes > Ginglymostomatidae > Ginglymostoma > Ginglymostoma cirratum. The sequence goes on from JAHRHZ010000251.1 coordinate 3,279,989, forward strand.
CAGGGGTGTAGGATTCTGAAGAAGAGGGGCCAATCGAGAAATCAGGGGAAAATATATTAGCCATCAAGAGCAAGTTTACTATTCAGGATAGTCAGGGAGACAGTAAAGGGAGTGAAAAGACTTCTGGTTAAAAGTGCATTTATTTCAACACATGAGGCCTGGCTTGTAAGGCAGATGAGCTCACAGCACAGATTGGCCCTAGGGACTGGGATAGTATGGCCATGAACAAAACATGGCTGAGAGAAGGGCAGGCCTGGCAGCTCAATGTTCTCGGATACAGAAGCTATAGGCATCATAGAGTACAAGTAAGCTAGGAGGGGGCGGTTGCAGTTTTGATAAGGGAAGACGTAACAACAGTGCATAGAGAGGATATTCTTAAGGGGTCATCAAATGAGGCCATACAGTTAGAACTTAGAAACTAGAAGGGGGTGGTCACTGTGTTGGGACTGTATCATAGACCCCCAAATATGCAATGTGTACTAGAGGAGATGTGTAGAGATTACAGATACCTGCAGCAATAATAGAGTAGTATTGGTTGGAGAATTTAATTTCTCCTGTATTGCCTGGGCCACCCAGGGTGGAATGTGTCAAACGTGTCCAAGAAAGTTTCCTACATCAATATACAGAGGCCCTATTTGGGAGGGTGCAACACTGGACTTCCTCTTAGGAAATGAGGTCAGGCAAGTGACTGAAGTGTCAGTCGGAGAGCGCTTTGGGTCCAGTGACCATAACACTTAGTTTTAATACAGTTATGGAAAAGATAGGACACGTCTATAGGTTAAGATGCTAAACTGGAGCAGGGCCAATTTTGGGGCCATCAGACAGGAGAGGTCAATTGGGGGAGTAGTTTGAAGGAAAAGAAATGACTGGCAAATGGGAAGCTTTTAAAAGTGTGATATCAAGAGTCAAGGGACAGTATGTCCCTGTTAGGACGAAGGGAAAAGCTGACAAGTTTAAGAATCCCTGGCTGACAAGGGATGTTGAGGTTCTGGTCAGGAAAAAGGTGGCGGCATACACTGCGTTTAAGCTATCTATCCCAAGTGAATCCCCAGATGACTTCTAAAAAAGCGCAGAAGCACACTCAAAAGGGCAAAAAGAGGGTATGAGACTGATCTGGCAGGTAAGGTTAAAGATAATCCCAAGAGCTTTTATAGTTATATTAAGAGTAAAAGGGTGGCTAGGAGGAGAATAGGTCCCCTTAAAGATCAGCAAGGCTGTCTACATGTGAAGCCACAGGAGATGAGGGAGATTTTTAATGAATATTTCTCCTCCGTGTTTACTGAGGAGAGAATCATGGATGCTAAGGAAATAAGAGAAACGTGAGATAACACCGTGTGGAGCTGGAGTAACACAGCAGGCCGGGAAGCATCAAAGGAGCAGGAAAGCTGATGTTTCGGGTCGGGACCCTTTCTGAAGGAGGGTCCCGACCCAAAACGTCAGCTTTCCTGCTCCTCTGTTGCTGCCTGCCCTGTTGTGTTCCTCCAGCTCCACACTTATCTCAGACTTGAGTATCGGCAGTTCTTACTATCTCCAAGGGAAAGATGGGGATGTTTTGGACCACAAACATTACTACAGATGTTTATGCAGCCTTAAAGTTCATTAAGGTGGATAAATCCCCAGACCTGATCAAGTCCATCCTTGGACATAGTGAGAGGCTAGGGAAGAAATTACAGAGGCCCTTGCAGAGATTTTTGCTTCATCTTTAGCCACTGGTGAAGTTCTGGAAGACTGGAAAGTGGCTAATGCTGTTCCATTGTCTAAGAAAGGTAACAAAGACAAGCAAGGGAACTACAGGCCAGTGATCCTGACCTCAGTGGTAGGCAAGTTATTGGAGAGAATATTGAGGGACAGGATCATCCAACATTTAGACAGTCAAGGACTGATTAGGGATAGTCAGCATGGATTTATGCGCGGGAAATCATGCCTGACAAATCTTTTAGAGTTTTTTGAAAAGGTAACCAAGAGGATGGGAGGGTAATGCAGTGGATGTTGTCTATATGGACTTTAGTAAGGCCTTTGACAAGGTCCTGCACGGCAGGCTCATCATGAAAGTTAGGTTGCATGGGATCCAGAGAAAGCTAGCTAATTGGATTCAAAACTGGCTCAAATGGTAGAAAGCAGAGGGTGATGGGTGAAGCTTGTTTAATCGGTCTGGAGGCCTATGACTAGTGGTGCACTATGGGGGTCGGTGCTGGGACCTTTGTTATTAATGTAAATGATCTGGACGTGAACGTACAAGGCATGATTAGCAAGTGTGTGGATGACACAAAATTAGGAGGTATCATTGATAGCAAAGAAAATTTTATCCAAAATTACAGAGGGGTTTTGATCAGATGGGGAAGCGGGCTAAGGATTGGCAAATGCAATTCAATACAGACAAGTGTAAAGGTGTTGCACTTTGCAAAGTCAAACCAAGGTAGGACTTATACAGTAAATGGTAAGGTCCTGAGGAGTGTTGTGGAACAGAGGGATCTCTGAGTACAGGTACATAGTTCATTGAAAGTGACATCACAGGTGGAAATGACGGTGAAGGCGGCATTTAGCATGCTGGCCTTCACTGAGGCAGTGAATATAGGAGTTAGGATGTTATGTTACAGTTGTATAAGTCGTTGGTGAGCGAGCACCAGGATTTTGGCTCAATAACACCGAAGGAAGTACAGAAACTTAAGCTCCTTTCTTTGCGTTGTCCATTTAAAGGTATTTATAGAAATATGTTTCTAAATGAGTGCATTTTGGAAAAACTCCCTCACCCCTTTAGATAAATACGGAATTCAAAACCTGTATGCAACATTTTAAACCAATGTTACAGGAAGTTTATAGTAGAAAATAGATTCCTCACTGATTTTGTAGACATGCAAATGATCAATATACCCAAATTATTACATGCAACCAACCTGCCTTTATAAGCAGCTTTTAATATTGTCCATTTATGTTCATGGTGGAGAAACTGAGACTGAGCAGAACAATTGAACACAAGTAGAAGCAGCCAATAGGTCAAAAGCCAAAAGCACTTCATGACCTCTAGGGATGGCTGTAATTTGTTTTTACATGGTTGATTTGCTGTTTTGAATCCGTCCAAGAACTACTGGCAACAAACTGTACCTTCAGTCTTGGTTAACTTTTTACTGGTGCATCCTACAGGCAGTGTGAATGGGGGGGATTTTGGTGGTGTTATACTTCAGATATTATACTCTAGTAGACATGTCTGAACTGTTATGAGACTTGCAGTTAGTGTTGGAGATGTTCATTTCTTAAAAGAATATTTGTGCACCAGCTTACTATTATTGTTTATATAGATAAACTTGGTTTGTGGACAAGTTACATAATAAGGAAAAAGGGCAACAGCTTTGCACCGTAGAAAGATTAACACTACAAATTCAAAGAACACTTTGAAACTGGAATTAAAATCATTTCTCGTCAGGTACTAACTACCAAATAACATACAGTAATACAGTATAAATGACACTATTCATTTTCAATGTCTGTATTAAAGTGTAAATTATGATTTAAGTAAGATGTTAAGATGTCAAACCTGTATTTTTTCTGAGATTTAAACCACACATTATGATTTTTACATTTGAAATAAAGCTGAGGGTATTAACGGTGAGATTGCTTTGAAAAAAGTTAAAGTAAAAGCAAAATTGCAAGTTTTGTGTTGAACTGAATTTCAATGATACTCAGCTGCATGAAATCCAATTAGGAGGAGTGTATTCTGTTCTCAGCACTGACCCTGATAACAATGACCACAAAACGGGGTCTTTATTCCTAAAATTGTGAACATTCTTTACATGCAAGATGGAAGAACACACAGGTTGACTGCGAGTTTGAGCTGATGTGTATTTAAACCCAAAAAGAACCAGTGGTTTGCGCCACTGCACAAAATCATTGAATTGCAACAAATGCAGAAGGAGGCCACTCAGTTCAACTTCTTTGCACTAGTTCTCCAAATGAGCAGTTGTATTTTGACATTAACCCCAATCAAAACTTAATTGCAAGTCACTAAGCGGAGGGAAAAAACACTGACTTTGCAAGACCAGAGGCAGTGAGGGGAAGGTGCAATTCTTACTGAATACACAAAGAACAAACATTCCCAAAAAGATAGGTAAATGTTCCTTGTGGCATTCTACTGCATAACATTACATAAAGTTCACTCTGATGAGATACTATAAAATTACCAACCAGGACCATATTTTCTAAGTTCTAAAAAAAAAAATGCCATCTAGACACAAAACAAGACATACCAATGCATTTCCAGCAATTTGTGTTTTATTTCTATTTTTACTTATTTGCCAAATACATTGCTATGGACATCAGTTAATATCAAGTGATGCTTATTACATTGACTAATTATTATAAGTCACATATTTCTATGAAAGTGGAATCTCAGGAGTATTCAAGACCTTTATAACTGATTTGGATTGGAATACAGGAGGTATGGATAGCAAGTTTGCAGATGATACCTAAATTGGTGGCATAGTGGACAGTGAAGGGGATTATCTCATAGTACAACAGGACCTTGATCAGGTGGGCCAATGGGCTGAGGAGTGGCAGATGGAGTTTAAGTTAAATATGAGGTGTTGAATTTTGGAAAGACAAACCAGGACAAGACTTATACAGTTAATGGTAGGGCCCTGGCGAATGTTGTTGAACAAAGAGATCTAGGGGTAGAGGTGCATTGTTCCTTGAAAGTGGAATCACATGATGGTGAAGGCATGCTTAGCTTCCTTGGTCAGTGCATTTGAGCATAGGAGTTGAGACATCATTTTGCAGCCATATAGGACACTGGTGAGGTCACTTTTAGAATACTGTGATCATTTCTTGTCTCCCTGCTATAGGAAAGATGCTGTTAAACTTGTAAATCCTTTCTGAATGCTTTCAAGAACGTTGCCAGGATTGTTGGTTTCGGGGAGGGGGGGGGGGGGGGGAAGGTTTCTGAACCAAAAGGAGAGGTTGAATAGGCAGGGGCATTTTTCTCTGGACCGTCAGAGGCACGAGGGCATGGATAGGGTCAACAGCCGAGGTCTCTTTCCTAGGCTGAGGGAGTCCAAAACTACAGGGCATAGGTTTAAGGTGAGGGGGGCAAAAATTAGGAGGGACCTGAAGGGCAATGTTTTCACCCAGACAGTGGTGCATGTATGGAATGAGCTGCCAGAGATGCTGGAGGAAGAGGAGGACGCGGCGGCGGCAGGTTCAATTACAACATTTAAAAAGGCATCTGAATGGGTACATGAACAGGAATGGTTTAGAAAGATATGGGCCAAATGTTAGCAAATGGGACTAGGTTAGATTGGGATATCTGGTCAACATGGATAAGTTCGACCAAAGGGTCTGTTTCTATGTTGTATAACTCTATGAACTTGGTTAACGTATGCAATCGAATGTTCCATTTGCCTATCTGCTTCTCGATCACAGGATTGTCCAAAACATCAAAAAAAATTGTGAATTGGCTTCATTTAAATGAATCAGTAACTGGTCCCAATGCTTCTACTTGTCAAAACCAATATTTTGTTTCAATACCTAACAACTTAAAGAAAATGTGAAAATAGTGGCTGGAGTGAGAACATATTAGTGGGGAGTAAGAACAAGGAAAACAAGGGATGGGAGCACATGAGGAAAGAGAGAGGTGCAGAAGAAAGCAATCAAATGGAAAGACAAACAAATCATCATTAATTTTTAAAAAATTGGTTTTACAGCAAAGCATTATCTTTCGGTCCTTGACCTCTCCACGTTCATTACAATAAAATGACTATATGTCGATATATCATTTTGCATCAACAGTAATATTCGATGGCACAGCAAGAAATCATGCAGTCTTCTCCTTTGATAGTGACACATCTAATTTATGAAGGATAATGTAACTAATATTACACCAGTTTATAGCTAACATAAATGTAACAAAGGCTGAAGAAGAAATGATCGAGACTGAAGTCACAAAATCAAAACAGGAAAGTACTACATTCAAGCGTCTTATGCCAAGTGGGTTCCAATATTAATCCATTTCTTGAATACATGTTAGTTTTTGACTTTGAGAGATCCTGGATAACCCAGATAAGTTGCTTGTGATCGAGATATTGCTAAAGTTAAATCAAAGTAAACTTACAAAGTAACAAGCATGGGGCTGGATGAACACAGCAGGTCAAGCAGCATCATAGGAGCAGGAAAACTTGACGTTTCGGGCCTAAACCCTTC
>JAHRHZ010000251.1:3286577-3415697 GCA_024137785.1 Ginglymostoma cirratum
GAAGGGTTTAGGCCCGAAACGTCAAGTTTTCCTGCTCCTATGATGCTGCTTGACCTGCTGTGTTCATCCAGCCCCATGCTTGTTATCTCGGATTCTCCAGCACCTTTTATCTCTAAACTTACAAAGTGATGTGATGATAGCCTAGGTTTTCAAGGCTTACAATTAGTGATGAATTTATGCAATTCAGAGAAAAATGCATTTCAACTATCAGCAATTAAGTACTAATAAATAAAACCAGATGGTAGTTTACAATGTAAACTGTATTGCTTTCAAATGTAAAGTTTAAAGTCACCTCCAAAGAAAACTATCCAAGATATTTCTACATGCCCAAAATTTGAGATGATGCTCATGAAAAGCATCTTTTATGGATAATATGAATTCACATGTAATAATAAACTAGCTATTTAGCAGCCGACAATGATGAGAATTTATATTTCATACCGTGTACAATATCAAATTTTTTTTTCATCAGATGAACATGGCACTGTCAACTCATTCAAATTGCAAGTGATATCAGCACTTCAACTGTTACATACTTTGTAAGCACATGCCATCCCATGAATTGACCAATCCTATCCCTTTTCCAACTCACCTAATCCTCCAAATATCCCCTAAGCAACCCCAATTACCTTTGCCCAAATGTCTTTTTAGTCACCTCGACCTTAAGTTTAAAATTTCATCCCTACATCTCTAATTTAACCCTTTAAGGCATTAGCTGAAACCTACCTTTTAGATCAACTTTTCAATCACATGCCTTAACATTCCGACCTTTTGTTTGATGTCCATTTTTGCCTTGTGCCTACAAAGCAACTTGTTTTCCTTTTAATTTTACATAACAATTATACAAGTGCAAATTGTTCTCTTATTTTTAGTGAAGGCCAAAGAATATTTCCCCAAGAAAACACCACTCATTGTAATTAATTAGCAGTCAACAACAAAATAGCAAGGATTTATTAAAACTCCAAAGAAGAACACATTACAGTAGCTCTAACGATCAAAACAAACGTGCTCCATAAACATTTTCAGTATATTCAATAAGCTACAGACATGCTTTAGCCAATTGGGCAAGTGTTCGAGATTTGTCCACTTTCTGAGCCTAGCACTGACATAAAATCTTCCTCAGCAAATACGAATTGCCATGTTTGAGTCAACACACGCTGCACCACTTATGAGTGAACATAAATTACTGTTTGCTGCACAATGAGACAGGGCTGAGGTTTTAGAAAGCCCAGGGGGTCAAGGACTGAGGCAGCAGCACCACACAAGTATTCATTACCGTTCACCAATAAATCTCAAAAATGCTTACTAGGAAGGACTTATTGATCTCATTTCTCATCAGCAAAATACATTTCTAAAGCATTTACTGCCAGGCACATTTAGCATTTCTTTTGCAACAGCATTAGCAAGAATTTGTGACGTAGAATGGCACACAATTAGTTCAATTAATTTTATTAGCAAGCTGTGACAAAAAAAGTTTAAATATTTGTTTGTGTTTAAAGTGAACCTTGATCTGTCAAGCAATCTTTCTGCAGTTATGTTGTATAGTTTACAGATATAATGCTATTTGGTCCAAAGCTGAAAAACTTTCATTTACCAACCATCCATCCTCCAAAAGCAATTTGTACATATCTGGAAGTAACAACTGAAGCCTTCCATACCTAGTGTAGCAGTGAATGATTGAAATACATCTGTTTTACTACCCTGCCTTCTGGACAATGCAAAATGAGTAATGGATTTTACCAGTGTCCAGTTATATGTGAGGAAAGTGACTTGAATTTCAAACAGAACAGCCTAACACTTTACTTCTCCCCTATGGAATAATGAATCTGATCTGGCATACAATGAAAGGAGAGTGTGAAATCTGCTGCAAATCTGATAAGGTCAAATCACTTAAATTTTAGCAACACAAACAAACCAAATAAAAGTCACATAATGCATTGCAAATTGAGATTTATACTTTAAAAATGTTTCAAAAAGCCAGAGTTTAAATTCCATTCCCCTCTGGCCACCGTCTCAGAAATGAACCAAAACTTCAATATCTAACTTCACTCCAAACGGTGTTTCGTCAACACAGCCTCTCCAACAAAAACGGACAACTTAGTGAAAGAAGGCATGTCATTATTTTTGCATCCCCGAAAGTCACAACTTTCAAGTGAAACTTAAAACTTAAGTGAAACTTAACTTAAAAGTGTTCTAAGTTCTATGTTAAATCTGTAGTTAGGTTCTGTGGGATTTTCTTTAGCAGGAAAGAAATTAAAACACTATATGCACTAATTTGAAATATTTATTTTGGTAAATTCCTTTATTGATGGATAAGAAAGCCAAAATAAGTATAAAATAATATTAAAAATATGAAACTTGCCTTTTACAGAATCTCCTTCTCACAAACAATCCTACTTCCCAAACATCTTGGATGCTGTACCCTGCCCTCTCCATGACCCACTCAGGGGGTCTGGGTGAGATGGTCATCGGACAGTCAGTGTGGACTCAAAGGGCCGAATGGCCTGCTTCCACACTGTAGGGATTCTATGATTCAACGTTGTGACCTCTCCTCATTCCATGACCTTAATTATGGCGTCTTCACCAATCCTTGACCTCAGAGTTCCAATTTAACCCTGTTTCCTGACCTCATCCTCTCACTGCTTCCTTCTCCTTGACTTCTGATCACGTACAAGATCCAAATTAAGAAACTAGGACTCCAGTGTGTTGGAAATGAGAGTCCCATTGGTTCACAACTAGAATTTTTACAATCCAGGTTGCTTTAAAATGCTCCCAACTTAGCTTTTTCCTCTCCTGAAACCTGAGTGAATACTTCGAACACTAGCAAGGCAGAAGCAGCTTTAAAAGTCATCTAAAAAACATGGACTATAAAAGCCCCAACACTTGAGGCAATAAGACACATTCTTCCACAATATCACAGCTCCATTTCTGAATGAATCTGGATATTGAATAAGCATATAAAGTCCAGGAGGGGAAGAGGCCGTAACTAGGTCATCAGAAGTGATGAAAGGCCAAACTAGCTGGTCAGGACTGGGAAAAAGCAATAAATCATGAGAAAAAAAAAAAAAAATCAGGGGAAAATGCCAAGTGATGCAGGAAACAACAATAAAAGGAATCTTGTGACAGTGATTTTTTTTATCAGTGTCATTGTTTTTATTTAACATTAGTATGGTACTGTTAAAAGTGGCAACTTTAATCAAGAACAAGAAATTATGTACAACATCACACACGTATTAGCTGTTGTTAAAGCTACATAGTGACTCGTACGCTGGATCCGACAGATAGCACACACTGCAACCCCTGTGGGGTTTAGGCTTTGGTTATCTGATCCAATAGCTCCTTGTGCCCCAATGTCCTAGTCCTGTAAAGAACCTTGAGACGCTCTATTACATTAAAGGCTGCATTAGAGAGAGATTCGGTTATAGATCTTTTGATGTAGATGGACCTGGCTTTCAAATCACTTCATTACCTCATTTCTCACCATCCCTGTAATCTTTGACGGTACCATGTTCCTTGAATAACAGTGCATTCCTCTAGTTGGAGCCTCTTATGCAACCCAAAACCACTTTATTCAAAGACAGTCATGCTTTTGGCCAGTTAGATCTCATTCTGGCACATGCTCCCTAAATATCTGACTCGCCCTCTACTTTGAGAACCTCCTTTGCACCCATGTCCAGCCAAGCTTTTATTTCTCCATCAAGTCCTGCTTGTTCCAGTGAAATACCTTCAGTATTGCTTCTGAAAGGCACTATATGAAATGAATTTTTCTTGTTAAAATTCAATTTTGTTGATACTGAAGGAATTTAAGCATGCACAAACTTCCTACGTTGTTGCAAGCAAAAAAATTGTTGGAAAAAAATCAGAGGTCCGACAGTCTACGTTGAGAGATAAACAGAATTGATGGAGCTGTGATATTATGGAAGAATGTGTCTCAATGCCTCAAGTGTTGGGGCTTTCACAGTCAATTTTTAAAAAATTGACTTTTAATGCTGCTTCTGCATCGCTAGTGTTGTTCTAAGTATTCACTGAGGTTCAGGAGAGGAAAAAGCTGAGTTGGGAGCATTTTAAAGTAACCCAGATTGTAAAAATTCCAGTTGTGAACCAATGGGACTCATTTCCAACACACTGGAGTCCTAGTTTCTGATTTTGGATCTTGTAATGACAGTACAAGACAGTAAGACCTAATTCTAATTCAAGACTGGATGTGGCAGGACTGCTCAGTTTAGATCTGATTCATTAGTTGTGGGATCGTTTAGCTGTATCACTTGCTGTTTATACTGTTTGACACACAAGCATTCCTGTTTGGTCGCTTCACATGGTTGACACCTCATTTTTAAGTGGGCCTAGTGCTGTTCCCCACAGTGGGATGTAGACAGGAACTGAACAAAATTAACACAAGTAAAACATAGATAATGAGGAAATCAATGCAACTTGAGTGACAAATCCCCAAGTTCTGAAAGTTTCCATTCAAGGGGGTTAAAGAAAGTAGTGGAGCATATTACAGATACCCTAATTATAATCTTTCAGACTCCCCACATACAGGGGTCATCCCTCTACATTGGACAATCATATGTCACTCCACTTTTTAAGGAGGGTGGAAAATGAAAAACAGGGCATTACAGACATGTTAGCCTAACATCTGCAGTGGGGAAATTGTTGGAGCCTATGATCAAGGATAAAGTAACTGTGCATGTCAAAATTTTTCAGTTAATCAGGAGAGCCAGCATGGATTCATGACAGATTGGTCACACCTGATAAACCTCATGAATTTTTTGAAGAGGCAACTAAGATAGTTGACAGGACGATGTCTATGGATGACGCTTACAGGAACTTCAAGAAAGCATTTGATGAAGTCCCACATAAGAGACTGTTAATTAGACACCCACAGAATCGAGGGCAAATTACTAACATGGCTGGGAAACTGTTTGAGTTGCACGGTGGCTCAATGGTTAGCACTTCAGCCTAACAGCTCCAGGGACCCAGATTCGATTCCACTCTTGGGCGACGTCTGTGTGGAGCTTGCACACTCTCCCAGTGTCTGCGTGGGTTTCCTCCAGTTGCTCAGGTTTCCTCCCACAGCCCAAAGATGTGCAGGTTTGGTGGATTAGCCATGAAAAATGCAGATGTGGGCGTTACTCCTTACTAAGGATATACTGGCCTTGGAGGGAGTACAACATAATTGGAGTGCTGCAGGAATCAGTGCTTGGGCCTCAACTACTTACAATGCAATTAATGGCTTAAATGAAGGGACCAATGCAATATATTGAGTTTGCTGATAATAAAGCTAGCTAGGGACATAAGGTATGATTATGTGAAAAGGCTGCAAAGGTATCCAGACAGGTTTAGTTAGCAGAAAGAACATGGCAGATGAAATGTAATGTTTAAAAAAAAAAGGAAGTTTACTACTTCAGCTTTCCCTACCAAAGCAAATATTTTATTTTGCCATGCGACACTGGAAAGCAGTGACCCATTTGCACACGAATCAAACAAGTTAACATGTATGCGAAATAAATGGCATGCTACATTTCATTTCAAAGTAGTTGCAACATTAAGAGTAATTAGTTCATTACACAATTATATAGGGCTTTGGTGAAACCACACCTGGCCTACCATGTGATAATCTTTGTCTTCACTATCCTAATTACTTATAATTAACCTGTATGGATACATTATGACACACCTCCAGGGGCACTTTTTCTTTACATTGTGTAACAATCATTCAACTAGGCTTGATTACTAGTAACATTCCCTGTAAGGTGCAAGGCCTGCATGTACCATTTAGTGTTCCAACACCATGCCCAGCGCTGACTTTTAGTTCCAGAATTCACTATCATGCTCAGACCTCAGCAGTCTACACACAAGAAAACAAAATTACAGGGAATGCACATGGCATGGGACACAGTGGTTTAAAAGCCCTAACTAAAAAGGGAAATTATGAAAGGAGACAATCCCTCCCCACAGTTTCCAAGGTAACAAAAAACTAAGAGCAATTTTATAGGCTTTCAACCAGATTCAAAGGACGCAGATTCTTCAGAGCTCAGCTGAAATTTAAAGTTGAGTGGTACAGTACAAGCAAGCTGAAAACAGCAGAGCTAGATCCAGGAGCTGAGAATACACAAATACACACTTGCTATAGAGGTTTCTTTTCTGTTACTTGAAGGTAACATTGCTAGATCTATACAAGCCAGATTAAGTCGAGGAAGTTCTGTAGACATACCATTTTTGTGACTATGATTAACTTTAATTATCTTTATGCTGAATAGACTACAGAGTCACTTCATAACATCAATGTTTATTGTATGTCATTTAATGCGTGATTTATAATTGATAATCAAACATGAATTTGCAGAAATGATGGTTAACTAATGCTGACTCAAGAATATAGGTGAGTAGCTAAGATAGTATTTAGAGTTTACTTTGAGTCTTGTACAATAAATCGTGCTTGCTTTAAACCAAGGAATCTTGGTGGCCTCATTCTTTACCTTAAAAACTGGAATTTTAGATTTCTAATACTTTAAAAAGCTGCTGGTCTCTTCAGAAATTCAACAGCCACGAGTAAAGATTAAGTAAACTGCACGTAGAGAATTACAGCCTCTAGAGTTTAGAAACACTAAGGATGATATCATTGTAACAAATAAACTACTTAAGAGGCTTGATAAATCAGATGTCGGGAGAATGTTTCATCTGCCTAAGGAGTCCAGAACAAGGAGTCAGAGTCACAGATTAAGGCATTGGTCATTGAAGACTGAGATGAGGAGAAAAGTCTTCACTGAAGCAATTATGAATCTTCAGAATTCTCTACTTTGGAAAGCTCAGGTCATTGGGAGTATTCAAGACAAAAATAGATTTTTTAAGGAACCAATGAATGGTAGCACAGACAGGTGGAGAAAAATGAGAAGGTTAGCCATTATCATAGTCCACTTCCATTCCTATTCCTTATGTTCTTATGTAATCCTTGCACTGGCAAGGCACTGGGAAAACCTCTGTCTTGGCAGGACATGTATGGATCGCCAGAGATTGCATCACGTACATTAATATCAAAGAGACAAATGTGACAGATTCAAAAACTGTAACTTAAGCCTTTGAGATGATTCTAAATCATTTGTACATTCCGACACATAAATGCAAATAAATTCAAGTAGCTTTAGCACATTGTCATTATTCAAGGATATGGCAAACATGACTTTTTAAAAAATATACCAGAATCAACATGCCTAGTTTAACTTTTATCAAAGTCTAGCAATTAACTGCTAGTCATCACTAAACAGTATCTTCTCCATGGTAACATCTCTAGCTGAGATGGTCTGTCAACCAGTGCTCATCATACTCGGACAGGATAATCATTATCTTCTCTTTACACCTGTACTTATTTATAAATTGTCACAATAAGTGCAAGATGAAAAACTTCTGCAAAATGTCTTTTTTACAGTAATATTCGAGTTCTATACTACTAAACAACTAGATGTAGTTATTGTTCAACTTAACCACACTCGGCCAAATAACACGTAAAATGTGAAAGCTTCTGAATCACAGACTACCAACTGAAATCTACTTTTTGCTTTAACATAAAAAGCAGCAATTTCTCAGTTAAAGCTCACAATGAACATAAATCCTACCCTGTGCAGAATCAGGTCTTAAATCTGAGGATCCTACTGCATAGCCAGGGCACTTTTAAAGTTACTGCTCAATGCAGAAACAAAACATACCATTCCACTGTTACTGCATGACTGGATTAGTCTATGGAGCTTAAGTACAGCTAAAAGAAACCCAAAAAGAAAATAGGGCTTGAAGTAGAGAACTGTAGCACAGAATCAGCTTTGTACTCAAAAGTTTCAACAGCTTTGCTTTAATTATCTCAAAAGTAAGTAGAGTGCAGTAACAACGACAAATAACTACAGCAAAGAAAGCGAACAAACAAACTTAACTCCATTAACCTTACAACTGTAAATACACCATCATATTAAAGGAAGCAATGGGGAGAAACAAATATGTTTAACAAGTAGCATTGAGATAGTTAAAGCACGAGTCCACAATATTCTGCATTTATACTGTTCTCAACATTTCTGGTTCATTGTATTAAGGCAAGATTTGAAGTTGAAAGAATTAGAAAATCGTAAAGCATAAACGTCTTAAGATGATGATTAGTATCAACTCAGGACAACAAATTCACATTAGAACTAACTCTGTTATGCTTCCACATGAAAACAATACATCACAGGAGGGAATGTGGCATTTCCTGAACTAAATACAATATGGTAATCTGAATTTTATATTTCATGTAAACAGATAATTCCAATAGTCAAAGTACAGAAGGGTATTATACTTCAATTACACATAATTAGTCACATCAGCCAACACAAATTATTACTCTCTAGAAAGTGTCAAGAACACAAATTTAAAAATTAGTCATCAGCTTCCCTTTGGAATTTCCAGCCACAGGCTAACCAAACAAAGGACAGCGCTGTTTTGCAGTCCACAAATTTCTCCAAAGTAACATGCAGACATGCAAACTGATAATAAATCAGATCTTCAAACTGCAACCCTTGGCCCAAATACCTTCAGCTACTTCGATGACCTACAGTCGGAGATGGGGATGTTCACTGTATTCAGTATTATCTCAGTATGCAGCTCTATAAAACTCTGGTTAGACCACACTTGAAATATTGTGTTCAGTTCTGGTCACCTCATTATAGGAAGGATGTGGAAGCTTTAGAGAGAGTGCAGGGGAGATTTACCAGGATGCTGTCTGGACTGGAGGGCAGGTCTTGTGAGGAAAGACTGAGCTAGGGCTTTTCTCAATGGAGCGAAGAAGGATGAGAGATGACTTGATAGAGGTGTAGATGATGATGAGAGGCATTGATAGAATGGATAGTCAGAGACTATTTCCCAGGGTGGAAATGACTATTACGCAGGGTCATAATTTTAAGGTGATTGGAGGAAGGTATAGGGGAGATGTCAGAGGTAGGTTCTTTACACAGAGTGGTGGGCGTGTGGAATGCGCTGCCGGCAGTGGTAGTGGAGTCAGATACTTTACAGACTTTTAAGCTACTCTTGGATAGGCACATGGAGGATAGTAAAATGTAGGGTATGCAGGGAGATTGATCTTAGTATAATAATAGGTCAGCACAACATCATGAGACGAAGGACATGTACTGTGCTGTACTCTTCTATGTTCTATGTTCAAACATCTCAGATGAAGTATCCATGCTTGTTGACAGCAAGATTTGGACAATATTCAGGATTTGGTTGATAAGTGGTAAGAGTACAAGGAGATCTTGATCAGCTGACACTGTGGGTTGAGGAGTGGCAGATGGAATTTAATTTAGATAAAAGTGAGGTGTTGCATTTTGCTAAGGCAAACAAAGGGAGGGCTTGCACAGTTAATGGTAGGACCTTGGGGAGTGTCGGCAAACAGAGATACCTAGGGCTTCACAGGTAGACAGGTTGGTGAAACATGCTTGCCTTCACTGGTCACAGCATTGACTATAGGAGTTGGGATGTCATGTTGTGGTTGCACAGAAGGTTGGTGAGGCCACTTCTGGAGTACTGTGTACAGTTTTGGTCACGCTACTATAGGCAGGATATTACTAAATTGGAATAAGTGCAGAAAAAATTTACAAAGATGTTACTGGACCAGAGGTTTGGAGTTATAATGCCAGCCCAGATAGACTGCGACTTTTTTCTTCTGGGAGTGTAGCAGGTTCGGGGTGACATTACAAAGGTTTATCAAATCATGAGAGGCACAGATAAGGCAAAGAGCCAAGGTCTTTTCCCTAGGGTAGGACAGTTCAAAACTAGGTGGCATAGATTTAAGGTGAGAGGAGAAAGATTAAAAAGGGGCCCGAAGGGCAACTTTTTCATACAGTTGGTGTTATGTGTTAGAATGAACTGCCAGAGGAAGTGGCAGATGCAGATGCAGATACAGATACAGATACAACTACAACACTCAAAGACAATTGGACAGATACATTTTTAGCAAAGGTTTAGTGGGGTATGTGCCGAATGTAGGCAAAAGGGACTAGTTTAGTTTGGGAAAGGTGGTCGACATGGACAGGTTGGACCAAAGGGTCTGTTTCTGTGCTTTATGATTCTATAATCATTAACAAGCATCTCCAATAAGATTGGATCTAACAATCTACCTGACACTCAAAAGCATTACCATCATTGAATCTCTCCAGCATCAACAATCTTGTCATTTATGAACACACAATGAACAATGAGTTGTTTTCATAGTGGTAGTGGGTTATGCACAGGTGAGTGAATTTTCATACTGTGATAAAAGTGTGGGGCAGCACAATGGCTCAGCAGTTAACACTGTTGCCTCCAGAGCTCAATTCCACTCTTGGGCAACTGTCCGTATGGAGTTTGCACATTCTCTCCATATCTGCATAGGTTCTCTCTGGATTTTCCGGTTTCCTCCCACAGTCCAAAGATGTGCAGGTTGGGTGGATTGGTTATGTTAAATTACCTATTCGGTCCAGGCCATGCAGACTAGTTGGGTTAACCATTGGAAATGCGGGGTTACAGGCACAGGGTAGAGTGGTTGGGCTGTGTGGGATGCTCAGAGGGTCAGTGTGTATTTGATGGGTTGAATGGTTTGCTTCTACACTGTAGGGATTCTATAATTCTAAACATAAAAAGGGCAACAAATTTGTACTGAAAGCATTCTATGAAACCACTGTAGCTGGAAGTATTCTAAGGTAGCTGGAAATTTCCACTCGGATCAGAGATGCAAGCCTTTTTTTTAAAAAAAATGACGTCGTCTGGTTCGAAAAGAAAAATGACTGTACCTGAGCAAAGAAACTCATTTACCAAGTCAGCCCATATAAAAAGATCAAAAAGAAAGTTAGATTGTTACCACTCTAGTGGAAATGGATTAGATAATATTTAAAATTTTAAATGAATTTAATTTGACTTACATTGCCCATATATTCAGAAAGAAGATCCTGCAAAGCCTGTCTCACTGCATTACACTCAGCCACGATGCGCTCGCGTCGATCATCACGTGTACAAGATGAGTCTGCCATTAGTGCTGCTCCACTTATAATGCTCTCAAGTCGTTCTTCCAGAGATGGTCTGAAACGTTCCTCACTGAAGCTCAGGGGGTCCACAATTATTTGTTTCTATTGGGAGAAACAGAAAAATGTTTACTGAAGTACTTTATCCTTTCTTTAGATATCATTTTCCATAATCACAGCATCAGGAAATTAATTTTCATTAAGAAACAAGTTGGACAAGAAAATGTCACACAGTTCTGCATTTACAGATTATATAAAAACCCCACGTTTTCCAGCACTCATCTAAAGTGACAGAAGCATTGCCATTCTTTACACAATCTCGAACTCAAAGTTCACTTCCTCAGTACCACAATTTGGGTGAGGAGCTTCAAGTTATTAATGCATTTCAGAACTTTCTCTTAAAGATATACAAGCACACAGACCGCTCAAGCACTTCTATAAATTCAACATTAAAGATAGGACATTCAACCTTAACGACTAAGCTTTGAGAATTCAAGAGGCATGCATTTTACAGTATTGTAAACTTTTGATTAAGTGTCAAGTTCAATCAGTGTAATGGTGTGTGCCTCATTGTAAAAATGTAACATGATCATAAATGAGTGTGCGCTCAAAAACCAAAAATTCTATTTTAACAGACATGATCTTAGTGGCAAAAACTTTGCAAATCTGGGTATAAACTACTTCTATTATGATCCAGCTTTACAGAGAAAAATAATTTTTTTCACTTCTTTCATACCAAGAAGTATTCTCCTCTGCCACTTCTTCACCTGACACAAATTCAACTTCAGCTGAGAAGAGCTCTTTGTCCACGAGCTACAGATGAAGTATTCGTGAATTTCACGTTCCTTTACCCGTTAGCTTTTCTCAAATATGGGTAGGCAAAAACTAACTGCATCAAACTGGCTTCCATGAAAGCAAGGCAGCACCTCAAATTTTAAAAGTGAGCACTTCTTCCCTTCAACCAACATATCAAACTATTTTCATCAGTCCTTGCATGGCATATGCCAAATACAAAAACACTCAAGAAAAACACATCAGCACTAATTGGGCCTTGTATATTGGTACACTATGTGTAATTTAGGAGTCATAAATTTTGGGGGGAACTGGAGTAGGATGACGATGATAATGGGAGGGCAGGCAGGTGTTAAAAAGAGCAGAGAGATAGAAGCTGCAGATGAGGTTGGCAGAGGGAAGCTGCAAGAGGTGGAGCCAACTAGCCACTCAGGAAATAAAGATCAGTAGGGCTGAGGTTGAAATGACTTTTAGTGGGGAGCTGAATGGCGGAATGCAGTTCTTCATGTTGTCTTGCGGCCACTGAAGAATCGTGCTACCTTGGAAATCAATGTTTTTCTTGAGTATTGTCATTTAAAGCTAGAAAAAGAGTTGATAATTGAAAAATTCTGGCGAATTCCTTCTAATTTTGCTTCTGTGCAAGTCCAAATACTCCACAACACAAAATTACGACATTCTCATTACTCATTTATGTCATGCAGTAAGATAAGTGAAAATGAAAAAGTCATGCTGAGAACCAAAACATGGACTTTGGGAAAATCTCAACAACCCTTCAAAATAATTATTTTCTGTTCTGAGCTGTACAATAAGTTAAATAATCAACATAACCAGGCGGAGGAGTTATACCCACAACTCCAAAACAAAATGGATACTTGTACTACAATTCCATCATAAAAATGGAAATATCTGGTTGGATTCTTCTAGACTACTCATAAAAAGTTTGTACCATAAGTGCAAATAATGTTCAAGTATGAAACATTAGCTGTAATACATCCATCAGCTGTTTTCCACTTAATTAAAATATAGATGTATGGTGAAGACACTCCAGCACATAAACTGAATAATTTTAATTGCAAGAATCAGTGCTAACTGAAGAATGATACATTACGAGAGATAAAAGGTACTGCAGATGCTGGAGAATCCGAGATAACAAGGTGTGGAGCTGGATGAACACAGCAGGCCAAGCAGCATCAGAGGAGCAGAAAAGCTTGACGTTTCAGGCCTGAAGAAGGGTCTAGGCCCAAAACGTCAAGCTTTCCTGCTCCTCTGATGCTGCTTGGCCAGCAGTGTTCATCCAGCTCTACAACTTGTTATCACTGATACATTACCACCATGTTTGCACAAGAGCAGTTTTCAAATCACTATGATAATTTTCTCTGCGCTGTCCTTGAAAATCAAAATTGTCTTGCTCTGTCTAAATTAGTAAACAGGTGAAACTTTAGTTGTTTTAGAAGCGTTATGACTGCTACGGGAGGAATGAGCTGGTAATCGAGTCACGCTACTCGACCAGTCACACTAAATGGTTTTGATTAATTTACCAAATGGCCAATTAATCTTCTGTTCCTATTACTATTCAATATAAGACACTTTCAACAGACTTCTTTAAATTAACTCCAAACAATCTGTTGCTTATAACAAAAAAAATCCATGCCTAAAGCAAGCGGCAAACACCAGTTAACATCTGAACTATAATCCAGAATAAGAACCATATTTCCTTGATCTCAATCGCAGACACAGCACAGAAGACAACAGTCTCTACAGGGACAATTTTTTTTAAGAAAGGGAAAGTGTAGCTGTAGATATGCTCGCTGAGCCAGTGGGTCTGGGTGCAAATGTTTCATTGACCTGTTATGTAGCACTGTCAGTGCACCTCTGCTGAAACATTGGTGCTCTGCCCTGCTTGTTATTTATGTGCCTCAGTTTGTTGGAGTGTTGGAAGTGGTACCACTTCCAGTTCTGTTTGATTCCCTAGGTTTCAGGGTAGTCCACACACCAACAGCCACCCTACGACAGCTACCGATGAATGTAAAGGATCCCATATCCAAAACCAGTGTAATGTATAAAATACCATGCAAGGACTGTGAGAACCACTACAGAGGCCAAACCGGAAGAAAACTTACAATACAGATACATGAACACCAACTAGCCACCAAGGGGCATGACCAATTCTTACTTGTCTCCCTACACATGCACAATGAGGCACACAAATTCGACTAGGACAACACATCCATAAGCGCACAAGCAAACAAACAAGAGAATTCCTGAAGGCCTGGTATTCTAACCAGAACTCCGTCAACAGACGCACTGAATTCGACCCAGTGTACAAACCACTGAGAAACAGAACCTCAGAAGAAGACTTTGCTCACGTTGGACCTAAAACAGAAAAAAATTATGTATTTATTTACAACAGGGAACATCCTTTCTGTGCCTACTTTATCAAGGCCTTTGCAAGATTTTATATACTTAAAACAAGCTTGGCCTCACTCTTCTAAACTCCAATGGAGAGAAGCACATTCCAACCTATCCTCATTTTGGGTTCTGCCAGGGCCATTCAGCTCCTGATCTCATTACAGCCTTGGTTCAAACATGGAGAAAAGAACTGAATTCCAGAGGTGAGGTGAGAGTGACATCCCTTGATATCAAGGCTGATGCCACACTCGGTCAAATGCAAAGAGCCCTAGCAAAATGGAGTCAATGGGTTTCGGGGACAAACTCTCCAGTAGTTGGAGTCATACCTGACATATAGGAAAGATGGCTGTGGTTGTTGGTGGTCAATCATCTCAGCTCCAGGACATCTCTGCAGGAGTTCCTCAGGTAGTGTCTTAGGCCCAACCATCTTCAGCTGCTTCATCAATGTCCTTCACTCCATCATGAGGCCAGAAGTGGGGGGGGATGTTCACCAATGACTGCACAATGTTCTGCATCATTGGGGATTTCTCAGATACTGAAGCAGTCCATGTTCAAATGGAACAAGATCTGGATAATATCCAGGCTTGGGCTGACAAATGACAAGTGACATTGGCGCCACACAAATGCCAGGCTATGGCTATCATCAATAAGAGACAAATCTAACAACCATCCCTTGACATTCAATGGCTATAGGTACTTTAACAAACCTGTTCACATTTGTTATGACACACCTCTGGGAGGTGATCCTGAATCTGGACCTTCTGGCCCCAAAGGAGGGACACTACCATTGCACCACAGGTAACTATCTGCCAATAAAAAGCAAGGAGAAAAAAAAACAACTTAGCCTATTAATGCTACGTCAGTCTACTCTAAATCATCAGCACAGTGGAAGGGGGTCATCAACAGTGCTATCAAGCATCACTGCTCATTGATGCTCAGTTTGCATTCTGCCAGCATCACTCGACGACTGTCTTCAAAATAACCTAGATGAACACCAAAAGTACATCAAGGCAGCAACGGACAGAGTGTGGCATCAAAAGGCCTTACCAAAACCTTTGTCTATTAGCAGAAAAACGCACCACTTATCAAAATCATACCAAGCACCAAAAGTAAGACTGCACC
Organism: Ginglymostoma cirratum; assembly: GCA_024137785.1. NCBI lineage: Eukaryota > Metazoa > Chordata > Chondrichthyes > Orectolobiformes > Ginglymostomatidae > Ginglymostoma > Ginglymostoma cirratum. Next base: position 3,301,919 of record JAHRHZ010000251.1, read on the forward strand.
ATTGCTGGAGATTAAGTTAACTCAGTGAAAGGGCATTGGAGCAGGACTTCCGTCGTGTAGATGATTTTAAAGTCAACCTGCTCAGAGGTCATTACATACCTTGGGAGCATATGGGATGTGAATTTTGGTCTTCCAACTCAGAGGTAGGGACAATCCCACTGCACCACAAAAGGTTTAGTTTCCTGGGGTAGCATCCTAGGCCTAATCATCATCAGCTGCTTCAATATCCTTCCTTTCATTATCTGGTTATAAATGGAAGGTCCCTAATGATTACATTATCAGCAGCACCATTTTCCACCAATGTACTGAAAAAGCCAATATCCATATGAATCTGTACAACATTCATGCTTGGGCTAATTGACACTATTTGTTTCTATGCAATAAAAAGACCACACGCAACAAGAGAGAATGTAACCATGTCCCCTTGATGTCCATGAAATTGCCATAGTGGAATCTCCCACCATCAGCGTCTAAGAGCTGAGATAAACCGGATGAGCCATATAAATAGAGGTTACAAAAGCTAGTCAGAGGACAGGAATTCCATGGCAAATAATCAGCCCACCCCCAGTTGCCCATCATTTAGAAAGGTGTAAATGAGTCGTCTGATGCAATATCCTCCACTTGGAACACAGCTCCAACAGTAATCAAAAAGCTTGCAATCATTCAGGACAAAGCAGCCTCATATGACTAGCAGCCCATCTAGCAATTTCAAAATCCAATCCCTCTGCTACTATTGCATGATATCAGTAGTACGTACCATCTACAATACACACTTCAGCAAGACTCCAGGTCTCCTCCCTTCATCTTCAAAATCTAAAAGTGCAAGAGCAGTAAACACGTGGGAACACTACCTACAAGAACCACTCCAAAGCTACACGCTATCCTGATTTGGAACTATATCGAATTTCCTTTGAGGTCACAAGGTCAATACTTTCATTTTCCCTTACTAACAGCACTATGATGTATGCCTACACCCAAGACTGCAATGGCTCAAGATTACCACCACCCTCGTGAGGGAAATTACGATTGGGAAATAAGTACGGATCCAACAGTGGAATTCTCATCTAGGAAAGAATAAAACAAAAACGGGCCAAGTCCAGGCAACTGTAAACCAGACCAGATCAAGTCCAGGCAAGTGTACATCAATTAGCTTAATATCAGGGGTAGGTACAGCAATGCAATTCAAGTTCACAGCTGTACCTGGAAACGTATAAAAAATTATAAACAGTGAAGAATAGCAACAGGAGTTCAAAAATGGAAAGTAATGTCAATTCTCAGCAAATGTTTTGAAGGAATCAAGAAAGGTTAAGTCAGGGTTACGCAATAGATTCAATTTATTTTCAAAAATCCCTGCCCTTTGAGTATCAAGGATAAACTGAAAAGTTAGATTGTGTATCTTGAATGATGTATTACATAAAATTCCTGCAATGTTCAAGTAAGCCGTTTGATTTTAGGGATACATATAATTTGAAAACCACGATGAATCTACAAGGCACATAATTAGTTAAATACATCAACCTATCCACATTAAAATAAAACATTAAAGATAAATAGGTAAAAGCCCTTCAAAGCTAAAAACACAAGCTGCCAAGGCAGATCTGGCAAAAGGGTCATTAGCAGTCTAATGATGTACAGAAAAAAAATAGAATTTACTTCTTTTAGCAGAATTAAAAGCGAAATTGATTGGAATTTGCTTCAGCAATACTCAGAATACAAAAGCAGCAAGTGACAATTATTATTCGTGAGAATGCTGAGCAACAGAATATATCATATTTTACAATCCATTTTGTACACTTAGTCTTAGCAAATGTAGGCAAAGAAAAAACTGAAAAGAAAATCACTTGGGGATTTAGCACATTACACGTAACAACGTTGCAAAAACATCCATAATAACACGAACGTGAAAGGTCCACTGACAAAGTTGAGAAATACCATTCGACAGGATCAAAGCAAGAATCTCAAGGACACTATCTTGGCACAGCAGCAAACATGACTGACAATAAATCCTCACTAAGTCCCTCTCTCAAGTCATTTCAACTGAACATGCTCATAGTGAGATCAGCATTCTTGCTTAACCTCATGAATCCGAATTAACAATTTTTGATCGGAGGATTAGAGGGGACATGAGGAAAAGGTTTTTCCAATGAGAGGTAGTAGCCATTAGGAATTCATTGCCCAGTTTGATTATGCAGCAGAAACCTTGAACTCTCAGAAATGAACCTAGAAATACACCTGAAGCATTGTACGTTATGGGGCAGGTGCCGGTAAGTGGGATTAGAACAGGAAGTTAGCTTATTCAGCCTGCACAAAACTACAAGATGAATGGCCTCTTACTGTGCTATTATTTTCCAACACTAATTCTTTTTGGGGGAGGGGGCGGAGATTGGAATGTAGAGTTCAAAACACAAACAGGTCAGCATGATCGTATTGGATGGTGATGCTGGCTCAGTGGGCTGAATGGCTAATTTTACTCCTTATTCATATGCCCACACGTCTGCAACTTTCTGGATTCTGTATTCAGATTTCAACTAAAAAAGAAAACTAAATTAAAGGGAAAATAGGTATAAATATTACAGGTACAGTGTCCCAAATCCAGTAGCATTGTAACCAAGAACATGCCAGATTTTGGATCATTAACCAACTTCTTCATAGAGAATTCACAGGAACAAATATGAACTTTTTGGTTCTGAATTTCTACTCTGAAACTAGCCAGGAAGGTTGCATTCAGAATATACGCTTAGGCAACTGAGTATCCAGGAACCAGGGAGGGCAAGGCAGATCTCAATTAAAGCACCACAACAGTGTCAAGTCCTAAGTCCTTACAATTCTTGCTGATTCCATCCTATGATATCATCCAGAGAACAGTGTTTTCAAGTGGAAAAGAGAGTTCCTGGAGTATGCAAGAGAAAAAAAACCCGCTTTCTGGACAGCTTTGGTTTTTGGATAGCCAGATTTCACTGTACCTGTTACAGAGACAGTAGGAACTGCCGATGCTGGAGAATCTGAGATAACAAGGTGTAGAGCTGCATGAACACAGCAGACCAAGCAGCAGGAAAGCTGGTGTTTGGGGTCTAGATCCGAAACATCAGCTTTCCTGCTCCTCTGATGCTGCTTGGCCTGCTGTGTTCATGCAGCTCTACACCTTGTTATCACTGTACCTGTGTAGGCTTTTTAAAAAAAGGATTAACACCCCATTGAATGTACTGTAGTAAGGAATTGCTGTCTAACAGCAGATTGGCTATCACGAGGAAGACAGATGGATATAATAAACAAGAGGAGAAGAAATCATTCAGAAAAAGGATAACAGTACAACAACTGTATACTTAAAGTGACACCTGGGATATAGAAACATTATCTCAAAGAGAAATGGTGACAGTGCTAACGTCATTGATCTAATAATTCAAAGGCTAGGTTAATGTTCTGAGAACATGGGTTAAAATCTCACCTCGGTGGTAGTATAATTTTGATTCACTTGATAATTCTTAAATTGAACGTTAGTCTCAATAATGGTGACCATGAAAGCATTATTGACTACGAACACTGTAAAGACTCACTTCAGTCAAGAAAATTTGCCATCCTTAGCTGGTCTGACCTACTGCACTTTAAGAGCTACAGCAGTTGAAGTAACGTGCAAGTGCCCTCTGAATGGCTCAGCAAGACATTCAGTTCAAGGGCAGCAAATGTTGTCCTCATCAGTAAGAACCACAGCCTATGAAAGAAAAATTTAAAAAATGCAAACTACTAGCTGGATATTTAACAGACAAAAGAAATGACTGGGGTTTAATTCAGATTGCCTTGTCAAGCCAAGAGGACAATTCTTATGTAAAGATGTAAGGAAAAGTGAAACCAGGGAAGTTACAGAGGAGGGACATCCAATGAGTTAATAATCTAAATTGTAACTACTGTTCAATTTGTCACGATTCAGAAAATTAGAGGTGCATAGACAAACCCTGAAGTAGACTTGATAACAGCCTCACAAATGGCTGCCGTACAAACCTAAAGGCAATAGCAGTTAACAGTAATATCTCAAAAAAAACAAAATAATTAAGAGTAAAGGAAAGCAGAAAGCACAAGTTGCAAGGAATAATGAAGTTGGAATGGGGCAGGCACAATTTGAACTGAGAACAAAGTTAATGAGATAGGTCACTTTTAAAAGAGATTGGTTGTGAAACTTAATACCAAGCAAACAACAGATGGGGTCAGACAAAGTAGTCATGAACAACAGGGTCGGTTTTAAAGGCAAAAATACGGAAGCTCGATTTTTTAGAACTGAAAGGATGTTACGGTAATGGTCTCGGACAGGACAGTGGAACAAGAAACCTCAACCAGATGAGCAATGATCTTAACAAATGGGGAGCAAGCTGGAAGGGCAAATGGTCTACTCCTATTCCTACTTTTTTTTCAATAGGAGGCAGTGAAACAGTTTATAAATAAGTAAAAAGTAAAACTATGAAGATGTTTCAATGAGAGTCATGTTAATCAGACAATGGTATTCAAGCTCCACATTAGAGACTAAGTTCAGAAAGAATTTGCACAAACTGATCAATATTTGTAGTAGGCATCTAGACATAAACCTGGTAAATGGAGTTAAAGCTCAAGATCATACTGAATTAGTGGAAAAGGCTGTATGATTTGTTGCTGTCTGCAATCTAATAAACAAGCAATAAGAATATAAGAAACAGGAGCAGGAAGTGGCAATTCAGTCCTGAGACTGCTCCTTCATTTAATATGATCATGGCTGATCTCATCTCAGCCCCAACACATTTTCCTGCCCATTTCCTACAACAGATTTCTGAACTTCTGTTGGCAGATAGAGGGAAGTCATGAGACCAAGATTTGTGTCTCTTTACCAAAGAGATGTTTTAGCAAAGCACTACCAGCAAATGTAAGAGAACCTTTACAGGAAGTCTTCACTTTCCGCAAGGAGTGGTTTTCAACATTGCAGTGGCAACTTGAAAACTGGCTACAGCCAGAGCAGCCAGCCAGCTACAATCAATGAACTCAGTTTTAAAACTAACATGACCAAGGTTAACCTACTTTACACTGGTTTTTCTTGGTTACGAATAAAAAAAGCGATTAGGACAAGGAGTAGGCCATTCAATTCCTTGGGTTCACTCTGCCATTCGGAAAAATCAACGCTGATCTAATCTTCGCTTCAACTTCACATTTCCTCCTATCTCTGATAGCCTCTGACTCCCATGTTAGACAAGAGTCCTTCAACCTCCACTTTAAAAATATTCATCAAATCTGCTCCAATACTCCCTGGGGAAGAACCTTACAAAAGTTCTCAATTTTCAAAATTTCTGCTCATCTCTGGCTTAAGTGAACATTCCTAATTTTTAAACAGCATCTTCCAGTTCTAGTCTCTATTTGCTTTCCTAATAACTTGTCACACCTGCATACAAGACACCCAGTTTCCTCTGTACCTCATAGCTGAGCATTCTTTCCACATTTAAATAATATGCTGCTTTTCTATTCTTCCTGCCCAAGTCTGAAAATTCATATTTCCCTCACGCTACGTTCCATCTGTCAAAAGTTTGACAATTCACTTAAGGAACCTGGGAAAGGATAAGTTATCAGCTCTCCATAACCTATGTTTTTTTGGAATAACCAAACTTTACAATCATAAATCATACATTTATTTCCTTCATTCAAGTAATTATTATTAACTGTGAATTATTTCAGCACCAACACTGGTCCCAATATCACAACTTGAGGTGTGAGAATGAACTTTTTTGCCTTATTTCCTGGTAGCTAACCAATTATCTATTCTCACTATCATAACTGTACAAATCAAAGATAAGACATAGAATCTGAAACAGATTCGGTAACCTTTGAAAATATTTCTGAAATAATTGTGAGCAGAATTAGAATTCTAGGCCAGAGAAAGAAAAACAGAGAGAAGGGAAAAAAAACATGGCAAGAGAAGAAAACAGGAAAGGGAGACAAATGATTGGAAAGAGAAAAGAGAATTCCAGGTAAGCAACTCGAACTGAGGGGGTAAGATCCAATGAGACCAATAAAGGTACCACTTGTTACAAAACTACATTAGTGACAGGGCCAAACTCAAAAAGTTTTTTTAAAAGTTTTGCCAAAAGTATTCCCAAAACAGAAGCTCTTTTCATCACATTTGAGAAGTTTGCAAAGAGCAGATAAACAGTAACAAAGATTAAAAAGAGCCATGCCGCATTGTCTGCTGAGATTTCAGCAGACAAACAACTGAAAAAGCTAAAAACAAAAGAAGCTGGAATTCAGAAACAAGAATAGAAATTGTCATAAAAATTCAGGAAGTCTGGCAGCACCTGTGGAGAGAAAGTAAAGTTAACCGTTCAGGTCTAGTGGCCCATAAGACCATAAGATATAGGAGCAGAAATTAGGCCATTCGCCCATAGAGTCTGCTCCGCCATTCAATCATGCTGGTAAGTTCCTCAACCCCATGCTCCCACTTTCTCCCCGTAACCCTTGATCCCCTTGATAATCAAGAACCTATCTATCTCAGTCTTAAAATGTACTCAATGACATGGCTTCCACAGCCTTCTGTGGCAGTGAATTCCATAGATTCACCAGTCTCTGGCTGAAGAAGTTTCTCCTTATCTCTGTTCTAAATGGTCTTTCCTTTGCTCTAAGGCTGTGCCCTTGGGTCCTATCTTCTCCTACCAATGAAAGTATCTTCCCAACTTCCAATCTGTCCATGCCATTGAGTATTCTGTAAGTTTCAATTAGATCCCCCCTCATCCTCCTAAACTCCAATGAGTATAAACCCAGAGTCCTCAAATGTTCCTCATATGCTAAGTTTTCCATTCCTGGGACCATTCTCGTGAACCTTCTCTGAACCCTCTCCAGGGCCAGTACATCTTTCCTCAGATATGGGACCCAAAAGTGCACACAATACTCCAAACGTGTCCTGACCAGAGCCTTATAAAGCCTCAGTAGTACATCCCTGCTTTTATATTCAAGTTCTCTCAAAATAAATGCCAACACTGCACTTGCCTTCCTGACTACTGACTCAACCTGCAAGTTTACCTGGAGAGAATCCTGGACTAGAACTCCCAAGTCTCTTTGCACCTCAGACTTCTGAATTTTCTCTCCATTTAGAAAATAGTCCATGAGTTTATTCTTCTTACCAAAATGCATGAGCTTACACTTCCACACGTTGTACTCCATCTGCCACTTCTTTGCCCGCTCTCCTAACCTGTCCAAATCTTTCTGCAGCCTCCCCCGCTCCTTAATACGACCTGTCCCTCTACCTTTCTTTGTATCGTCTGCAAACGTAGCCATAATGCCCATAGTTCCTTCATCTAGAACATTAATATATAAAATGAAAAGTTGTGGTCCCAACACTGACCCTTGTGGAACACCACTTGTCACTGGCTGCCATCCTGAGAAAGACCCTTTTATTCCCACTCTCTGCTAGACAGCCAATCTTCAATCCATGCTAGCACCTTACCTCTAACACCACGGGCCCTGATCTTACTCAGCAGCCTCCAATATTTTCGAATATTTTCCAGCAATTTCTGTTTTTGAGACTGGAAAAGCTATCCTCAGTTCTTACAAGTTAGTACCTGAAGCTTATCAACTGAAATTCCAAGGTCTCTGAATATAGCTCAAATAAACTTACATCAAGCTTGAAAAGATCAAGTAACTTGCTCCCAGACTACACTATACTGACACTTGAAATAGAGGCCACTAAATTCAGCCTCAGATATACAATTCTCCTAGAGTCTAAAAGTTATGAGAAGGGGGACTGAAAAGACACCCGGGGGAAACAGTTACCCAAGTTAAGATGGATTTAATAACATAACTGAGTGAACAGACATCTCACTCAAAGTAAACTGGATCTGGTCACTCTCAGAAACAAGGGAGAGACAGGAGAAGTAAACGAAGTCAAAGCAGGTTGGAAAAAAACAAACCACGTCAATCTCCAGCTTTAAAAAGAAGAAACTAAATCTAGACACCAGTAGGAAACTATCTGCACTGGAAAGCCAAGCCATCTGCGAAAGAACTGCTGGCATGCAAAGAGACCCATGGGCAGCACAGGAAGCATCCATGTAATTTAACAAGAATGAAAAGGACAGAACCAGAGATTTGTGAGCGTCAAACTGTTTTTTAGATTAAAATGGGCATCAGTGAAGACCCTAGGTTGGCAATGAGGGAATTTGAAGAACCACAAGGAAGTATAGCAACTACTACTTAGTCAGCTATTTTAGGGCATTAGTATCTGACAGGGGGAAACCCATTCCTAAGTAAAGCCAAAAAAAGGGAACAGACCCGCAAACAAACCATTCATAAAAGCCACATGGAGCAAACTAGAAACACCTGTGTGGAATTACTCACTTGTAAATCAAATGAGTAAGTCCAATCACAACCAACTGTCTGGTGACACCAATGACTCGTCAATAATTTCCAAATGGGCATGTTCTTCTTAGAACTTTTCATTCCATGTCCGAGTGTAGCTTCTTTTAACATTACATTTGTGCAATAAAAGAAGTGACCCAAAAAATTCCTTGATACTTTTAAAATGTATAAATCTAAACTTTCATTCAAATTTTTTTTGTTTGCTAGTTTTTAACCACACTTTATAATTTATTGACATTTATCATTTCTACTGCACATGCTCATGTGGGAGCAGACATAGCAAAATCTTACACTATCACAAAGCCAATAACGCAGGTGCAAAAGTACATTAATGATGTCCTCTAAGAAGCAAACTCTGGCACCTTATAGGAGTTTAAAAGCAAGTTACCACCCACTAAACCTCCCCAAAAACAATATATAATCAGGAATTAAAGAGGGAAAGGGCGCCGGATTCTGAACCAATGAGAACAAGGAAAGCCATAAAGCCTTTTATTCTCAAACAGCACCCAAAAAAGGAAAAAAGATGCGGTAGCTATTGCTGTATCCAGAGTTAAACTCAATACAGAATTAAAAACCTTGAAGGAGCGAACGTACATTTGTTTTTAAATCCACCTTCTGATGAAACACTGATACGTCAATTTTATTCTACATCAGCAAAAAGATTACAAAGACGCTCTCATGTTAATTATTAATTTTTTTTTAATTAGCTGGAGACAGATATTAGATTATTAAAAAAATAGCTTTTTCTGAAACTAAGGCATAGAAACTAAAATTAGCTGCCAGAAGTTGCATCAGTGGGCAGTCCACGTTCCACTTCATTGTAATGGAGACAAATGGTCTCTAAAGACCCCAACAGTAACACAAAAAAGCCCTGGAGACACGCAAGCAGCTTTTATCTTGCCATACAACACTAAAATTTCTGTTAAAACCAAATGAGGAGCGAGAAGAGAAGATCCATTTCACCCATCCTCATCTGGTCATAACAATATTCATACTCATGAATGATGGGAGGTCTTATGATTCAGTCTGGAGCATCCTTGCTTACGAGCCAGAAATTCTGGGTTGAAGCCTGATTTCAAGACTTGTTGGTCGAAGAGGTAGTTGTTCTTGATGCATTTCAATAGGTTGGTAACTACTCTGCTAGGCCTTCCAACACTTCCTACTGTTCCCATAAGGGGAAGTGTGTGCAAAAAAAAAAAAAAAACACACTAAACAAACAAGATAGGATAACCCTATCAATGTGTTTGGCCATAGTGTTCATGTTAAGGATTTCATGCCCAGGTTAATTTAGAAGAATTAGAAGGCAAAATACTGCAGATGCTGGAATTTTACAGGAAAAACTCAGCAGGCCAGGAAGTCGGTGGAAATGATAAAATGTGCTTCGCTATTGACAGATGCTATTTGGATATTTCCAGCTGGTTCTCTTCATTTCTAACTTCAGTGAAATATGATGTAAATTAAAGTCTGCATTCAATGGAAGCGCTCAGAACCATTTAGTGATTTAAAGAACTGGCTAGCCTGAAAAGGAAAAAGCTGGTACCCTCTTCATTTACTTTAAAAAACACTGCTGGTCCTGAACAATTTTATTTTCGGTGCACATCAGTTTGGACATGATTCCTAATCTTCACCTTTCTTGGCATCCCTTCATATTGGGCTTACATGCAAAGTGCACTGCAACAACTGTAAAGGATTTGTTAGATACAGAATGGCTAATTGCAGATGAAAACCCATTTCAAGTTTATCTACTACTTTTTAAAAGGATTAAAAGACATCTTTACAATCTATGCACAGTTCACACATTTGACCAGTGCCACATTTGCAAGTTTGGCAGTGCTACGCAACTGCAACAAATCTGGTGCCTTTTCGTCAGTTATATCAAAGGTTTTAGAATTTGGAACCTCAAATGACAAACTCTACAGTGAGCTGTACCTATACATCGGTCTCCAGATATATTTTTAAAATACAGATACAAAAATAAAAACATTCAGCCTTAGCTCTTGAAAACAGTCATGTCTGGTGTTATGATCACTATAAATAGGAACTGTCAAATATCAACTTCCAGCACGTGTTATCTCCAAAACCTTTCCCCCTATCTCAGGATTAAAAAAGTTCTTAAAAATGAAGCAACACAAACCCTTTGTGGCTCCTGTGGTCAGACGAGTAGACACTGAAGCATACTTCATGAAATATTAGCGCAATTAAATACCGTCTGCACTAAATTAACATCTTTATCTGAAGTCACCAAAAGCAGGCAACTGGGTCAGTGTCAAAAAGGTCATAACTGTTTTAATTCACGTGTATGATCATTTCACACACGGGGAAATTAAAAGGCTTGCTTGCCCATTAAACCAGCTTAAGAAGACAAATGACAATATACACTGAACTATATCTCAACAGCTGTTCAGCAAGACATAGATGGAACGTGGATTGGTAACAAGGGCTGAAAGACTCCCTGCATGTTTCAATCTCAGATGGCAGCACCTGATTTATATATTAAAAAAATCAAATTGGGAAATGAAAATTCATCTCAAACTCAAAAGCAAACTTCAAGAATCAAATGTAACAATTACATTCGATTACTGTGGCCTCAGGTTTGAAAAATCTAACACCTCAAGGACTCCAAGGATTTTAAATACTACGGGGCTATAAATATAGAATTTATCTGTTTTAAGTGTTTGATATTGCATTTTAATTAATTTTCCCAGGATTAGCACGTAATAAAATTCTCTCAAGTAAACACTGGCAATTACTTAATTCATTCTGATTTAGTTAACTACAGTTAATTGAAATAGGAGACCCGTTTGCCAATAAAACTAAATATTTGCTGCAACTGACCCAAAGAGAGTTTAAAAGGGATTAAAAAAGCCACCTTACTCCTTCTCACCTGGTTATAATACTAGATAAAAGGCTAACCATCCTGATTTGTCCAAGTCTACAAAGTGGGAAAAGGAATTAAAGCTGAGAAACAGCAATGAGGAAAATTAAAAGAGCAAGCAAGGGCTTTGCAGGTTCCATGAAGCAGCGTGCAGGAACTGGCCTGTAAGCAAAATTGTTTGCACTTTTCTATATAGAACAATATTGTCTCCAAACTCCCAATAGCTACACTCAATTCTTTTGGGAACCTTTAGTTACACATCTCCCAGTTTTGATTTTAGTTTCATTGTGATCATTGACAAGCAACAACAGTAAAATAACAAACCTTCCAAACTACTAAACAGGATATTTAAATGGCTTATTTAATTTCCAACATTAATATTTTCTTCAAATGCCACGTTTATCAAACATACTCACATCAAAGCGATTCAACGCATCTGCCAGCTCACCAGCACTACTTTGTTGACTAAGAATGACATCTTCTGAAGTAGTTGCCTGAGCTGCATTTGAGATGCCGGTAACTGCCTGTGTCAATTGCTTATAGATCAAATCTCGATTGGCTTTGTAGGCAGCCACATCTGGGTGCTGGAGACAAGCCTGGGAAGCAGTATACAGCATAGGGATGTTCTTCTGCAAAACTCCTCGTGCTGCAGCCATTTGATCTCTATGATGAATATCTTTCAGTTCCTTGAAAAGAAATACCACAGCATATTACCACTACACTTACACGAAGGTTCTGAAATAATGATCTGAAAATCTCACATAGTAAGAACTGCTGATGCTGGAGTCAGAGATAACACAGTGTGGAGCTGGGCAGGCCAGGAAGCATCAGAGGAGTGGACAAGTCGACATTTCGGCTCAGGACCCTTCTTCACAAATTTTGGGGGGTGGAGGGGAGGAGGAGCTCAAATAAAGAGAGGAGATGTGGAGCTGGGGAAAGTAGATGGGACGGCGATAGGTGAGTGCAGGTAGGGAGTGGTGGGAGGGGAGGATAGGTAGGAGAGAATGTGGGCAGGTTGTGCCAGGTCAAGGAGGCAGGGATGAGAGGGATGGTTGGTTTTGGGGGTGGGGAGATTTTGAAACTGATAAAATCCATGTTTAGGCCATTGGGCTGTAGGCTCCTGCAAACTGGAGGAGCAGCACCTCAATCTACCCTCGGGAGCCTACAGCCCAACTCGCCTATCGCCATCCCAAGTACTTGCCCAGCCCCACCCCTCCTCTCTGTATTTATTTCTGAGGTCCCTTCCTCCTCCCCATTTCTGACCCCTCCCCAACCCGAAACGTCAACTTTCCTGCTCCTCTGACGCTGCCTGGCCTGCTGCATTCCTTCAGCTCCACAATGTGTTATATCTGAAAATCTCAGTTGTGATAAGTTTTAATCTACTGCATTTTTATTCTAGACAACTCCTATCAAACATGAGCAATTCAAATTCTTGCAATTTCCTTTAGGTCACAGAATGGAATACTTGAGCTACAGACTACCCAACAACTATCGTTATTGTTTCAGTCTTGGTTTACCTTCGTGAGAGTGACATTTCCCTTCAGTGCTCATATTACACTATTCTTCAGTTACGTAAACTAAGCCTTTTCCTACCTTTTTATTATTAAGTAGTTCTCATTTAGCTAAGCAACTGAAGAAAATAAAAACAGATTTCAGAACACTCAGGCACTTTTTTTTTTAAAAAAAAGTCAATGTGAATGAGTAATATGTGGATTTTGCAGAACAAGTCTTAGATACAGTACCAAATAATCTGGACACATCAAACTGCATGTTTTAAATTTAGTCTCAACCAGAGGCAGATAAATACATTTTTCCTAAAGCAACAAGATGTTAAATTACAATGCTGAATTATTGTAGTATTTCATTGCACAACACACTATTGTCTCAGCTTAGTATTACCAAAACAGTATGCAGGGAGTTGGACTATACCCCCTTTTCTGGACTGCACACGGGTAAAAAAAAAAAATTTCAATTCCATGCTGTAGTTACAAAAATTGAGTTTTTCCTCTAGAAAACAGACCTAATCATACATATGTTTCATACCTGCTGTCTTTTGGCTGCCATAACGTTCAGTTTGTCCACTTCAGGTTTCAATGCCTTAAACTGTATTCCAAGTTCTTGCTCATTGTTGGCATTCCTCACCTTTACAAGGGTTTCTTCAACCTGAAAAACAGGTCAAATTGATTTTTAAATTTACACAAAAATCAAATATACAAGGGGACATTTTACACATATCTCTAGACTAGCAAGTCAGATCATTCAATGACTGATTATGCTCAAATTTATTGCAATAGTAGACAAACCGTAACTCACTAAAAGCTATTTAACTGTTTTTGGGTATCCTCTTGTTTATTCAAGCTTCATTCAGCATAACTTGATACGTCTCTGAGCCAGCCTCTCAGTCTACTCGCCCTGTGTACTGCATTGATTTCATCAGCTAATGTGCATTAGGAGTCAAACTTCAAGCGGTGCGGACAGCCAAGGATAGTAACAGCAAAATTTGAATTCCAAATTTTTACGAAATAAAAATTGAGCCTAATTGCAACGTTGTAGCCATTGGTTCACTGTTGTCCTTTATGGGAGATAAATGTGCCACCCTTAGCCAGACTGACCCAGTCGTAACTTCAAACCCACAGCTATTGGTTGACTTGGAGAGAGATTTTCTGAACCGTAAGTGCAATATCACGGTTGCCACAGAGGAATCAGTAAACTTCCATTAATTAATTCCTTGATCTTGTATCAATAAATTGCAAATAAAACCAAAGTATTACAACAATAAGCTCCCATGTGAAATTAATACTATTGGTCAAATTCCTTTCATCAGAATCAGTATGTTCAACATTTAATCAACTCATGAATGGTATTACATGTTACTGGTGTTTAATTTCAAAACAGAATCCTCCAAAGCCACAATATTCTAAAGTATTTTTGCAACGGCATGAACAAATGTTAAACATTGAATAAAGGACTGAACAATAAGACAATGACTAATGACCAATACTCACTCATCTCAATCCACATGGATAAGGAGAACCATCAATTCAACTGGGACAACACCAAAATCCTGGGACAAGCTTAGCAGAGACAGGCACAGGAATTCCTAGAAGCCCAGCACTTCACGAAGCGTGCTATTAATAAACACATAGAACTCGACCCCATATAGACTCCACTCTGAAGGAAAACCGGAAGTGAGGCAATCCAGCTCAACGGACTCCACAGTTTAAAAACCAGGCAGGAAAACACACCGATGCTTCATGGGAGGCAGCACTGAGGATGTTACCCAGCAGGGTAATGAACTATCTGCAGAACAACAAACCAGCTCGGCGAACCAACCAACCTCAACACCCACAACCTGAGCTACAAATCTACTCCAAAACCTTAGAGACAATGTCCATTGAATAGTTTAGAATATTATATTTGCTTAAATTTTGTTCTATTTACATATTTCAGTAGAACTGATGGGGATTAAAATAACTGACATACACTCTGGACTAGACTAGACTCTCAGTTTGACATAAAAAGCTTGTAGTAACCCCAGAATGTCACCACCTAGCCATGAGTGTTATATAAAATGCAAGAGATCTCCATGGACTGAGCCAGACAGCAAGAAAAGAACTTTTATTTTCATGCTCCTATTGAAAACAGATGTATTATTCTAAACCACATGAAAAGTGCATATTTTTTAAAAATAAATGCTTGTTACATCACTGAAGTGTACAGAATAACACTGCTCTGCCAATGCCAGAAGCCCAACGGTAGAACAATGAATATTTCCTTTCTTTACGGAAATTGTTACATTAATGAGTTGTTTTTAAAGTAACAACATATTTTAACAGGACCCAAAAGTTTTTGGCTTAATGGGAAACCATTCAGCAGAGAACTTACTACTTTCAATTGTACAAGCAGTTTGTAAACATCTGCCATGTCAGCCAGGATAAGAAGGCGAGTAACAGCAGACAGCAATGCTCGTGCAGCCCGAACCATATTGCCTCGCTTCATAGCTGAACAAGGATCCTCTGCAAATTCTGATGAAGCACTTCTCATCATTTCACCTACAAGTAAAAGGAAATATTGGAAGTTTACAAATGAGATAATTTAAAGTTATAGAATTAAAATAACATTCACTTTCTAAATTTAAAAAAAACAATCTTTGCAAATTGAAATATAAAACAGTTGGGATTGATGGTCAGCTCTATCAAACAAAGTATCTTCTCAATCATTTGCTGCTTCTTAGATCCTGATGTGTGGAAACCAGCTGCTGAAATTAGCAGCAGTGACCACATTTCAAACATAATCTGCTTCAGAACTTTCCAAGGATACGCAAATTCAAATTCTTACATAAATTAAGCATATTATTGCTTGTGTTTAGATACAGTGAGTGTGGCTTATTTGCAATTCAAGATTTTTCAAATCCATACTATGGCATAACGAGGCACATTTTAAAAGAACAAAGATCAAAGAAAATTACAGTCCTTCGGCCCTCCAGGGCTGCACCGACATGCTGTCCACACCTTTCATAATCTTGTAGATCTTTACCAGGTTGCCCCTCAACCTTCATCGTTCCAGTAAGAACAACCCAAGTTTCTCCAACATCTCTCTGAATCATAAATCATAGAATCCCTACAGTGTGGAAATAGGCCCTTTGGCCCAACAAGTCCACACCGACCCTCAGAGCATCCTACCCAGACCCAGCCCCCTATAACCTACCAAATCTACACACCCCTGAACACTATGGGAAATTTAGCATGGCCAATCCACCTACCCTGCACATCTTTGGACTGTGGGAGGAAACCAGAGCACCCAGAGGAAACCCATGCAGACACAGGGAGAACATGCAAACTCCACACAGACAGTCGCCTGAGGGTGGAATCGAACCCAGGTCCCTGGCGCTGTGAGGCAGCAGTGCTAACCACTGAGCCACCATGCCGTCCCTCATAGCTAATGCCCTCTATACCAGCCAACATCCTCGTACATCTTTTCTGTACCCTCTTCAAAGCCACCACGTCCTTCTGGTAGTGTAGCGATCAGAATCGAACACAATATTCCAAATGAGGCTTAACTAAGGTTCTATAAAGCTGCAAGATTACCTGCCAATTTTAAAACTCAATGCCCCAGCTAATGAAGGCAAGCATGCCGTATGCTTTGTTGACTACCTTCTCCACTTGCCTTGCCACTTTCAGTGACCTGTGTACCTGTACATCCAGATCCCTCTACCTATCAGTACTCTGAAGGGCTCTGCCATTTACTGTACATTTTCCATCTGGTTTAGACCTTCCAAAATGCATCACTTCACATTTTTGTGGATTAAACTCCATCTGCCATCTCTCTGCCCAAGTCACCAACCGATCTATAGCCAGCTGTATCCTTTGACAGTCCTCATCGCTATCCGCAATTCCACCAGCCTGTGTGTCATCGGCAAACTTAGTCAGACCAGTTATATATAAACGATTTGGAGGAGAACGTAAATATATTTATATATATTACAAATAGCAAAAGTCCCCACACGGATATCTGAAGAACACCATTAGTCACAGCCCTCCATTCAGCAACGCACCCTTCCACTGCTACCCTGTTTTCTATGACCGAGCCAGTTTTTTATCCATCATGCAAGCTCAGCTCTGATCCCATGTGACTTTACCTTCCAAATCAGCCTGCCATGAGGGACTTTGACAAAGGTCTTACTGAAATCAATGTCGACAACATCCATTGCCCTACCCTCATCGATCATCTTCATCATTTCCTCAAAAAAACTCAACAAATTCAGTGAGACACGACCTCCCCTTCACAAAACCATACTGCCTCTCACTAATGTGCCCATTTATTTCCATGTGGGAGTAAATCCTGTCCTGAAGAATCCTTTCCACTAATTTCCCTACCACTGATGCAAGGCTCACCGGCCTGTAATTAGCTGGATTATCCCTGCCACCCTTCTTAAACAAAGGAACAACATTGGCTATTCTCCAATCCTCTGGGACCTCCCCTATAGCCAGTGAGGATACAAAGATTTCCCTCAAGGCCCCAACAATTTCCTCCCTTGCCTCTCTTAGTATTCTGGGGTATATCCCATCAGGCGCTGGGGACTTGTCTACCTCAATGTTTTTCAAGACCCCCAATATCTCCTCTCTTTTGATCTCAACGTGGCCCAAACTATCTACACACGCTTCTCCAGACTCATCACCCAAGTCCTGCTCTACGGTAAATTCAGACACAAAGTACTCATTTAATATCTAGTCCATTTCCTCTGGCTCCACACAAATTCCTTTCCTTGTCCTTGAGTGGGCCAACCCTCTCGCTCTTTATATATAAAGGAGATGTTAAATGTAAGAAATCCCTGATAGTCACTTTATAACCAATGAGTAACAATTTATTTACCTATTAACAAACTGAATAATTCCCCCTTAACTGCTAACTATTCTCAAACAGAACAAAATTCTAATGCATGCTGTTCCAACAAATACAAGTCCCACTTATATAAACCAAAGTAATAAGAAAAATACATTAAAAAACTTAGACTCTCAAAACTACAATCAGGATGCATCTTCGAGAATGTTTTGTCTCTTTTTGGCTATTCTTCAGTCAGGAATTCTTTCTTCATCAAATCCTTGTGTCAGGAATATTAGCTAGAAGTGCATGCGGAAGGCTCTTCCTTTGGAGAGCAGTGCCCTTCATTCGTACTTAGGTCTCCAGTTTTAAAGGCCAACCTACATCAAATTTTGTCTTTTTGGGGAGAAATTTTAAGGCAGAGGTGTCAAGCAGTAGTACAGAGTTTAAGAGGCCTTGTTTTTTAAAAAAAAGTTGGAACAATAGAAGCAGCCTGAATGGGTGGGGTCAAGTTCCGACACAGCCAGGATATTTTCATTTTCAGTTTTCAGAAGCTGTTATTCTTGAAGTTAGGTGGAAGCTGCAGTACATCTCTCCATGGTTCTCCCTCCCTCATTCTCTGCATGTTTTCCTCCTGGACTAGAGAATTGCCCATGACATAATCCATTTTTCTGAAATTGCCTTTTGCCATGGATTTATGGAAAGTTACTATATTGGGACAGGTACTTTTTAGTAACAAAATAATGAAATAAGTCATTAAGTTTTCCAATAGAGTCAAGTTATTCTAATTTCTTCTTTTTGTATTAATAAAGTGTGTTTTGCTTCAAATCTGATAGTCTGACCAATTGAGTTGCATCCAGAAGCAATTAAAATGTTAGGGTGTAAGCTATTTTAACATTTTGAGGGGGTTTGGTCTAGTCCATAACACAAGATACATAGGGAGTTCACGTAGCTTTGGAGGGCTTAAAGCTGAGCCTTCAGAGCAGATCACACTTTATTCTGATCCTGAAATCTAGTGAAGCCAGCAATCTTACAGAAATTTGCTGTTTTTTGCTATTGCCCTTCAATAGATATTCCAAATCTAATTAATTCTCTTTTCCTCTAGAATAAGCCATTCAGTTCTTCAAGCCGGCTCTAACATTCAAGATCATAGCTGATGTTTCAAATTTTACGCTGCTATCTACTCCCAATAACCTCAGATTCCCTCGTTTATTTAAAAATTATTTGCCTTTGCCTCAAAAAAACATTCATGATCCTAACTCCATAACATTCTGAAGTAGAGAATTCCAAAGTCGAATAATCTTTGGATAAAAAAAATTCTCTTCTGTTTTAAAAGGGCAATATCTAATTCTGAAACAGTGCTACCTAGTTCTAGACTCATTCAGAAGACATCCACCTTTTGTCAAGGCCTTCAGATGTCTCCCAAGACTCAGCCACATCATTTATACTGCTACGATTCTACTATACATCTACGTATCATGAATTTAGATTTTCCTGGAGTAGGTTTCAGAATATCATCTAGTACTTGGCAGAGACAAAAATACCACTAGGACTTAAAGAACTTGCTAACCAGGAATACCTCTAGAAGGGCAGCCGGTTCATTTTGAGTCTGGCAACAGAACCAATCATCCACTTTGTTCTTTGCCATTAACTCATAGTATATTAAATTAAGAAAGGAAGCCTATCTCTGCACAAAACAGAGTCTCTGAAATGCTACCAACACAAAAAGCTCGAAAATATGAGATCACAGAGAATGCAGTTTCCTAGCACGTTGTAGCAAAATAAATTTCCCTTAAATACAGAATTTCTATTCTACATCTACGCAACTCATCTAACAAAACTGTACTAACTTTAAAACATGACCATATCTTTCAAGTGAAAAGTGCTTCTACAGAGATTGTAGAGTATTCATTTAAAAGTCAATTAGAGCAGCAAAAGCAGGAATAAGTTATACTAAATTCCAAAGTCTGCAGAAAATATCCATTTAGGCTAACTTATTTACACAATATTTAATACTCCACACTAGGTTCCCTCCTCTCAACTTGCCATAACATAGCCTTTATCCCCTCTTGCATGCTTACTCATAAGACCACAAGACATTGGAGCAGAAATTAGCCTATCGAGTCTGCTCCGCCAAACAAGCATGGCTGATAAGTTTCTCAACCCCATTTTCCTGTCTTCTCCTCAAATACCCTTGATTCCCTTGACAATCAAGAACCTATATATCTCCATCTTAAATATATAGAATGACCTGGCCTCCACAGCCTTCTGTGGCAGTGAATTCCACAGATTCACCACTCTCTGACTGAAGATATTTCTCCTTATCTCTATTCTAAAAGGTCTTGCCTTTACTCTAGGGCTGTGCCCTCGGGTCCTAGTCTCTTCTACCAATGGAAACATCTTTCCAATATCCACTCTGTCCAGGCCATTCAGTATTCTGTAAGTTTCAATTAGATCCACCCTCATCCTTCTAAACTCCACTGAGTATAGACCCAAAGTCCTCAAATATTCCTCATATGTTAGTCTTTCCATTCCTGGGGCCATTCTCCCAAATCTCCTCTGAACCCGCTCCAGGGCCAGTACATCTTTCCTGAGATATGGGCCCAAGACTGCTCACAATTTATCCTTAAAGCTATTAATCCTAACCAGTTAGGTAAGTCAACGGTACTGCAAACGTGGGTTTTGCAAACTAGTTCACTATTTTATCTGTCCAATTTAGTTGTGAATTCAGTGCCAAAGTTGATTTCTCTCCAGAATCGCAACCATGAAGAAAACCTGCTGGATGTTTTGACCCCATCTTCCTATTAGTCAAAAATCATGACACTTTCGTCTTGAGAGATGTACCTTTTAATGGGCAAGCTAAAATATTACAACAGAATAAAACTGAAAATCAAAGGCTAAAATGAACCCAAAAGAAATTAAAGGAGGGGGGTCTAGGCCTGAAACGTCAGCCTTCCTGCTCCTCTGATGCTGCTTGGCCTGCTGTGTTCATCCAGCTCTACACCTTGTTATCTCAGAAATTAATGTGTGCTATTTTGCATAAAGTAACTTTCAATATGATGGCATGCCATTAAATTATTCATTTGCACTTTGAAGATTACTTATTAGTTTTTGTTTTCTATTCGTTTTATATCAATCTGGCGTCCTTAATAATATGTATGCCAGCATGATATGTGCTAAAACAAGTTTTCATACTTTGCATGGGGGACATACAATTAAACTTCATTTGGCGCTCTCAGCAATGGTGGTTACTCGGATAGAATGGAAGCGCCACAACCAAAGTCAAGAAAATTATTGTCAAAATATTTTCTTCAGCTGGGATACGCAAAAAAACAGAAAAGGTTACCTGTCAGCAAAACACAGAGGAGGAAACTACTTGGCTTCAAATTCCATAAAATCTTAAGCTATATTTTAAAATTGGAAACAAAAGACAATTCACCAATTTCCCACTACAGTAAGACAAACGGTATGACTCACTCAACATAGTACTGACAAAAGGTCACCAATCAAGTTTCGCTTGCCACAGATTCTGCCTGAACTACTGATTGTTGTCTGAATTTTCTGCTGATATGTCAGCTAGCTATAATCCCAGACAAGTCCAATCTCGAGAGAGACCTGGTTTGATAAGCTACAACTTTTGTCAGAAAATTAGTTACTGTGGTGATCAGTCACTGAGTATAGTCACAAGAGGCTGACAATGTACTTTTAATAAAAGAACAAACTTTAACACAAAAGAAAGATAAACAAAAACTAGTTACGCTAAAGAAATGCTCATCTGAAACAGTTCTATTACAAATGCCAGAAAAGGTCTTACCCTTTACTCACAACAATCTGACAATCACGCAAACTTTAAAGGGTCACTCACCCGATCTCCACTTTAAGGCTCCATGTTCAGATGGCACTACCATAATTGGTTTCTTTCAAGCAATATTCTGCATTTACTTAGTGCTACTTTTTTTCATTAGCATCTCCTTCTCAGACCCTTAAAATAGCAGCTACCTCAGTTCACATTATTTAATGTGTTCTTTAAACTCACTCCTTCAAACAGTCTTCAGTTTCTGAAGCTTTTCCCTTATGGTTTTTAAACTGCTGCTCACTTATTTTCAGCCCAGAATACTGTAGAGACTGCTAGACTAATAGCACTTGAGCTACTACAAACCATTCCCCTCTGACCGAAGCCTGCACACTGCCTGACTACTCCCTAATGGTTCTGTGGATTCTTGTTATTAGGTAACTGTCTTTTTCCCTTCTATCCACCCAGCCCCACACACCTCTAAGACACACACAAAAACACCTCAGGGGTTCATTAAATTGTACATAACGAAATAAATTTCTAGACATTCCTTCACCACACATAGACCTCAAAAATGAAACTAAAACTACATGTTGCCACTTGACTATTAGCACTAGGTTATTCCGTTACCTAAGTGGAGAAGAGTTTGCAACTCACTACCACAGGGAGTGGTGAATCAAACGCTAAATACATATTTAAAGTCGGCTAGACAACAAACATATGGAAGGGACGAAAAGAAAGGGCTATGCTGCTGGATTTAGGTCAAGAAAGCATATATAACTGCAGCCAACGCTGAGTATTTAACTTAGGTTAAGATGATCACCCAAGCATCCATCAAGCTACCCTATTAAACGCAGCACAAAACTTTTCCTCCCTACTAGGAACAATTCCTCAACAATCCCTGAAGTGAAGGAAATTTTTCTTGTACTCAGTCAGAGTTCCTCTATTAAATCAGTAACATTAAAATCCAGTTGGCTAAACCTGGTCCTTTAAAATGTGACAAAGAATCAGATTTTTTGATATAAACTTACAGCGCCTGTCCCAATGTGTTTTTGTTGTATATTTCCATTTGTTTAAGTCAGAGTACAATGTAATGTGTTTACTTTTTCTTAGAAAATGTTCTATAACCATAGGGTTAATATAGGCAATAATTCCAGGTAGGCTTCGGCAGGGAACAGTTAATGTTGAGAATCAGGGCATCGAAGGAGGCAGAGGACAACGTGCTAAATGGCTTCACAAGAACACAAGAAATAGGAAACATCCATTCGGCTCCTTAAAGCTGCTTCACCATTCAGTACAATAGCAGTTGATCATCTACGCTCCCCATTCTCCCTATCCCCTAATGAAGAGAAGAAAAATCTTTCAATCTTAGTTTTAAATATGCTCAAAGCTCAAACAAGCAAAACACTGATAGACAATTCGAAAGTTCACTAGTCTGTCTGAAAAAAATTTATCCACAAGGTCCAAACTAATCAACTCCTTATCCTGAAGCTGCGCTCCGTTATTCTAGATTCCGCAGCCAGGGAAAAGAATATCATAGAGCCAATAATGGTCAAAAACAAGTAGAGGCTAAGAAAATTATTAAACATACAAATATATGTAATGAACATCTAGGCAGATGAGGCGGCTATGGGGACAGGTGCGGGGGGGTTGGTGGTTGAGTGGTTGCCTCTGAATTATTTGGAGGTTTGCACTAAAAATAAATCGACCCTCAAGTTTTATTCATTTCACACATTGCTACCATTAAGGGCATTATTCGTAGGAAACAGTATTCAGGTCAAGTGAGAATTAGCAGATCATGATATCCTCTGTAACATTCTGATGAACATAATGCAAAGAGTTCATAAGCAGAGAACTGATACTGGAACTGTGCAAAATGTTGGTTACGCCACACCTACAGCATTGTGCGCAGTTCTGGAAATCACATAAGTGAGATGTGATTGCACTGGAGAGGGTGCAGGCAAGATTTCCAGGATGACAACTGGGCTGGATTGAATACACTGGGGCTTTCCTTGGAGCAGAGGAGGGACATGATTACGATGTCGAGCATGATGGAGATGTGTAACATGAATGAAGGGAACATACTTGGTAGACAGGGATGAATTTTTTTCCCTTGGTAGAGGGATCAATGACCAGGGCATAGATTTAAGGTAAGGGGAAAGAGGTTCAGAGGGGATGTGGGGCTGAGGGGTGGGGGGAGGGAAATCACTTACAGGATGACAGGAATCTGCCTTCAAAAAGATGGTAGAAACATAAACCCTAATAACATTGAAGTAGTATTTAAATACATACTTGCAATGCCAAGGCATAAAAAGTTATGGATCAGGTGCTGGAAATGAGATTAGAATACACAGGCAGAGATAGCCTGAACTGCAGATGCTCCTCTGATGCTGCCTGGCCTGCTGTGTTCCTCCAGCTCCACACTGTGTTATCTCAGAATAGATAGGCACTTGTTTTTGACCAACACAGGCTTAATGGGCCAAAGCGCCTTTTACCGTGCTGTAGACCTCTATGACTGTTGATTAAACATCTTCAAGGCTGAGACAGACAACCCAAGTAAGAGAATCCAGGTTTAATGGAAAAGTCAGGAAAATGGATTCAAGGATTAACTGATCAATCATTGAAATGACAAAGTAAAATCAATGGGCTGAATAGCCTACTTCTGCTTCAACATCTTATCATTTTAATTCATTCAAACAATGGGTGAACTGTGAACAGTGGATTAAAATGGACGGGAAGGTAACTTGCAGTTTTCGTGAAGTGCATTATGTGCAGAAAGACAGCTTAAGCTGTTGAATGCAAAGATCTCCAGATTGTTGAAGACTAGACTTTGATCAGAGATGGTCACAGGTCCTCAGTTCCTGAAATGCTGACTCCACATGAATCACCTAGAAAATCTGAAGGCCACCAGGACTGTCTGTGAAAGTGTCCATGTCATGACATTTCGTTCTCTCAGTCTGTCAGTCTCAGTTACATCTGTTCTGATTATGCCGCCTTCTGCAGGAGGCCCTCAGAAACATACAGCTTTTTTCTCAACCATATGCTGGATTCCCTGCTAACATGATTGACAGGGCCCAGAGTCATGTCCGACCCATTTTCCACATTTCAGGCCTCATCCTTACTTTTCTCTTCCTCAACAATAAAGGTCCCCCTCACTCATCTACAATCCCACCAGTATCCGCATCCAAAGGATTGTCAGCCATGTCGGCCATCTCCAGTAGACTATCATTATCAGACACATATTCCCCTCCACTTCCCTGTCAACCTTTGACAGAGACTGTTCTCTCCAGGACAACTTGGTCCAGTCCTCCTCCACTCTCAAGGCCTCCCACGCCCCCACAACAGCTTCTCACGCAACTACAGAATGTGTAACACCTGTTCATTTACTTCCTCCCTCCTCACTATCCAAGGTTCCAGACACACCTTCCAGGTGAAGCAGCGAGTTACCTGCACTTCACTTAATCTAGCCTACAGTAATCACTGTTCACTGTGTGATTGCCTCTACATTGGGAAGAGGAAACAGACAGGACATTCAATTTGTGGAACACCTGCTTCCAAGCTTCCAGTTGCCTCCCACTTCAACACACTGTTGTATTCCCTCGTCAACACTTCTGATGCAGTGCTCTACCTGGAAGACCAGCATCTCATTTTCCACCTGAGGATCATGAACTGTTAAGGTTCAATATAGAGTCTAATAATTTCAGGGCCTGAACACCTACTTCCATGTCCTGGTCTGCTTTCATCATAACCAACCCATCTTATGGTCTTTCTTATGTTCTAAAGCTTTCTTGTAGCCCCTAATATCAGCACTTGTTTCTCCCAGGCTCGCCATTGCCATCCTTTTGTCTGCCTAACATCTGTACTTACTCCCTGGGCTCCATCTCCACCTATCTCCTTTCCCTTGCCTCATCTTGTCTTAAGCGTATCTTTTCGTAGCTCCCATCTCTTCTCAAGTAGTGTCATTCAACCCAGAACATTAACTCTGGGGTCAACAATGTCATTTTAACTGCAGATTTGCACTTTACAACACACACTCAGGAAAATCACTAATCTAGTCTACAACTATTGCAGAAGATAACAAAAAAAAATGCTTTATTACAATGTATTAATGCTGACGAATAAGCCTAGTGATAAGCACATGTAGCTTTTACAGTAAATGACCACTTAATATGTCACAATATACTGTCACCATCTCGTGTCTGAAATATACCACTAATCCTTCACCATTACTGGAATCTTTATAACTTATTTCCGAACTGACTCTCACCTCACCCAAGTGCACAGTCCTTGATATCAAGGCAGCATTCAACCGACTGTGGTATCAGTGAGCCCCAGCAAAACTGGAATCAATGGGTATCAGGGGGCAAACTCTCCGGTGGTTGGAGTCATACCTGACAGATAGGGAGATAGTTGTGGTGTTTGATGGACAATCATCTCAGCTCCAGAACATCTCTGCAGGAGTTCCTCAGGGTAGTGTGCTAGGCCCAACCATCTTCAGTTGCTTCATCCATGACCTTTCCTCCATCATGAGGCCAGAAGTGGGAGGATGTTCGTCAATGATTCCACAATGTTCAATACCACTCGGGACTCTTCAGATACTGAAGCAGTCCACGTTCAACTGCTGCAAGATCTGGACAATATCCGGTCTTGGGCTGACTGACGGCAAGTTACATTCACACCACACAAATGCCAGGCTATGACCATCACTAATAAGAGAGAATCTAACCACCACCCCTTGACATTCAATGGTGTTACTATCTCTGAATCCCCCACTAACTACACCCTGGGTGTTATCACTGACCAGAACCTCAACTGGACTCACCACATTAACACAGTGCCTACAGGAGCAGGCCAGAAGCTAGGAATACTGCGGTGAGTAACTCACCTCCTGACTTCTCAAAGCCTGTCCACCATCTACAAGGCACGAGTCAGGAGTGGGATGGAATACTCCCAACTTGCCTGGAACAGTGCAGCCCCAACAACACAAGCAGCTTGACGCCATCCAGGAAAAAACAGCCCGCTTGACTGGCATGACATCCACAAGCATTCACTCCTTCCACCACTGACGCTCAGTAGCAGCGATGTATACTATCTACAAAATGCACTGCAGAACTTCACCAAAGATTCTCAGACAGCACCTTCCAAACCCACGACCACTTCCATCTAGAAGGACAAGGGCATCAAACATATGGGAACACCACCACCTCCAAGTTGCCCACCAATTTGCCCTCCAAGTCACCCACCATCCTGACTTGGAAATATATCACTGTTCCTTCACCGTCACTGGGTCAAAATCCTGGAATTTCTTCCCTAATAGTATTGTGGGTCAACCCATAGCAGGAGGGCTGCAGTGGTTCAAGGCGGCAGCTCACCACCACCTTCTCAAGGGCAACTAGGGATGAGCAAAAAATGCTGCCAGCCAGCAACGTCCACATCCCACAAACGAACAGAAAAATAAAACTTAGAGCATAGCTATACCATACAACTAGCAATGATTCCAGGCAGCAAATCATCTTCACCTTTTCAAGATCAATAAGTCGAGTCATAGAGTAATACAGCATGGAAACAGGCCCTTAAGCACAAGCCAGTCCATGCTGCCCATGGTGCCCACTCAGCTAGTTCCTACTGCCTGCATTTGTTTTTATCCTTCCCATTCATGTACCTATCCAATTTTTTTAAAAAAAATGTTCTTATTTTACCTGCCTCAATCACTTCCTCTAATCGTCCAGTCTGTACATACACCACACTCTGCATGAAGGAGTTGCCCTTCAGGTCCTTCTTAAATCTCGCCCTAAACCTATGCCCTCTGGTTTTCAATTCCCCATCCCTGGGAAAAAGACTATATGCATTCATCCCATCTATGCCTCTCATGATATTAAATAGCCCAATAAGGTCACCCCTCATTCTCTTATGTTCCAACAAATAATGTCCTATCCTGGCCAATCTCTCCCTATAACTCAGGCCTACTAGACCTGGCAACATTCTCGTAAATCTTCTTTGCACACTTTCCAGTTTAACTATGTCTTTCCTATAACAGGGTACACAACTGTACACAATGCTCCAAGTGCGGCCTCACCAATGACTTGTACAATTGTAACATAACATCCCAACTCCTACACAATGCCTCAACCGATGAAAGCTAGCATGCTAAATGTCTTCTTCGTTCCCTGCCTACCTGTGATGCCACTTTCAACGAATTATGTATTTATACTCCTAGGTCCCTCTGTCCCACAACACTCCTCTGGACCTCACCATTTATTGTGTAAGTCCTACCTTTGTTTGACTTTCCAAAGTGCAACACCTCACACTTATCTGTATTAAAGTGCATTTGACAATCCTCAGCCCACTTCTCCATCTGATTAAGATCCCTCCGTAATTTTTGATAACCTTCCTTGTTATCAACAATACCTCCTAATTTTGTACTATCTGCAAACTTGCTAATCATGCCTAGTACATTCACACCCAGATCATTTATGTAAATAACAAACAACAAATGCTGACTTCATTGAAAATGCACACATTTCATCATCAAATTTTAGAAAAGGCAGAGCTGCTGGTTATCACCACACTGTATAGATCATTGGCTTAGTTAAACTCGGGATACTACAAGTAATCTAGAACATTTACAACTAGAAGAATTTGTTGGGTTGGAAAAGATGTAACTAATAAAAAGGATAGGCCGTAAGAAAAGAAAAATACAAGCTCAAGGAATTTTCACTTCAGTCACAAGAAAACCTTCAGATTTAGCCCAGATTTTAAAATCTCATGCCGTCATTAAGACGGAGTCTCGATGAATGTGGACAAAACTGATACCAATGAAAAAAATTAACCTTCTCAAACAACAGATTATTTAAGTTCTAAAACACTGACCACATAGGCAAAAACACAACTAAAACTTCCACGAGGACCACACGTTATACAACCTAGTATAGCCTCAACCCAACATACAAAAAAGGTGGAAAAATATGAAAGGTAACAAACAATGGCCTTCTTCAATCATATCTGCCCTTGTACCAGCTGTGCTGTTCAATATACATTTTCCTTCATGCCATCTTCCCCAAGATTCGTGCAATTAATTGGTGAAAATAGTGGTTTTCTTGCCAGTGGCCAAAAAATATTTTGCACAATAAATTCACGTGGTGCTAGACAGGTCTATGACAGAAACAACAATGTACACCGTGCAATAATGTCCAGGTACCTGCACTATTCTTTGTTCAGATGGTGTTACACTCACCTTGTTTACGTACATCATCCACAGCTGCTATTAGTTCTTCCTTCAGGTACTGGCTCTCATGAGCAATTTTATCACCTTTCTCCAGGAAATTCTGTGTTGCCTGTTCCACAGAAGCAGCCAAAACGTGGGCTTTTTTAGAGCGTCCTTTCTTTTTGTTAGATGGCCCTCTATTGCTGGTGTTAACAAGGGTAGTCACCTGAAAGTATAATTTTAGTTTTAAAGTCCTAATGGACATTAAATTAAAAGAGCAAAAGGAACAGTAACTTGCATTTACATAGTACTTTTAATACACTTGACAGGGATGGAATCAAGTGAGTGGCAAGCCAAAAAAAAAAGGGGCTTGACGTTGAAAAAGGCTCTAGAAGGAGAGAAGGGAAATTGAACAGAGAATTGCAGAACATCTAACCTAAAGCCATAATTAATTGTGGAACAAAACAGGGAAGCCTCTATTCTTCTAACTCAAGACATTCTGTACAAAGTTCAAAAAAGTGTGGGTAGAAGCATACTTGTGTGTAAAAAGTTACAGTAAGGGCAATTTAAATGAACACAAGAATCTTAAGCTATAAGAATAGGGTACTGAGGGAACAGGGCTTACATATAAATAGTGAGTTTGAACAAACTTAACCTGCAGAGGATAGCCAGGAGAGCACTGGAATTGTCACATCCATAGGTTTCAGGAGCAAGCTGAGATAATTTCAAAAGATTTGCAACGCTGGAATGGTGGAAAAACTAAGCAGTCACGACTCATCAAGAAAGGAGTAAAATTTCACTAGGAAAGGCAGCCAATTGCATCAACTTATGATAAAATCTTGAGTTAAAGTAAAACCAACTACCTGGGAGACAAGCGTACAAGTTCAACACGAAATATTGTGCCCCAAGATCTAAACCGGCCCAGACTGGATATTTGGTCATGACTGAACTGGTAATTTTATCCAGCATGGGAGATACTTCTCAAATACAGAAATGTGGGAAGCACAAAGAGGCTCACAATTCCCACTCCAGACTTTTACCACAAATTTCAATTCCAAGTTGGTCAAAAAAAATCTGCTATGTCGAAGGCTCATTTGTGAATCATTTAGGCCAGGTATTGAGATTGGCTAAATACCATGCTGCATACCAGCATTCCTCCCTGCTGTTCAGCAATACATAGATGACAACAATCAAGAAGCAGCAGCAGCATAGTGAAAATCCTTGCTTGGGCAATCATGCAAGAATATAAAAGTCAGAGTCATACTACACAGAAACAGACCCTTTGGTCCAACTCATCCATGCTGACCAAGTTTTCCAAACAAAAATAGTCCCATTTGCCTGCATCCCTCCAACCTTTTCCTATTCACATACCTGACCAAATGCCTTTTCAATGTTCTAACTGCACCCGTCTCTTCCACTTCCTCTAGCAGTTCATTCCACATACAAAACACCCTCTAATTGTCACAATGCCATACTACGTGGAAACAGACCCTTTGGTCCAACCAGTCCATGAAGACCATAATACCAAACTAAACTAGTCTCACCTACCTGCGCTTGGTCCATATCCCTCCAAACATTTCTTACTCACGTACTTCTCTAAATGTCTTTCAAACATTGTAACTGCACTCACATCCACCACTTCCTCTGGAAGTTCATTCCACACACAAATCACCGTGTTAAAAAAGAACTGAAAAAGTTGCCCCCTCAGGTCCCTTTCAAATCTTTCTACCCTCACTTTAAAAACATGCAATCCAGTTTTGAACTCCCCCACCCTAGCGAACAGATCTTTGTCATTCACCCTATCTATGCCCCTCACGATTTTATAAGCCTCTATAAGGTTCACTTCCTATGCTTCAGTGAAAAAAAAAGTCCCAGCCTATCCAGTCTTATAACTCAAATCCTCCAGTCCCAATGACATCCTCGTAAATCTTTTCTCAACCCTGTTCAATTTAATAAAGTCAAGAAGTTACATTTCATGCAACTTCCTCGTAAAATTTGAGATAAACTTAAATTGTTAAACAATACAACTGTAAAAATACTAGTTTATACCCTGCAAGTCAAGAGAAGGGCTTTAAAAAAAAAAAACTGCTTGACAAAATAGCTGAAACGCAACAATGAAAGATCCGTATTTCTGTGTTCATCAGGAAGGGCAAGACACCCAGGAGTAATATTCCAATGACTACTAAAAAAGAGTAACAGGTTTCCAAACCAGCACACAATGAATGGCCTTAATCGAACCTTCCCAACTTGACTGAAGCAGTTAATGGGGCCATAAAAAGAAACTATTTTACGTGGAGTCCAAAACAAGGGGTACAATGTTATAATTATGAGAGTTAGAATGATCATGGGTGACATCAGGCAGCACTTCTTCACAGAAGAGTACAGCAAAAACAGACACTCCCTGAAAAGTTACAGCTCTGTGAATTGTAAATTTCAAAACAGATGATTTTTATTAGGCAAGGTGATCAAGGAATGTGCAGCTGTTAGATTTTATTACGCAAGTTAGTTAAGAAATATGAAACAAAACTGAGCAAATCAAGTTACTATACAAATCAGAGAGCCCTCTTGTGGTGTAGTGGTAGTGTCCTTACCCCTGAACTGAGAGACCCAGGTTCAAGTTCCAGATGCTCCAAAGGTGTGTAATGTTTCTCAACAGGTGGGTTACAAAAAAAGTTTTTAAAAAATTTAAAGTTGTACAATACAAACCAGTCATGGTAGAACAGACTCTACGGAATGACTGGTCTATTCTTATTCCTATACTCGACTGCATACCACCAATCTAGCACATCATTCCCGGGAGCACAAGAATCAACTTTGCATAGCTGACAAATTTACTCCAATTTCAACTTTAACATACAAAGTAAAAGGAAACATTGTCAAATCTCCACAGTTGTTCCAAAGTATAATCCTTACTACAATTCCTTTCCCAAAAATTTTATATGGTACCTTAGGATAAAATCAAACATCAGAAAAACAAACCAAACTTTTAGGTTTACTGTTCTTAATTAATTGACATAACAGCTTCACCATATAGATAAGTACCATTTCTTTTTTCTGCTCTATGGTCACCCTGTTACAGGAAGGATATTAAGCGAGAGGGGGTTCAGATGAGATTTACCAGGATTTTGCCAGATATGGAAGGTTTAAGTTATATAGTCGGGGCCTTTTTTCACTGGAGAGTAGGAAGTTCACAAAATCACAATGCGTATGGACTGGGTTAATGGTAGGTGTCTTTTCCCTAAGATGGGGGATTTCAAGACTGTGGGGTATATTTTTCAAGTGAGAGGAGAGAGATTTACAAAAGACACTGGGGCAAAGTTTTTACACAGAGGGTGGTTTGCGTGTGGAATGAACTTCCTGAGGAAGTGGTGGATGTGGACAGTTACAAAGTTTAAAAGGCACTTAGGTAAGTACGTGAACACGAATGGTTTGGAGGGACATGAGCCTGGAGCAGGCAGGTAGGATTAGTTTAGTTTGAGATTATGTTCAGCACGGACTGGTTGGACACTGTATGACACTGAGAAGTTTGTAACTCTATTTAACTACTTCTGTGGAATATGCCAACCTGTGTAACCAAGGGTTCCAACAGACGTTCCACTGCCAAAGTCCGGATTTCTAGATTTTTCGGATCCCATTTGAAGCTAATATTCTGAGTGTTGATTGTTGTCATGCTTTCTTGCCTATCAATAGAAAAAAGCAGCCAATTAGAATCTTTTCCCAGAACTCAGCAATCTATGATAAATAAACAATCTATGCAAAATCAACATAATAGTTTTAGATCAATAATGAATTTTGTAACCAATCCAAAACGATAGACAGCAGGAAAATACATGTAATGAAACAAATTCTGTTCTCTCATGAAATTCAAGTAGACATTATGCCTCATCTGCACTTCATACAGTGAATGATGAAATTAACAATTTTTACACAATTTTCACAGGCCTGTTAGTTACTTTGGCCATTTTATCAGTGAATAGTGAACTATACACACATGGTCCAACCTGTAATTATAAAAATTTCTTAAACAACAAAAAAATTAATACTAGAAAATCTCAAGATTTGTTTGCAAGAAAATTTGTAGCTCAGCTTGTGGATGAGGTTGTAGATATGCTCGCTGAGCCGGTGGGTTTGGTTGCAAACATTTCACTCTGCTAGGTAACATCATCAATGCGCTTCCAGTGAAGCCTCAGTGTTCTGTCCCACTCGTTATTTATATGCCTTGGTTTGCTGGGGTGGTTGGTATTTCTTCCAGTTCTGTTTCTCGGTGGTTTGTACACAGAATCTCAAGATCCATCAATCTCTATAAATGACATGGTATGCTCTGGAATATCCTTCAACAGACCTTCAGATTAAGGTCTCACTCTTAAAACTCCTCCTTTTATCAAAAGAAAGGAATGGATTTTGTATTCCTTCAAAGTCCATGAAATGCTTTTATATTAGTTTACCTTTAACTTACAAAACAAAAGTCACTTTCCGGATTGCCCTTAATTCAAGGATGGGGCATGTTTCATTTTGTTCCCCCCCTTTTCTTTTTAGTCAGAAGTTCTCTTACACAAACTGAATATTTTCTTCACCTAATCACGCATGGTTTTCTCTTCATTGTTACAGTCCAGACCAAACTCCTTCATAATATTCAGAAGACAGGGTCTAGACCCTAACTCTTTTTCCATTTTAGAGGTAAATGTAAGGTGATGCATTCCGGATGTGATTCAATTGGTCAAACGACCAGATTTAAAGCAAAACACACTGTATTCATCCATCATTGTTACAACACAAAAGGAAGGAATTGGAATTGGAATAAATTGACTATTGAAAAACTTAATTAGTAAACATTATTGCATCTATTACTCTGTTCCGTGTTCCAATATTGTAACATCCCGTAAACATACCCTTGACAAACAGCAAAGACAGAACACAGATTGTTTCACATGCAATTTCAGCAGCAGGTAGAGGATTCCCAGTTTTTGGCTGGAAATGAGGGGGGGGGGGGGGGGGGGGGGGGGGGAAAAACCCCCCAGTTCTTCAAGACCTAAATCGCAATTGCTGAAGCAGTTCCATGAGAGCTTAACCACACCCATTCAAGCTGCTTCTATTATTTCAACATTTTAAAAGAAAAAAGGCCTCAAGACCTGTTTACTCAAGTGGCTCTGGTAGACTGCTCATCACCTTTGCCTTAAAACCTCAAAACAAAAACCAGGACAAAATATGCCTCTTAAGGCCACAGTATCATTATATCATCTATTAATCACCACTAGGAATTTTTTGTTTTCAAATTGATTAATTTATATTCAAAACCTGTTCGGGGCAATGCAGACCATCAAAGGTGAGGTGCACAGGTGTGTGCGCGCGTGCGTGGGGAAGGGGGTGATGGAAAATGTTAGAAGGGGAGATAAAGCACTCTATCCCTGCAAAGCCCACCTCATTCTGAAAGAGATCAATAGCTTTGGTGGACACCACATGCTCCCTTTCGAAAGGCACCCAGGCATGACCATAGCTACGAAAGAGGGACAGTCAGTAGCTATGATGCCCTCCACAGCCTGCTACTGGGTCCTGTTAGATAGCCAACCTGCCCAAGTCAAGGAGCAAATCCACAAGGAGGTCCTCTGAATTGCCCACAAAAAGTTACATCCCCGCTTTTTCTGCTATGTCAGTCCACCTGCTGTTTTAATGATTCTATCTTTCCATAAATTAACCTTTTAAGTCAACATGGCTAAACATTCAAGGTATAGTAGCCTCTAAGCTTGTGTTTACTCCACTTTCTGTTAAAACTTCAATTCCCGTAAATTATGTCTAAACAAATGAACCATGAATTAACTGTTTTCAAATTGTTGCCTAGGAAGGGTGCGAAAACAGTGGTCAACTCAGTGCTGCAGCACAACTGCTTGAAAAGTTTAAATGGAGGAAACTGAAGCCTAATCAAGGCTGCACACTGGGCAAGTAGTCCAATAGCCCAAGACAGTGCTGAAGGAGAGGAAGTAGTGGTAGACAGGTCATGTTGGCTGCCAACATACCTGTGGATGCTGACCTAATTTCTTCAGTTGACGGCACCAGTTCCAGCATGTAAGCAAGAGCAAAACAGGGACAATGAGACCCCAGAAAACACTATGGTCAGAAATAGAAGTACTGATCTAAGCAACCGCAGCTCAAACGAGCCAGGAAATGCAGGAAGAAACATCAAAGGCAGAGTGATGTGGTGGGCAAGCAGTATCAGTGGAAATCGACATGGGAAATGCAAAATAGTCAGAAGCTCATGCTTCTGATTCCAGACATTTCAGTACAGTTTAAAACATATCTGAAGAGTTTAAAAGCTATACTTGCAAGCACATGAGATAAATTGAAAATAGGTGGTATTGAGCAAACGATTGCAATTGTGAAAGGGAGGAATACAGTATCCTTGGAATCAGGGAGCCACTTACATTATCAACCAGCTTTGCACTAAGATCGAAAGCAGGTGGGGTGGTAGAGAAAAGAGGAAGATGCACAGTTCCAGTTTTAGTGACATGGACAATTATGAGCCCTTTCTCCTGGATCGCAGAGGCAGGGAAGGTAGGTTTAAAAAAAAGAAGTTGGAACTGTAGAAGCATAAAAATTTAGACTTCCTGGTGTAAAAAGGGGAATAGTCAGATCTGGACTAGTCAGCAATCCTAGTACAGTACAATGAGTAAGAAGGTTGAAGACAGCAGAAACATGTAAAGTTGGGGAAGGAACGACTACCAAATAATTTTGAACTGCCCATCAGCACAACCACATTAACTTTGTGGCAGGTAACTTTAAATGATACATAAATTCCATCAGTACACATTTGCGAAAGTGCAAATTTTGCAGAGACATCTACCTATATTTACAGATTATTAATACAGTATTTCTGGAAAGGCAATAAGTACGAGATCATTATGACAGATGCAAGAATCCCAAATAATAAGTCATACTACAGAAGAAAAGGGGATGCTGATTGACACATCATTGATTGCTTTCTCCAATGGCAACACCTCAAATAGAGAGCCAATAGATCCCAATGTTCCTGTGTGATTCAGCAAGGTAGAAGGTTTAAATACATTTGTTTTGCTTGCAGAGAATAAGTCCCTGCACACGAATGTGCGCATCTTTAGAGTCTCAGAAACTGTCCAAATAAGTTGATTAGAAATCATTAAATGAACTGTATTATGAGATCGAATTATTTTAAGTTAGTATAATGAATAGTGCATTGTTCAGCTCCTCACTTGCAGAAGAGTAATGAATTGCTTTCCAATATATGAGTGAGCCATGAAGGCAAAACCTATATCCACATATGAAAGGGCTAGCCTATAGCACACGAACAGCATGCTCCATACACCCCATTTTATCAATGAACAATTCTGCACAGTATGAAATGTTGAATAAAGTTACTACAGCCAGTTCTTAATGAGCTATGTACAGTAAACATTTTATTATCCAGCACCAATGGGATCAAGAGTGCGCCAACTAATCAAATATTCCAGATAATCAAGAGGTCCACATACTCAATGTAAAAACGCACATTAAGAAATAGAAACTTAATACAGAGGGTATACACATCACTGTCATACTTTGTTTACAGTATAAAATCAATTGAATAGAAATGCAACTTTGTCTTAAACAAAACTTACAAGCAGAGAGTCTTCTCACTTGCACCTTCAACCGACTACTCGGACATCGTGGTACATTGTGGTATTTGAGGAGAAACTGACTCAAAATTGAATCAACTGTTGATATTTCATGTGGCCATTTGATTGAACAAAACAAAAATGTTCAC
Organism: Ginglymostoma cirratum; assembly: GCA_024137785.1. Lineage (NCBI taxonomy): Eukaryota > Metazoa > Chordata > Chondrichthyes > Orectolobiformes > Ginglymostomatidae > Ginglymostoma > Ginglymostoma cirratum. Next base: position 3,338,238 of record JAHRHZ010000251.1, read on the forward strand.
ATTGGAGGTAAGTAAATTAAACTATAACTGGACAGAATAAGACAGTAAACCTCACTGTATTTGGGGCATATAACTTTTACCAGTTTATCAAGAGTGCCAGTTCATAAAGGTGCCGATTAAAACAAAGTCTGCTGTATGTCAAAAATTCCACCACTAATACATAACTTACAAGCTGTACTCCTGCAATGTGAACTGCGACTGAAGAAAGCCATCAATATTGTCGTTGCATTGCGATATCAAAACTACAATCCTCTGAATCTGCATTCATTGAAATTATGAAATTAGCATGTTGTAGTTTTGATCTTAATGACAGTACACACACGAATAGATGGTATAGCCACGTGACCCTTTAGGTCACCACTCACTGTGAGAAACATGTTTTTGATGGAATGAACTTTATCCAGTTAGAACACTCTGAAATCTCCTGTCCAGTTTACATTTCTAATACATAGATGTTATGTTTGTAATGTTTAAATCTGCTTGTACAATTTTGTGTACAAAGTTTCTTGTAGACTTTAGTGTGCTCCATTCCATGCTCAAATTCACTTTTGAGATGGATTAGTCTAACTTGCTCCCTCACCTCCATGTGCTAGTGAGGAAATTCACCAATTGTTTCTCTACTTCTGTCAATCACCAACCTGCCTTCACTGGCCAATGTGTGCGTGTGGCTCCACACACTAAGACTGGCCTTATCAATTTCATCACCTTGCAAGCACGATACAAAGGGCATCAAAACACTTCTACTGGACAATAGCTGTCCCAATCAGATCATTGTTCACTGTGCATCATGCAAACTCATAAATGAACCAAAGACTGTTATTTGAGCCTGAAATTGCCTGGTCTACCTCAAATGGCCCTAGAAAGTTCAAGTATGCCAAAATTAAAAATTGGTTTAGCAAGTTGTTTTACAATGCTACCATGCAGCAGAGTTATACAGTCATAGTGATATACAGCATGGAGACAGACCCTTCATTCTAACTCATCCATGCTGAGTAGATAGCCTACATAAATCCAGTTCCATTTGCCAGCATTTGGCCCATATCTCTCTAAACCCTTCCTATTCATATTCCCAACCAGATGCCTTTTAAATATTGTTATTGTACCAGCTTCCACCACTTCTTCTGGCAGCTCATTCCATATATACACCACCCTCTATGTGGAGAAGTTGCTCCTTAGGTCCCTTCTATATGTTTCCTCTCTCACCTTAAACCCATGCCCTCTAATTTTAGACTCCCCTAACCCAGGGAAAAGACCTTGTCTATTTACCCTATCCACGCCCCTCATGGTTTTATAAGCCTCTATAATGTCACCCCTCAGCCTCTGACACTCCAGGGAAAACAGCCCCAACCTATTTTGCCTCTCCCCATAGCTTAAATCCTCCAACCCTGGCAACATCCTGGTAAATCTTTCCTGAACCCTTTCTAGCTTCACAACATCGTTCCTCTAGAAGGGAGACTAGAATTGCATGCAATACTCCAAAAGTAGTACAAGTAGTATTTTTCATTGACAGGATACTGCCAAGTGCCCAAAACGACATTCTGTCTACCAAACATCTGAGTAATGTCGTATATGAAATTTGACACTGGTGCAATGCCAAGCACTGTTCTTAAGTTGTACATTCCAATGACAGGCTGAGTAAATCAAACAAAGTTCCTCTGACTTTACATAAAAAGCAGAGTACAGATTACACTAAACTCATTTGCAAATTTCAAAAAACATCTCTCAAACAAGTTCACTAGTCCCACACAAAACTCAACTTCCACAGCATAACTGTCCTGTTCTTGTGCATCTACATTTATGAGGTACTAAACTAAACAAGTCTACTATAAACTCCTAGTATGTGTACATTTAATGTGTTAAATCAGGAGTGAAATACAGTAATTATAATTATGACTGGCAAGAAAATTTGCAGGATAGCTGCCACAGTTTACAGTTTTTGTCATTTTTTAAAAAAAATTACATTTATGACACATTTCCATGGAACAATAGCAGACAGCAAATACAAAGATATAGGAATACAAGTTCAAATCTCAAACCATAAGCATTTTGAAACAAAGTGCAACACCAAGCCACATAGATGATGTCAAATGACCAAAAGCTGGGTCAAACAGGTGGCTTAAGAGAGTGTTCGAGAACTTTCAGGTCAGACAACTGAATACGTTATCATCAATAATGGAGCAATTAAAGATTTGGGGTATACGAAAGGTCAACAAAAAGCAAAGATATTTCAGAGGACTGTGGGTCTGCAGAAATTCAGGCTCCTGTGGCTGAGTAGTGGTGTACCTACTTCTGAGTCAAGTGGCACAGGTTTAAGTCCCAACTAATCCAGAAGTGTCTATTAACTTCACTGAAAGGGCTGATTTTGATACTTTGTGTTGGTGTTTAGTAGAGAGGGATGATGTGGGTATAGAAATCAGGCAGATGGACTCTGACAAACTTAAAGAAGTTAGCATCGGCAGAGAGATGGTTCCGAGTAGTCTGGCATGCCTAAAAGGTAGATGCATCTTTAGAGCCAGATGAAATGCATCCCATGCTGCTGAATGAGGCAAGGGAGGGAATAATGACCATGGCAGATTAGCTCCTTCAAAAGTCTATTATTCCCACATTTCCCACCTATTCTTTGATCCCTTTAGCCCTAGTGCTAGGTCCAGCTCCTTCTTGAAATCATATAATGTTTAGGCCTCACCAGCTCTCAGTAAAGAAATTTCTCCTCATCTCAGTCCTAAAAGATTTACCCCTTATCCTGAAATAATGACCCTGGCTCTGCACTCCTCCACTATCAGGAGCATCGCTGCTGCATCCAACCTGTCTGGTCCTGTTAGACTATCAGAGGTTTCTATGAGATTCCCCCTCATTCATCTGAACTCCAGTGAATACAGTCTTAACCAATTCAATCTTTCCTCATAAATCAGTTCTTCCATCCCAGAAATCAATTCAGTAAATCTTTGTTGCACTCCCTGTATAGCAAGAATGTCATTCCTCAGATAAAGAGGCCAAAACTGCACACAAAATTCCAGGTGCGGTCTCACCAATGCCCTGTCTCATTGTAGCAGGACATCTTTGTTCTTGCACTCAAATTTTTTCACTATGAAGGTAACATACAGTTCGCCATCTTTACGGCCTACTGCAGGCATACTTTCAGCAATTGGTGCAAGAAGATGCCCAGGTTTCATCGAACATTCCCTTTTCAATTTGCAGCCCTTCAAATAATCTGCTTTTCTATTTTAGCTACTTAAGTGGATAACTTCACAGTCATCTGTCATATTGAACAATTTGAATGAGAATAAGTAATGTAGTAAGTTTGCAGATGACACCAAAAATTGGCAGTATGGTGGATAGTAAAGAAGGTTATCTAAGAATACAACAAGGTCTTGAGCAACCGGACCACTGGGCTGAGGAGTAGCAGATGGAGTTTAATTTAGATAAATGCAAGATTTTGCATTTTGATAAGACCAGCCAGGGCAGGACTTACACAGTTGATGGTAAGGCCCTGAGGAATGTTGTCGCACAGAGGCCTAAGGGCTCAGGTACATTGTTCTTTGAAAGTGGTGTCACAGGTAGATAGGGTGGTGAAGGTGGTGTTTGGCACACTTGCCTTCATTGGTCATGGCACTGAGTGTGGGAGTTGGGACATCACATTGCAGTTATACAGACAATGATGAGGCCACTTCTGGAGTTCTGGGTACAGTTCTGATCACTCTGCTATAGGGAGGATGTTATTAAATCGGAAAGGGTGCAGAAAAGATTCACAAGGATGTTAACGAGTCTGGAGGATTTGAGTAATAAGCAGAAGCTGGATAGGTTAGGACGTTTTCCCTTGGAGCGTAGGAGGTTGAAGTTATAAAATCATGACAGGCAAAGATGAAGTGAATAGCAAAGGTCTATTCCCTAGGGTAAGGGAACTCAAAACTAGAGGGCATAGATTTAAGGGGAGGGGCAGAAAAGATTAAAAAAGGGACCTGAGGGGCAACTTTTTCACACAGAAGCTGGTAAGTATATGCAATGAACTGTGAGAGGAAGTGGTAGGGGCAGGTACAGTTACAAAATTTAAAAGATATTTGGACACATACGTGAATAGGAAAGGTATAGAGGGATGTAGGCCAAACACAGGCAAGTTGGACTACTTTAGTTTGGGAAACCTGATCAGCATGGATGAGTTGGAGTGAAAGGCCTGTTTCCGTGCTGTATGACTCTATTTGCCCACTTTCTAAGCCTATCCAAATCAACACAGCATCTCCGCATCCTCTTCACAGCTCTCCCATTCACCCAGCTTTGTCATCTACAAATTTCTGGATATTACATTTAATGCCATCATCTAAATCATTGACATATTACCAACTCCTGAAGCACCCCACAACTCTACCTGCCATTCAAAAAAATAACCTATTTCTTCCTACTTTTTGATTTCCTGTCTGTTAACCAATTTTCTATCGGTCTCAATACATTTCCCCATCCCATGCATCTTAGTTATCCACAATCTCTTGTGGCTCTTTGTCTGAAGCCTTCTGAAAGTCCACAAATATAAGATCAAATCCATACGCTCCACCAATCAACTCCACAGGCTACATCGTCAAAGAATTCCAATAGGCTTGTCAGGCATGATTTCCCTTTGTAAGTTTCAGCGTTTTCTATAAAACGCTAAATAATGAACTCTAGCATTTTTCCCATCACTCAAGTCAGATTTACTGATCTATAAATTCCTTGTTTTCTCTCTACTTCCCTTTTCAAATAGTGGGGTTACATTAGCTAGGAACTGTTCTACAGGCTATAGAATCTTAAAAGATAACTGGCAACGCGTCCATCATTTCTAGAGCCACTTAAGATTATCAGGTGTAGATTATTAGGCCCTAGGGATTTATCAGCTTTCAATCCCCAATTTCTTCAAAACCATTTCTCTACTCATACAGATTAGGTTCATTTTCTCCTCTCTAAACCCTGTGATCCCCACGACTTCTGGTACATTTTTCATGTCCTTCTTTGTGAAGGCAGAAGCAAAGTATGAAAATTTAGTTTGTCAGCCCATCGTACATACCTCTGTTTCTGACTGTAAGGACCTTACATTAGTTTTCACCAATACTTTTCTCTTCACATACCTATAGAAACTTTCATAGTCTGTTCGTATGCTCCCTGCAAACTTACTCTCAATTTTCCTTTTCTTAATCTCTTTGGTCCACTTTCGCTGATTTCTAAACTGTTCCCAATCTTAAGGTCTAATTTTTTTTTCTTCTTACCAATTGATATGCCTCTGTCTGCATTTAATATTATCTCTAATTTTCCCTCACAAACCATAGTTTGGTCAGTGTTCTTTTTTGCTGTCTTGCACCAGAGAAGAATAAACAATTTTTGTAGATCACCCATTCACTCTTTGAATACTTATCATTGCTTAAAAGGAAAGTGAACCAGCAACATTTCCCAAACCAGCACAGCCAACTCATGTCTTAAGATTCAGAACCCTCGTCTCAGAATCAACTCACTCTCCATCTTGTTTAAGAATGCTATCATATTGTGGTCACTCATCCCCAAGAGATCTCAATTACATCAGCAATTATTCTCTTCTCACTGCACAATATCCAGTTTAAGAATGATCTATTCTTTAGTTGGCCCCTCAAAAAATTGGTGCAGAAAACCATCCCATGTACTCTCCAGGAATTCCTCCTCCAGTGTTGTAACTGATTTGATTCATCCAATCCCAATGCAAATTAAAGGCATCCATAATTACAAAATAATGAACCAGCTGGTTAAGCACTTGAGCAGGATAAACAAGTCAAGGGAATACATGATGAACGGCAGAGCCCTGGGAAAGCACCAAGGATCAGATGGGCCTTGGTGTGCATGTCCCAGTACCTTAAGGGACCAGTGACAAGTAGATAAAGTGGTCTAAGAGGCACATGGGATACTTAAACTCCCTGCCTTGGCTAATGAAGGTAAGAGCAGGGAAGTGACTCTGGAACTGCATAAAACTTTGGTTCGGCCCCAGCTAGAGTACCGCATGCAATTCCGGCACGAGAGATTTCATGAGAGAGGGTAAAGTAGCGATTAACCTGTATGATGCCTGAGCTGGAGGGTTTTAGTTCTGAAGAGACATTGGATAAACTGAGACTGTTTTCCCTTGGAGCAGAGGAGGCTGAGTGGGGCAGATGTGATTAAGATGCAGAAAATAAAGAGAACAGACAGTAGACAGGAAGAGACACCCCCCCACCCCTTGAAGGGACCAATGACAGACAGCATAGATTTAAGATATGGGGCAGGAGGTTTAAAGTGGATGAGAGGATTTTAATCCCCCACCCAGAGGGGAGGAGGAATCTGGAACTCACTACCTGTAACAGTAGTCGAGGCAAAACAAATTAAGTATTCAGATATACACTTACAATACCAAGGCATACATGGCTATGGGCCAAGTGCTGGAAAACAGGATTAGAATAATCAGCTTAGACCAGCACAGACTTGATGGGCTACAGCCTTCTTCTATGCAATAGACCTCTGACTTTAAGTGCTCGAGGTAGGAAACATTTTGAAGACAAGAGAAAGAATTTTAAAATCATGACACTGCCTGACCATGAACCAAAGATCAACATGCACAGGGGTTGATGGGAACAGGCGGTGGGGACTGCCTGAACAGGACTTGTTCAGAGTTACACAATAGAGTTGAAAACAACCACGCCTACCATTGGAATAACCAAAGTTGAAAGCTTATCTCAGGATTAAATGTGATACCTAAATTGAAAATATACTGCTTTGAGCGCAGTGTTGCCAGGAAAAGGGATGCAGCCAGACTCTTGCAGCAAAAAGTAATGATTTCAGTCTTCCGAGTATTTCTTTCCATTCACGAATTAACAATCAGCATCATTGGTTGAGCCACAAGTTATTGCCCATTTATTCCCTATTTGTCCTCAAAAAAGTGGCAACATGCTGCTTTCTTGAACTGCTGCAGTCCACTTGTAGGTGGACACACAATACCATGATGTCAAAAGTCCCAAGAACAGCATGCCCCAGCAACACTGAAGGAACAATGAATACATTTCCAAGTTAGGATGGCAAGTGGCTTGGAGGTGTATCTCCACATGATGGCATTCCCGTATATTAGCTGCCCTTGTCCTTTTAAATGGTAGTGATCGTGGGTTTGAAAAGTAATGTCTAAGCAGCCACGGTAAACTTCTACATAACATTTGTGTCGATGGTACACATAACTACTCAGTACGGAAGGACTGAACTTTTAGTATGAAGCGCATCAAGCAGACTGCTTGTCCTGGACGATGTCAAGCTTCTTCAGCGTTCAGGCGGCATGGTGGTTGCAATTAGCACTGCTGTCTTATAACACCAGAGACCCAGGTTTGATTCCAAACTTGGATGACTGTCTGTGTAAAGTTTGCATGTTCTCCCCAGGTCTGCTTGGGTTTCCTCTGGGTGCTCCAATTTGCTCCCACAGTTTAAAAGAGGTGAAGGTTGGGTGGATTGGCCATGCCAAATTGTTTTGTAATCTCCAGGTACATTAATTAACCTTGGTAAATGCAGGATAGGGTGGGATGCTCTTCAGAGGGGTGGTGCAGACTCAATGGGCCGAATGGCCTCTTTCTGCACTGTCAGGATTCTACATTGTTAGAGCGGCACACGTGAGCAAGTGGGGAGTATTTCATCAAACCACTAATATGTGCCTTGTAGACAGTGGACAAGTTTTGGGGAGTCATCAGTGGAGTTATTCTTTGCAAGATTCCTAGCCTCTGACTTGATTTTGCAGCTACAGTCCAATTCAGTTTCTCATCAATGGTAGCATACAGGATGTTGATAATGGAGGATTCAGTCATGGAACTATGGTTAGATTCCCACTTGTTGGAGGTGATCATTGCGTGGCACAAGTGTCTCTTGGCACTAGTCAGTCCAAAAACAATGTGCCCAGGTCTTACTACATTTGGGCATGGGCTACTTCACTATCAAAGGAGTAGTGTCTGATCATTCGCTAATCAGTGAATAGTACCACTTCTGATCTTAGGATAAAGCAGCTGATAAAGCTGGTTGGACCGAGGACACCACTCCACGGAACTCCTACAAGGACACTGTGGCATTCATTTAAGAGACCAACAACTATCTTCCTTTGAGCTAGGTATGACTTCGGCTACAGAACTGCCCCACCGCCACAAATTCAAGATTTTCTAATGCTGCTTAACATCACAGTCAATGGCAGTCACTATCACCTCAACTTTGAAATTTAGCTCTTTTGTCCATGTTTGAATCACAGTTCTAAAAGGTGAAAATTACTGGACATCAGGTAGGCAGTCCAGTAATTTAGCAACAGTGCACAGGTCAAGTGAGGTGCTGCTGAAGTAGAGGTGGGTGGCTTCAAAACAAACACGACAACTAATGCTGTCTCTCTAGATGATAATTTTATCAACAAATGGCACATAGGCAAGAAGAGGGCCAAGAATGGAATTTTTGAAGGTCACCAGCAGTAAGTGAGGAAGTAAAGAGGCTATAATGCCCTGATTTTTGAATCCTCTAACAATAAGCAGAACACTAAGATTAGGCTTTGGAAACCTTATTGCTAACAATATTCAAAAAAAGGAGTGAATCCCATTAGCTGCATGGGCACGCATTTAGCTTACTGCTGCAGTAAGGGCTTCCCTAGTACATATCTCAACCAATAGGTAAGACCAAAGTCTTGTCTCTCCAATCATCCACATACTGATTTTCCCCTACTCAGGAAATCTGAGACCAACTGTTAATATAATGTAACACACAAATACCAATGCAATACCTTGACAAATGCACTGCAACTGAAAGAGGATTTTCAGTTTCTATGGCTCAATTATTGATCAAAGCAATGAACTTGAGAAAACAATAAATGTGAAGTATACTTCTTCTTGGTTTCAATTAGAAAAGTATTTGCATGGCACAAGAACTGCGCTGCATGTTAGTCAAAATTCTATTTAGCAGTCAACAAGAAATTGTTTCATAATCTTTATTTTTATGCCTGACAGAGCTAATTGGTATGTTTTGATGAATAAAAGAGTAGGGAAGGATTCTTCTGTAGGTCATAAGGACAACAGTAACTGGTGATATTTAATATCACTTAGCTACAAAGGCTAATACATAAAGTGGGATGATGCAACAATGAATTCTACATACACAGTAAAACATCCAGTCACAATTTTCTCCTCAGTAAAATTTATTACATTATTAAAAAAAGTTATAATCGCAACATCCCATTTGTAAAGACAAATAAATAACATGATGTCAAGTGAGCCAACAAATCCTAGCTTCAATGTCTGATACACATTACATCAGATGATCCGAGTCACCAAAGCACTAAACGACTATAAATGCATCCACAGCCAAAATCTGGAAGCAGTTGCACCTGAACCTATTCAGTGAGCCCTGCAGGAAGGAGTGCAAGATCAGACACAACAGCCGTCATGAAAGCCAGTTACAAACTTCCCTGCTACTCAATATGTAGACCTCCAGAGCAAAATCACTTGGGTAATGTATGGAAGGCACATTTTCCTAAATGGTACCACCTAACTTTGCCTTAGCACAAGAAGGGCACATACAGAACATACACATTTTTCTGACCAATTGCTTTTGAACATCTAAGCAGTATTGCAATGTATTCAAGTATGATTACAAGTTATGCAACAGTGCAAATCACCTTCAAAACTCTCCATAAAATTTCTTCCAAAACTGAGACAAGCACCTTTTTTTCTTTGCTTTTGGAAGGGTGGCAGAAGAGAGAGTGGATACTCTTAGTAAATGCATTATGAAAGAATTCAAGTTTTATTATCACGCGCATGAAAAAACAATTTTCAGTTTTAGAGCTAAATTGTACATTTTATCAAAAATAAGGGAGATGTTGACCTAAAATGTTAACTGTTTGAGCTGCTGAGTACTTTCAGATGTTTGCTTATTCTTGATCCCAAATCCCTTGAATAAATTACTAGCTCTGGTTCAATGTGTAAACAAGATGAACAGAGTGTACTATAAAAAAAATCCAAACCAATAAAACTGGAAACGAACTTGAAAATTAAAAAGGTATTTATGAAAGAACTTTAAGTATTTCTCTTTTTAACTATGTCCCAAGTTAAATTCTCTGACAGTCTGACTAGCTAGTGTTACCATGAAGTAGCATTCTGACCCGATCTTGTCTTTTCAAATTTTATTTGATTATAACACAAAAGCGCAAAAAAGGTTGCAGCATCTTGGAGGCAGTAAGGACTGCAGATGCTGGAAGCTAGAGTCAATAAACATGGAGCTGGAAAGGCACAGTATGTCAGCACCCTGACGAAGGGTTTCGGTCTGAAACGTTGACTTCTCTGCTCCTCGGATGCTGTCTGACATGCTGTACTTTTCTAGCTCCACGTTTATTGACTTGTGTCGACCAGCTTGGTGGGCAAGTAGTCGCCTTTTGTGCTGGAAACATCCATAAGCCATTAAAAGCTTTTGACAAGATTTGTAGCACAGGTTGTGGAAGAGTTGCTCACCGAGCCAGTGTGTTTGGCTGCAGACATTTCGTCACTCTGCTAGGTAATATCGTCAGCGCGCCTCTGGTGAAGCATTGGTATTCTGTCCCACTTGTTATTTATATGCCTCGGTTTGCTAAGGTGGGCATTACTTCCGGTTGTTTTTCAGTGGTTTGTATATTGGGTCCAGTTCAGTGTATTCGTTGATGGAGTTCCAGTTGGAATGCCAGACCTCCAGGGGTTCCCTGGTATGTCACTGTCTGGCTCGTGCTATTATCCCAGTTGAACTTGTATCCTTCCTTGTCCGTGTGTGTTGAAACCAAGAGACACGACCAATTCTCAGTGGTCTCAACACACGCAGACAAAGGAGGACACAAATTCGACTGGGTCAACAGATAGCACAAGCCAAACAGTGACATGCCAGGGAACTCCTGGAGGCCTGGCATTCCAATCAGAACTCCATCAACAAACACATTGGTTTGTATATCGAGCCCAGTTCACTGAAAAACAGAACCGGAATAATGCCAATCACCCCAGCAACCCAAGGCATATTAATAACAAGGGGAACAGAACAGTAACGCTTGCATGGACGATGTTACCTATCAGGGTAGCAGCAAGTAGCATTCATGCCACACAAATGCCAGGTTATGACCAGCACCAATAAGACACACTCTACTGACCATCTCTTGACATTCAAAGGTGTTGCCATTACTGAAATCCCCTATCACCATTCTTGAGGCTACCATTGACCAGAAACTCAACTGGGCTCACCACATAAACACATGCCTTTATTCTGAGACTAAGCCTTGTGGTCCTAGACTCTGCCATGAGGAGAATCATCCTCTCAATGTTTACTCTATCAAGCCCCTTAATAATCTTAAATATTTCAATATGATCACTTCTCATCTAAATTCCAATGAGTAAAGTCTCAACATGTTTGCCATTTGCTCATAAAATGACCCTCCACTTCAGGGATCATCCGAATGAACGTTCTCCGAACTGCCTCCAATGAAATAGCGCAGCTCTAACAACACTCAAGAAGCTTGATACCGTCCAGGATGAAGCAACTAGCTTGACTGGCACCACATCCATAAAACATCCACTCCCTCTACCACTAACGCTCAGCAGTAGTGTGTACTATCCACAAGACGCACTGCAGAAATTCAAAGATCCACAGAAAACATCTTCCAAACCCACAACCACTTCCATCTAGAAGGACAAGGGCAGTAGATACATGGGAACACCACCAACTGCAAGTCCCCCACCAAGCCACTCAGCGTCCTGACTCGGAGATCACTGTTTCTTCATTGACACTAGGTCCATATCCTAGAATTCCATCCCTAATGGCATTGTGGGTCAATCCACAGCAAGTGGACTGCAGCAATTCAAAAAGACAGCTCTTCTAAGCTGTACCTTCCTAAAGGCAAATGGGATGGGCAATAAATGCTAGCCAGCCAACAAGGTCCACATCCTACAAGTGTTAAAAAAAAATCACAAACTTAAGAAGTGAATCAATTGATTCAGTAAAAGTTTAGAAGTCACATGACACCAGATGAAGTACTCGGAAAGCTTGAGATTGCAAATAAACTTGTTGGTCTAGAACCTAGTGCCATGTGACTTCTGACTTTGTCCACCACAGTCCAACACCAGCACCTCCACATCACTTAAGTTTGGAATTAGATTGCAGATGGTAGTATTGATAGATCCCATTATTATTTCTCAAAGCTTATATTCAAAAAGGGGATGACCAAACCAAGTACAATCATAATATTTACAACTGGAGTCTACAAAACTTCTCAAGCATCTATTAGAACTTTACAAAACTAAGCACCTTGCGTGAATATCAGAAAGCAGACACAACACTATTACAAAGTTCACTCAGTTCTTAGGATACACTAATACCAATTGCATTCCAAAAAGAACAGATGGACATAACACCTGTAAAATGGTAAAACTGACTTCAGTAAAAGAAGTCAATTTCTGAAGCAAAGTCACAAAACTGCAACTACTCAAAGACCCATGAAATGATTGGAGTCCACTGAAGAAACATTTGCATAAATATATTTTTAAGTCAATCAACAATGAATTGAAAACATACACGGAGACTTTACAGAAAAGATTACATTTCAGAATATTCAGCTTTAACAATAAATTTGGACACCAGCTCGTGTAAGCCTGAAATTCATTAATTGGATAACAGTATTTACATACATAAGAAATAGGAGCAGGAGTAGGCTGTCTGGCCCTTCGAGCCTGCTCCGCCATTCAATAAGATCATCCCTGGTCTTTTTGTGGACTCAGATCCACTTACCCACGCTGTCACCGTATCCCTTAATTCCTTTATTGTTCAAAAAAAAAAAAATCTACCTTAGTTTTAAAGACGTTTACTGAATTGGCGTCAACTACTTCACCGGGCAAGGAATTCCATAGATTAACAACCCTCTGGATGAAGAAGTTCCTCACCAATTCAGTCCTGAATCTGCTCCCTCTAATCTTGAGGCTATGCCCTCTTGTCCTAGCTTCACTTGCCACTGGGAACATCCTCCCTACTTCTATCTTATCTATTCCCTATTAACAAAATAACTGAGGAAAACCATGATAATTTTTTTTAAATCAAACCCTACTCAAATGGTTTTGTAAGGCTCTGAAGAAGTACATTTCACCCACAACAAAGAGTGTGAAACAGTCAGATTTTAAACAGATTTGTAATTAACATCACAATTATGGTTGTATGGATAGTTAAGACTTTACATTACAAGAACAGCTTCTTTACTGCTGTTATCAGACTGATGGATAGACTAACTTCAAATATTGTTGATCTTGCTTCACACACCTTTGTGCAGTGTAATCTGTATGCCTCACTTTGTCTAAGCGCCCCACGATCTGTATCTCCTTGCTTATTATGATCTACTTGTACTGCTCGCAAACAAAGCTTTTCACTGTATTCCAGTACACGTGACTACAATGAATCAAATCAAATTCAGGCAGTTTTCAAGAGATTATTTCAGATCTCTCCATACCTTATTCCTCCCCATCTCTATTTTCTTTTGGCTCTGCACAACTTGAGATAAGATACCAGTGCTTCTCCAATTCTGGCATCCCAATTTGAATCAACCATTCTTCAATTAGCAACCACATCTTCAGGTACCCATGCCCCAAAGCTCTATCCTTCATCACACTTCAGGCTAGTTTCCTACGTTTTACACTTTGAAAATGTTTGCTCACTTGAAGTTCAGGTGTATGCGTCCTTACTCAGATCAAGCCCAGTTATCACCTTGTTCCTCATGGACTTTGCCTGACTAAGAGTCAAAAATATTTTAATTTTGAAATTTTCACCCTTGGTGTCAAACTCTTTCACGCTCTCCTTAGACTCCGCTTCTAATCTCCTCCAGGCCAACAACCCACAAAAATGTACTCCTCCAAATGCGGCTTCTTCAGCATCCTTGATTTTAATCACTCCACCATTGCTGGCCGTGCATTCAGCTACCAGGGTTACTTACCTCAGGAATACCCACTTACACCACTCTCTTCGACTAAGAATTTGACCTTTCGTCTTCACATGGCTCGATGTCTAATGTTGCTTTATAACGCACAAAGTATCTTAGTATATTTTGATTATGTTAAAAGGAGCTGTATTAACAAACTACTGTCAAAACTAGAAAGAAGCAACGTTTAAAAGCTTCACAACATACTTTCGCAGCATTGTTCACATACCCGCTCACCCAGTTACTAAGACATTCTATACTTATTTCAAAATTACAACGTACTGAGATTAACATTCGGGGGAAGGAATACGTAGTTGGCGTCTGAAATCCCACCTACAATAATTTAAAGCAAAAAGCAGTAAGTGGCATTTAGAACTCATTTGGATGGAGGGAAAAAAAACTTTGGGAAACAGTACATAAAAGGCTTAACGAGTGAGACTGCGCACCTAGACTCTGTACGGAGTCGTACTGTTCTGAAATGTGTACAACAGCTCATGGGGCGGTGCCGGGCCCTCTCCTTCTCCCATCCACAAATCCAGGAAGAGGACGAGGCCTAAAATGGGCGGCGAAGAGTGAGCAAAGATTGAGAAATAAAACAGTGTGGTACGCACACATTATACTTTTTTTTAAAGAAAGAGACAAATCTGTGCCTCTAACCGCAACCGCGGAAATCCTGGCTGAGAAAGAGTGAAGCCCCACATCGACACCGGGCTCGAGCGGCCATTTAAACTTCGCCGGAGTTCGAAACGGAACTTTCCCAAGGGCCACCACCGACAACTGAAACCGTGAGTTTTCACTGAAATTCCATAATTTCTTAAAAGTTGTGTTTGTTTGTTTTTGTTAACAAAAGTATTTTCCTTCCGCTTCTCACTTACTTGGTTTAAATCGCTGTTTTCAATCAGTTCTCCAAACAGTTGCTTTTCCCAAAAAAAAAGTCGTGATTCCGTTTGTTTCCTTTATTTTGCTGCCGCTTCTTTTCCTCCGGCAAAGACACAATACTTTAAACCTGACGGACTCCCAACCTAATGAGTCACCGAAACCAAACCAGCCGGGAGGAGGGGGAGGGCGAGAAGCGCTTCCAAGGAAGTGGCCACACGCCCCCTGCGCGGCTCGCACCAGAAGCAACCGTGAAAAGTGCGCGGGAGAGAAAAAAAATCCCCAAATAAGAATAAAGAGACACTAAATTAAATAAACAAAAATGTAATCTGGAAAGCACCGTGCTATGAGCTGAAGGGGAAATTGTGTAGAGTTGTCCAATGCCGGTGGGAGGGCAGCAAAAGTTGGAAATGGCCTCAGTGCCCCACCCAGAGGGAGCAGCAGCAAGCTGTTTGTGTTATGATGTCAGGTGTGTACCCACAGGGTAAGGGAAAAATGTAATGAACGTTTTACAGCAATTCTTAAAATCTTTATAAAGTCAGTCTCTCGTGCCCTCTTTGAGAGCAGGCGGGAAGTTCAGCGCATAAATTAATCACCACCGCCAATTTCTCCTGTGAAAGTGTTTCATTTTTTCATGTAAGTCATGTTTGATGGCAGGTTGCTTTTTTTCCAAGAAAACATTTTAAAGACCAAATAAAAGGAAAGTACTGAGAATGCTGTAAATCTGTTCTAAAGAAGAGCCATGTCTTCATAAGGCTGTTTCTGTTTTCACAGATGCTGCCAAACTTGCCCAGTTTCTCCAGCACTTTCTGTGTACCAAAAGTGACCGAAGCAAACTGGTCTGCTGATTTCAACAGCACCCCCTAACTCACCTAAGGGGTCAGGCACATACCCCAAGATCACTACTCTCTGCAAGTTCCCCACCAAGTCTCATGCTATCAGTGCTTGGACATATATTTGCAATTCTTTCAGTATCCATTGGTCAAAGCATGCATTAATGACTATCACCCAGTGGATCTGACCTCCATAATCATGAAGTGCTTTGAGAGGCTGGTCATGGTCCACATCAACTCTAGTTTCCCAGCCTGCCTTTATCCCCTGCAATTGGCCTACCGACATAACAGGTTCACAACAGATGCCATTTCCCTAGCCCTGCACTCATCCCTGGAACATCTGGACAACGAGGACACTTACGTTAGACTCCTGCTCATCGACTACAGCTCTGCCTTGAACACCATTATCCCTTCCCAACTGATCTCAAAACTCTGAGACCTAGGTGAATGAAGGCATCTGCAGAACCATGAGGGAAGAGCTGGGAGAGTTGACTGGGAGAGGAGCTGAGCAGGAAAGACAGTGGAACAGCAAGGCAGGAATTTCTAGGAGTAATTCAGGACACAGCAAAAATTCATCCCTAAGAAAAAGAAGCATGGTATAGGGAGGGTGAGGCAACCAAGGCGGACTAGGGAAGTCAGGGATAGCATAAAAGCAAAAGAGAAGGCATATCATGTGGTGAGGGGAAGTGGAAAACCAAAGGATTAGGAAGCCTACAAAGACCAACTGAAGGTTAACTAAAAAATAAGGAGGGAAAAGATTAAGTATGAGGGTAAGCTAGCCAGTAATATAAGGAGGACTGTAAGAGTTTCTTTAGATATTATAAAAGGCAAAAGAGGCAAAATTAGAAATTGAACCACTGGAAAATGATGCTGGAGAGATAGTAATGGGGAACAAGGCTGAGGAATTGAATAATTACTTTGTGTCAGTCTTCATTGTGAAAGGCACGAGTAATATCCCAAAAATTCAAGAGTGTCAGCGGGCAGAGCTGAGTATGGTGGCCGTCACCAAGGAGAAGGTGCTAGAAAAACTGAATGGCCTGAAGGTGGATAAACCAACTGGACCAGATGGACTACACCAGAGGTCTTAAGGTGACAGTTGAAGAGATAGTGGAGGTGTTCGTGGTGATCTTTCAGGAATCGCAAGAGTCAGGGAGGGTCCCAGATGACTGGAAAATCACTAACGTGACACCCAGTTTAAAAAGGGAGTAAGGCAAAAAACTGAACTTTATAGGCTGATTTGCCTAACCTCGGTTGTGGGTAAGATTGTAGAGTCCATTGTGAAGGATGAGATTTACAAATAAAAACCAAAAGAACTGCAGATGCTGTAAATCAGGAACAAAAACAAAATTGCTGGAAAAGCTCAGCAGGTCTGGCAGCATCTGTGAAGGAGAAAACAGAGTTAACATTCTTGAGTCTGGTGACCCTTCCTCAGAACTGATGGTGGCTGGGAAAACGACAGTTTATATGCAGAAAGTAGGGAGTAAACGATACGATAGGGCCCAAAGAGAGAGAAGGACAGTTGGATAGACAAAGGAGTTGCTAACGATCAGACTGGGAGGGTGAATAGTTGTTAATGGGGACTGTTAGTGACGAACAACAGGGGGTGTGTAATGGTAGGCTATGTGGTAACAAGGCCTGGTGTGTGGGGTGGGGGGCTGGGACATGGGAGAGTTTAGGCCCTAAAATTATTGAACTCAATGTTGAGTCTGGAGGGCTATAGGGTCCCCAAGCGGAAAATGAGGTGTTGTTCCTCCAGCTTGCGTTGGGCTTCGCTGGAACACTGCAGCAAGCCAGAGACAGAGATGTTGGCCAGGGAGCAGGGTAGTGCGTTGCAGTGGCAGGCAACAGGTAGTTCAGGGTCTTTTTTGCGAGCAGGACGTAGATGTTCTGCAAAGCGGTCGCCAAGTCTACGCTTCGTTTTCCCAATGTAGAGGAGACCACATTGTGAGTAGCAAATGCAGTAGACTAGATTCTGGGAAGTGCAGGTGAAGTGTTGCTTCACCTGGAAGGTATGTTTGGGCCCTTGGATACTGGGGAGGGAGGAGGTAAATGGGCAGGTGTTGCACCTTCGCCGGTTACAAGGGAAGGTGCCGTAGGGCTGTGGGGAGATGTTGGGGGGTTTTATTCCCTTCTAAGTGTAACATAATAAAGTTTAAGATAATCATACAAAATAGAACAAAGGCAATTTGTCCTCATGTGGAAGGTTGCAGGTTGCAGACAACAACAGGAGGACACCATACGACCTAACACACTGACCACACTGCCTTACATCAAGAACATTTTGGAACTGACAACAAGACTCCTAAGACCACTCGGAATCATGGTGGCCCACAAGCCCACAGCCGCTGTATGACAAACACGTACAAGAATTAAAGACTGCATTCCCACAACATGCAAAACGAATGTGGTTTACGAAAATACCATGCAACGACTGCCACAGACATTACATCGGACGGACAGGAAGGGATCTAGCCATCAGAATACACGAACATCGCTAACAGCAAAACAGCATGATGACCGCTCCCTAATAACTGTGCATGCAGACAATGAAGGCCATCAGTTTAACTGGGATGAAGTAACCAGAGTAGCCCAAGCCAAACATAGACACACACACAGGAATTCCTAGAGGCATGGTGCTCCACCCATACTTCAATCAACAAACATACAGAATTGGACCCCATATATAGACCCATACACATCAAAACTGGAAATGACAGTACTCACCACAATGGACCGGACAGTATAAATTCCAAGCAGAGTAGAATGACATCGCTTCATCAGAGGCTCCATTGATGATGTCACCTAGCATTATGATGAAAAGTCTGAACAAAACAAGCCAGCTTGGCGAGCAAGTCAACAACTTCAAAGAAGTAGAGAGATAAAAGGTACTGCAGATGCTGGAGTATCCGAGATAACAAGGTGTGGGGCTGGATGAACACAGCAGGCCAAGCAGCATCATAGGAGCAGGAAAGCTTGACGTTTCGGGCCTAGACCCTTGGATGAAACTAAATGCAGTAGAATGAATGAGTTCACTCACTTTATGAGAATCCGGGATTTATTATAAATGTCGTTCAGGAAAAGTAACAGCAAAGGCCATTAGCATTACATGAAAGGTGAACAAAAAGGCAAGACTGCAACTGGTCAAAATGAACAGTGAAATAGAACACTGCTAGTGCTGTTGACTCCCTAGAAGCTCGAAGTGCACTTCCTGTATTTAGTAAAACCAATGAGAAATCATTGTACTTTAGTTACCTAGCAAATTTCCTTTCTGGCTTACACATGCTGCTCAATATTTACATTCTCACAGGTGACAATGCCAGCTTGGCACATAATTCATTTCAGACGTGGCTTTGGTAAATCAGCCTTTGAATACTCACATGCGTTTTCATTAAGAAGTTTTCCGGACTGAAGGAGCAGCCCGCAACAGATTTTGTGGAAGGCCAGGAATGGATGGCATGTCACTGCTGACATTGCTGGCCTCATTTGGATCAACTCCCAGGCAATCCGAGAATTGTGAAGAGGTTGTGTGCAATTATAATTGAAAAGCGCTTGTCAGCTCTAAGAATAGCAAGGCATAACATTTACAAGACACTGATAAATATTGTCCTCGTAGTAGGTTCTAAAATATGAAAGTCCGTAATAAAGCTTTATTTTTATTATATAAGTAATATTCAGTGTCATATTGGTTAACAGCTTTGAATGGATGAGCTTTATTATTGATTCAGTATTTAATTCACAAACAAGAAGTTTGAAACTTGCAGCTTCACTTGTTAAGTATATCTGCTTTCTCCCTAGAAAGAATTACGTGCCTGACATTGTGTCAAATTATCAAAGTTATAAATTAAAAGCAACTATTACTTTAATGGCAATTCACAGAGTCATGCAGCATGGAAACAGACCCTTGTTCCCACTAGTCCGCACTGACCATGTTCCCAAACTAAACTAGTCCCACTTGCCTGTGTTTGGCCCATATCCCTCTAAACTTTTCCTATTCATGTACTTATCCAAATGTCTTTTATATGCTGTAACTGTACCTCGTCCACCGCTTCCTCTGGCAGTTCATTCCACATGCAAACCACCCTCTTAAAAAAAAAATTGCACCTCCAATCTTTTTTAAGTCTTTCTCTTCTCACCTTAAAAATGTGCCCCCTAATCTTGAAATGCCTCATCCTAGGGATAAGACACCTAACATTAACCCTTTCTATATCCCTCATGATTTTATAAACTTTTGTAGTTACCTCCCAACCTCCTACACTCCAGTGAAAAAAGTCTCAGCCTATCCACAATTTTTTTTTAAATAGATGATGCATCTATAAGTTTCAAGATCTATTAACTCAGGACCATTTTGAAATTATTTTGATTTAACACAAAATTTTGGAATAAATTAATGTTTTTTTGACAAGATTTAGAGTTGGTATAGGAGCAAAGGATGTTGTGATAGCAGGGAATAGTGGAAACACTAGAACTGGATGATGTTATTTTACATTAGAAAATGAAGAATAGAAACTGGTGAGGGCCAAAAGGCTCCTTAAAAATTTATTTTGCCATTCAATAAGATGACACTGATCTTTGACATCAACTCTGCTTATCTGTCCTGTTGCCATTGTCCATGATTCCATTCCTATTCCGAACATCCATTATTCCTCACCTTAATTACACTCATCAACTGATCAGCCAAGCCCTCTGAGATGGAGAATTCTAAAGATGCACAATGTCTTGAGTGAAGGCATTTCTCCTTATCTCTATACTAAATAGCTGGTGCTCATCTAAGGTTTGGACCCTAGTTTTAGACATACTAAACAGGGAAAACTGCCTCTTCGTGACTACCCTGTCAAAACCCTTAAGAATTATGTACATTTCAATGAGTTTGCATCTCACTCCTCTACATTACAAATAAAAGACCCATACTGTTCAATTTCTCACTGGACCACACATTCATATCCAAAATTCAAACTACCTTCCTTGAATAGATCTCCTTTAAGACAAGTATATATTTCCTTGGGTAAGGAGAACAAAACTACACAGTACATCTGATGTAAGGTATAGAGCTGGATGAACTCGGCAGGCCAAGGAGCATCAGAGGAGCGGGAAGGCTGATGTTTCGGGCCCAGACCCTTCATTTGTCTGAAGAAGGGTCTAGGCCCAAAACGTCAGCCTTCCTGCTGCTCTGATGCTACTTGGCCTGCTGTGTTCATCCAGCTCTACACCTTGTTATCTCAGATTCTCCAGCATCTGCAGTTCCTACTATCTCAGGTACATCTGATGGTTTTCTTTACTTTTGCACTCCAGCCCCTTGCAATATAGGTTAGCATGCAATTTGCTTCCCTAATTGTTTGCTGTACTAAGTGTTAACTATAGTTTGAATATAAGGACACAACCCCACTTCAAATACTAATTTCTCTTAAATTTATTCTGTTTTTCTATCCTTCTTGGCAAAGAAATAACTTCACATTTTCCCACATTATATTCTATCCGTTGTCCCTGATCTACTTATTTCACCTGTCTATATCTGACTTCAGCATCCTCACAACTTATTTTCCCTTGGATTGTTATCAAGCTTGGATACATTATACTCAATGCTTTCATCTCAGGCTTTGAGATAGATTGTAAATCACAACGTTTAGTCAACAATTACTTTCTCACTGGTCCTTAATTTGTGTTATGTTAAAATGATTCAGTTAAAGACTTCACATGGAACTTTAAGTTGAAGATGGCTCTGGATGATTCAGTAGTGGGGTTAGGTAAAGAAACTCTGATTAATATGCCCCTGCTCTGTATCTGGCCGTGACATCTTCATTTCCCCTCCTTGTCTTGGTCAGCGCTGTGTCCTTAAGAAGAGCAATTTATTGCAGACTGGGTTGACCTCCCCAGTCAGGTCCTGATGCCACCTTTTGTGTGCTATCTTGTCCTGGAAGAGGAAAAGTGGTGGGTGTGAATGAACGTATTGACTGGTGTATTTCAGTGTGCGTTGTCTTGCATCATCAAACAGCAGTGTTGTGTACCTAACGTATGAATTATGCCTAGATACAACATATGGTGTGTGAATATTAGTGATTAGTTAAAATGACAAATGAAATATGTTAAGGTTTTATGCCTCGTTGTGATGATACGAGGGATTCCAATTGCTGTTGGATTTCTGAAGCAAGGTTCATTGTCAGGCTGAGTTAAAGGACTGCACTATTGTTAACTTGTCAATCAACTGTTTCTTTGCTTACAGACACACACCTGTATAGAACATCTTTCCCTTTGGGTAAGTTTTCGGACTAAACCCAATTTTTTTTTTGTTGTTTGGACGCAGCTTCAAAGTGAATTAAATCAGTGAAGTTTGGACTTCAAAGACATTACAGAATTCTTGAGAAACGATAACCGTACTTATAATGATATTTGCACTTCAGGCACCATTGATAATTGCAACAGTATATGACCTGATTTTTTTATTTCTCCACACTACCAAGAACGCTGCTTGAAGAGTGGAACTATATGAGAAAACAAATAATTGCTGCCCCTCTATGAGCTTCAATTTCAAAACATGCTGAGGTTTTAGTCCTCGTTCAACTCAATGTGGGGCCACCACACCAGGCCTCTAGCCCTGTACCAATGGATTTCATCAATTCCTGCCACCATTACCCCTTTCTTACCAGTACATAATGTCTCATCCTGTACTTCGTTATCAACATATCTACTTGTCCTTGAGTACACCTGATCTCCTTATCCCTTAAAACGAATAGTAATTATAATTATAAATAGAGACATTTATCTAGTTGGATAATTGAATCTCATTATTCCCAGCACCGTAATCTCTGCTGTCCCAATTTCAGAACCCTTCACCCTGAACAATTCAATCATAACTTCTTCAAATGGAATGGCAGTAATATTGACTCAGGCACCATTGCACATAAAGCAAATAATTGCCATTTCTATCATAAAAGCATGCCAATATTTGTCATGGGCAAATTTCTTCTCACCATTATATTCATAACAACTACAAGTGTCATTTGTTTCTATTTCACTTTATTTCTGTGAACGTCACAAAGTAAAACCACAGGCTGTTCAAATATCAACCAAATAGATTAGAATCTAAAATAAAATATTAGATGAATATCTTATATCAAATATATTATCAAAATTTGTTTTGGTAATGGAATTCCATGTCATTAATCATGGATAGGCTGCTACTTCAAGAATGATCATTCTTACCATAGAAAGAAAACATGACCATTTCCTATTGCTTCAAATACTGCTGCATTTTGCTTATTTATTCATCATCATTTTGTCATGATAGTAGGTGTCATCACAACAGAGCCTCCCATCATAAGCTATCTTCAAACTTCAGAATTAGAGCGGATCATCCCTGATCTATAGAATGGTGGGACAGGCCTGAGAGGTCAAATGGCTGACCCTTTCTCCCATTTCTTATGTTCTTATCCATCATGCAGGTGACTGTACTTGTGCTCTTCAGTCATTCAATAAAGCATCCACAGTTCCAATTCTCCAGGTTTTTTGGAGATATGAAAAGACTCCATCCACAAGCTTGTCTGCTTTTCACGCAAATTTTATTTTCCCACTTTTTACATTTTTTTTAGGTATAATTTTCCAACTTTTATGAGTCTTCCTGCTCTTCACTTTCCAGATTCCCATCCAAAATTATTAAATTGGTTCCTGCTGGTCTTCTTCATTTACACTAGATTCTTAGAGCTACCCTTTCTAATTTTTTTTTGTCAAATACAACCTTTAACTTTATTTTAAAGTAAACATCACGCAACCAGTGCTGTTCTAACACTACCACTCCACTGGTTTATGGATTGGTTGAGGGCATACTTCTTTAGACTTTTCCAGCAGTCACCTATAGCATGATCACCACACCCCAACACCATAATTTCTGACCCAAACCCCAACCTTTCAGCCACGTATCCTGCTTGGCTATGTTATGATTCTGATTGGGTAGTTGGCACTGATTATACATTTTCAAGCTTATTGTTCTCAGGTTAATCAGGCTCCCCATAGCAATGTTCCCACTCCCTGCCTACAACTGAAGGTCCTGGTGGTAATTGTGACAGTGGCACCCATGACGCGTGAAACAGAATGGCCGCTCAGTTGCACTTATTTACAAATCTACTCATGCTATGACAGGTTACTCAGTTTGCTAATACTGAAGGAAATTTTTTGCAAACAAATTTTTGTGATGGTATTTATGTTTCATTTCACAAAAATGCTCAAGATGCTTTTCTTCTCTTTGTAAAACAGCTTCTTTGTAGTTACTTAACCAATGAATAGAATCAGAGAATAGTTACAATACAGAAAGAGGCTATGTAACTCATCTAGCCCATGCCAACTGTTTGCAAGGGTAATTTTAACTAGTGTCACTTCTCTATCCTTCCCTTGTAGTCCTGCAAATATTTAGTCCTTCAGCTGCTTATCCAATGTTATACTTTCCAGACTAAAGAAGAAAAATGAAAGCTTACTTATGTAAACATGTTATTTAAATTAATTTCATTAGTTCATTTGATTAATATTTTGAGTAATTGGTATGGCTCAGTCAACTGTGGTTTGTTCTTATTCCATGACTATAATAATTGTGCGAATCAGTCCCAAATGTGAGATTTGCACAGGTGAAATTTTAATGTCAGAGACATTTCTCTTGATAATGTTCTAATTGTGCTGTTTTCTGCAAATAAAGCAAACATGGCTATAAACTCAAACACTGTGATGTAATTCCTCTGGGATTTACATGAAAGGAATCTTGTATATTTTATGAAGACTTGGGGCAAAGTAAAAGAAATTTGGAAAGGCAAGGACTGTTTAGGGATAGTCAACGTGGCTTTGTGTGTGGGAAATTGTGTCTCACTAATTTGAGTTTTTAGAAGATGTAACGAAGAGGATTGATGAAGGCAGAGTGGTAGATATGATCTATATGGACTTCAGTAAGACATTCGACATGGTTTCTCATGGTAGACTGGTTAGCAAGGTTAGATCACATGGAGTACAGGGAGAACTAACTATTTGGGTACAGAACTGGCTCAAAGATAGAAGACAGACGATGGTCGTGGAGGGTTGCTTTTCAGACTGGAGGCTTGTGACCGGTGGTGTGCGACAAGGAACAATGCTGGGTCCACTGCTTTTTGTCATTTGTATAAATGATTTGGATGTGAACATAGGAGGTATGGTTAGTAAGTTTGCAGATAACACTAAAACTGTAGCGGACAGCGAAAAAGGTTATCTCAGAACACAATGAGATCTTGATCAGATGGGCCAATGGGTGAGGAGTGGCAGATGGATTTTAATTTAGATAAATGTGAGGTGCTGCATTTTGGAAAGACAAATCAGGACAGGACTTATGCACTTGATGGTAAGGTCCTGAGGAGTGTTGTTGAACAAAGAGACCTTGGAGTGCAGGTTCATATTTCCTTGAAAGTGAAGTTGCAGGTAGACAGGATAGTGAAGAAGGTGTTTTATATGCTTGCCTTTACTGCTCAGTGCATTGAGTATAGGAGTTGAGAGGCGATGTTGCAGCTGTACAGGACTTTGGTTAGGCCACATCTGGAATACTGTATTCAATTCTGGTCTCCCTCCTATAGGAAGGATGTTGTGAAACTTGAAAGTATCCATATAAGATTTACAAGGATGTTGTCAGGGCTGGAGGGTTTGAGTTATAGGGATATATTGAATAGGCTGGGGCTATTTTCCCTGGAGCATCAGAGGCTGAGAGGTGACCTTACAGAAATTTATAAAATCATGAGGGACACTGATAGGGTAAATAGACAAGGTCTTTTCCCTGGGGTGGGGGAGTCAAAAACTAGAGGGTATAGGTTTTAAAGTGAGAGGGGAAAGATTTAAAAGACACCTAAGGGGCATTTTCATGCAGAGGGTGGTGCGTGTATGGAATGAGTTGCCAGAGGAAGTGGTGGAGGCTGATACAATTACAACATTTAAAAGGCATCTGGATGGGTGTATGAATAGGAAAGGTTTAGAGGGCTATGGGCCAAATGCTGGCAAATGGGACTAGATTAATTTAGGATATCTGGTAGACATGGAAGAGTTGGACTGAAGGGTCTGTTTCCATATTGTACATCTCTATGACACTATAAAAAATGCTAAAGTCCAGAAGAGGTGTCAGCTCTGTACAAATCAAGAATTTACTTGACTGGCAAGTGACATCCAGCATTCACCTTTGTGCATGAGCGTAGCATATCTTTGTTGCTGAGCAGAATTAACAATGGTCCTTTAAGACAACAAACCAAATTCCAATCTGTGTATTCCAGTGTAGAAATTGAAACTCCCTGATGTTAAAAAAAATTGTATGTGTTTCTTGTACTTCAGTATTCTTCCCTCGACCAATCCATGGTTTTTTAACTTATTGTTTCCAAAATAGCTGCAATATTTGCATTCTTTAACAGTAAGTTAACTTCAATATGATGTTTGGGCCAAATCTTAGCACTCTCATTTTTAGATGGCAGACAGGACCGACGCTGTTTCCCTGCTGCAGAGATTTATGAAACCTGCCTGCATGTGTTATTTATGCATCCAGTTAATAGGCCACCTTCAGAAGCCCCATGTCATTAAGGTAGGCTGTGTGGAAGAGAGGGCTATTGGGAGTGGCAGAGGCTTTGGGTGGCCTGCAGCTTTGGAAAGAGATGTATGGGAACAACGAGCACAGCACATAAGAGGTGCCGACTGATGATGTCCATAAAAAAATTGAAATAAAAGTTGTCAAGCCAGCATGTTGTATAACTGGCCTGTTAGACTACATTCACATATACTGCTTTCTACACTCATTTCTACTTGACCCTCGGTGACAATTACTGTGGTGCAGGTATTCACTAGAGGAATTACTACCGTGAATAGTTAGGTAAAGGATATGCAAGTATCATCATTTCAATTTTTTTTATGAAGATATTGAAATAAAGGACTGAAACCCAAAGCAAAGAATACTGTTAGAGACCACTGATCTACAAAATAAACAGGTTCAAACAGAATATTGCATCCAGAGATGGTACCATTCTAAGTACCAGCAAGTGTTATGACCTCAGTAGAAACCAGTAGCATCTTTTTTAAGAATCTAAAATCCTAAGCATTTTCTAAAAGAACACAACCTCAAAATTCACATTTTATACAAAATAACTTTACCACTCAAAAATCAAAGAATGTGAACTGTAGTAACTACACTATCTTAAATAGTCTGTTTTGCTAAAAATAACAAAAATATGACTCACACAACAACTTATGCTCCAAACCAAAGGTCTTAATTTTTCTTAGACATAGGTTAGATTTGCAGTCCCGAAACTGCAAGTCAGGTGGTTATCAAAAATTGGAAAATCATCCATTTGATCTAGGTATGTGCCAATAATTTGTTTGCAGGCTGAGATTGTTGGGACTTCACTTCACTTCTGGCAAGGTGGTCCCTTCAAATATCCTCCAACTATTCTAAGGGCCACAAACTGTTCATTCAGTATTGGCGTCTCTGGTATCATAAGCAGACCCATCTTGTGTCCGAACTCTTCTGGTTTGAAGAATATTTAACTATGGAGTTTTGTATTGAGAAACTCTTCTCTCCTCAGCTTGGCTATACCAGAAAATTCAACTCACTGCTAGTAAAAAAGCTTAACAAGAGTTTTAATTCCTTCAGCCAACACCCAGAATGTCAATTGCATTCTACTGACAGAGATGTTTCCTTCAAACTTTCAATCAGAGAACTAGCCCTATCATTAACTTCAGGTTGACCCTGCTATTCCATTGTTCATCTCCCAGGAAACCTCATCATGTGATAAATTAAAGGAACCCCATTGTTTTATTTCTGCTCAAATCAAAGTCTAACTCTTAAGGGGACCACCACATCACATGGACCATCCCAGAAGTTGGTTTTTCAAACACTAGCAGAAAATTCTACCGGATGCTGATTGCAAACATCAAAATAATCTGAAATTGAAAAACATCATTGGAAGAAGCTTAATGTTAACAGCAGATATATCTGCTTTACTACTAAACACCCAATGACAGAAAAAAATAACTGTCAGCATGTTGATAATAGGTTTGAACCGAAAGCACACTTATAAGTTCAGATCTTCCAGAGTTATCAGTTGATATTTGTTGTCAAGCAACTCAGTAAATTGATAGGAGATTCAGGAAACAGATCTACAATAGTCCATTTTCATGTGTGTAAGATGAGTACCTTGAAGTGTAAAACCAACTCTGCACAGTTACAGACACATCCAAGCTTTGCGCATTTTCTGTTGCATAATCCAATTTCCACATTTCATTATCTAGGTGTCTTATGGTATCTACTGTTTGCCCACAGTTTGCACAATGTCTTGGATCACAGCACGTATCCAAGCGGTTCTTTTCAGTTTCGGGTAAATACAAGGGAAGGCTTGTATCACACCAATTTGCTTAAATATGAATGATTATTAAGTAATAATAAATGATTATAGTTGTAATAATAAATGGAAGAGAAAAGAGAAAAAGCAGCAAGTCTCACGGCCTTCTAGAAAAAGCAACAAGTCTCATGCCTTTCTGCCCGTCAACCGATGGCTGGTCTGGAGACTTAGGTTCGTTCCTGGCACCTTTCAAGATTCTGAGCTGAGGTGAACACCTGCACCTTGGAACAAAACTCTCTCTCTTTTATACAGTGTAACGGACAGCCCGCACAAAGAAAGCAGATACTGAAAGACAAGACTTCTGGCTAGTACAGAAAACACAGGATGGGAAAATAATTTACAAGTGTCATCTTTGGCTTGTAAAGGAACGTTCACAGGATGCATTCAAAGTCATGCAGCATGTTGAGTATCACCAACAATTTTAGTCCTTTAGCCCATCCTGTACAATCTATTTTCTCATGCAGCTGTTGAACATCATTATTAACTTTTAGCCCTTCGGCCCATCCTATTAACATAGACATTATCTGTATTATACCCAAGATCAGTGCGATCCTGCTAATTAGTGCAGATCCTATACTCCTAGCCTGCTTTTGTATATCTTTTGTTCCCCTTTGCTTTTATTTTACTGGTAATGTGACTGAAAATTTAACCCTTAACCAACCCTGTCAAACGCCTGCAAAAAAAGTTGACAAACAAGTCCCTGCACCAATTTACACAATGCTAATGCATGGAAATTTAACAATCGTATTGTGTATAACTTTTTCACAAATGTTTCCTGGAATGTCACCTGAAATACTCCGAACAGTTTTCATTCTTCTATCTAAATTAAGATACACTGACATTGGAGGCAGACCAGAGATAGTTCACGAGGTCAATCTGGCTCTGGAGGGATTTTCTTATGAGAAGAGGGTGAGCAGGTTGAACTTGCTCTCATTAAAGTTCAGAAGAACGAGAGGAGACCGTAATGAAACAATCAAGGTCTTTTAGGGGCTTAACATGGTTTATGTGGAAAGGCTGTTTCTCCTTGTACAAGTGAATAGGACCAGAAAATATAATCTCAGAGAAAGGAATTGCCAATTTATGACAGAGGTGATGAGAAATTTCTTCTCTCAGAGGGTGGTGAATCTGTGGAATTCTTTACTGCAGAGGGCTGTCAAGGCTGGTTTAGAACCAGAATTGTACAGCACAATAGAGACCCCTCAGTGCATCAAACCTGTGCTGACTTATCTGTACTAATCCCATTTTCCAGCACTTGCCACATAGCCTTGAATATGATATTCTAAGTGCTTATCCACAAACTTTTTAAAGATTGTAGGGTTTCCCACCTCTACTACTAGCAGACAGTGCACTCCAGATTCCCGGCATCCTCTGGCTGTAACAGGTTCTCTGGAAATCCCTTCTAAACCTCCTGCCTTTCATCTTAACGATGTTGAGTATATTCAAGACTGAGATGGACAGATTTTTACTCAGTAAGAAAATAAGGGTTCACCATATGTGGAACCTTGCAGCAGCTACGTATCTGCACAGCCTACAGGGAGTATTGCTTTCTATTATCAGCAGTGTGATCGACTGTGATTTTAGCTGCAAAAGTCCTATTGCCCTCTCGTCAGAGAGGGATAACTGGTGGTGAGTTTAACCTGAGGGTTACCAAAGCTCAGACAAGATAGAGAAGATGTGACTTTTGCAATAACCTCAGTCAGGAATTGAACCCTCACTATTGGTCTCACACCGTGTCACAAACCAGCTGTTCAACCAACTGAGCTAACCAACCCTGTGGTTGGATGGCTGGTTTACAACGTAGAGTGATGCCAACAGTGCAGCTTCAATTCCCGCAGTGCTTAGGGTTACCTTGAAGGTTCCACCTTCTCAATCTTACCCCTTACCTGAGGTGTGGTAACCTTCAGATTAAACTCACCACCAGAAAAGTCTATTTCGCATGAGAGAACAGCACTATGGTTCTCTGGGACTATGGCAACTTTACATTTTAGCTGCACTACAAGAATGAAGTTAGACAGGCTAACCATTCTTAGTGACACACAATATTCTAAGTTATTCTATCCGGAATGGTCATTGCAGCATGAAACTTTGTCATTATTGAATGAGGATGTATCAGATATCGTGAAGATTTCCATCAGCTTGTAACCTTAACTTTTTCTCAACAGCAGGAAAGGCAAAGGAAGAACAGACCAGTAAACTGCATTTGCAGTTAGGATTATACAGAGGATGCTTACGTCTGCAACATAAAAACATTGAATTCAGTAAATGATGACTTCATGCGACTTTTATATCGCAGACTTGATTGAAACATATGCTGCACAAGCTATTTGGCTCTCAGTAGAAGATTGTAAATGTAGTAGGAAGAATAAGATCTCTACTTCTCACTTCTACACCCTACGTCATCCAAGAAAGGTAGCATTGCATACAGGATAACTATGGAGACATTTAATATTCCAAGATGTGAGGTGAGTGGTCCCTGGACCTGGTGCAGGTTATAAGATATTAGAATACTTTTTTCTGAATTGTGGAACTTAAGTGACAATTTACAGCTCACCTAACATTATATCTACTTCACAGCCATTACCAGGATTAATTTGTAATCTTCAGTGAGACAGTCAATTTTGCTTGTGGTCAAGATTTTTAGTTGACATAGTTCTTCAATGCATAAAGCTCACATCTACATTTCTGAGATAACAGGTATCTGTATTGCATGGGTGTTTAGTTAATGCAATTGCTCCTTGAAGGGCCTCACATTGCTCACAAATAGAGCCTGTACACTCAGAGATAACAAAAAATACTTATTCCATCCACTCCAGGTGTGCTGATAGCCATTTTTCATTTTGATTATGTACTTGTGATTTGGATGCAGATTGAAGCATCATATGTGGCCGTTCAGGGAGTAAGTTGCAGGCTCAGCCTGTCAATCTTAGTGACCTCCCAAAACTTTCATGTTCTTTTCTATCTTGCCATCCTGTCAATGTGCCCTTCTGTCAATCACATCAGGTTTGATGTTCCCCATGTTCTCACCTAACCCTTCAACTCTTCATCTCCCTACTTGACCCCTGAGCATATAGTTTAGTTATGTCAATCATTGTTATGCACTGTGCCCCCACCAAAATTAGGGGTATGGTGATTATTGATGACCAGGCCCCCACAGTGTCCCATGTCCTTTTATGCTCTACCATCTCTCACCCTTGTACATTGATTTGCCTCCTTCACAATTATTTTCCCCCTACCTTCCAGCATGCTGCCTCCAATCCTCACAATTCATTTTCCCAACTTCCCAACCATAGTAGTGACGCCAATGACCCCCTTGATTTTCAATGTACAGACCCCCGGGATTGAATGCAGCCCACTCTCATGACTGACTTGGAAGGATAGCTCTGACAGATGAATGACAGGATTCTGACTAATCTCTCTGCAGCTGCACGACTGACTTGCCATTAAACCTCAGAATGGTTGCACTGGATCTGCAAGACTCACCAGGGTCCACTCCCTGATCTGGAAACTTTCAGAACTCCTGACTCTGAATGCTCCAAGCAGCCATCTGACTGTGTCGAAGCCCCTGGACTGACATCAGCCCCTTGACTCACTGTGGCAGGACTGATGACAGTCTGCTTTGTCTTGACTGAGAACTTTTCCCTTTAGACTTTGAGACATGACCATTTGGTTAAAGAACATTCAGTGTTTTTGTCATGTAAGCTTCTTGCACGTAATGCAGGCACGACATTGTTGTAGCATAGTGTCATACAGCGACATGTCCACCCCCTTGACTCATAAACAGGAAAAACTGCCTGGTTTTGTATTGGTACTAAAAGCCAAAACAAGAAAGAACTGCTGTGAGCCTTTAACTTCTGGATCTCACCTAGTTGCAAATGCCAAACTCTGGTCACCTCTGATTACTGTTTTCATTGTACAGTCTAGCCACTTCCTGTTTATTGAACATTCCCTGTCCTGTTTACAACTTAATTCTTCTCCCTCCCAATGTAAACATTATGTGGAGGAACAACAAATGTGGATATTATTTTTCAGAAGCTAATCAAGTCATTTATCTCTCCATCAGCGTAAAAGCAAGGGAGAGGAACAAGAGTGGGAAGTGGGAATAGGGATCAGGGAGAGAAATAGTGTCCAAATCGTCACAAAGATTGATCAAGTACTGTATAGAGGGGACCATGACAGATGGTGAGAATGCAATGATACTGAGTAGGATGTCATTCTATTCATTGTGCTCTTCTGTTTTTCTCAACGAATTTCTCATTAAAGTAGGTTGACAAGTTAACACTATATAGTGAATTCTACCACTGACTACTATCTAACCTGTCAATGCCACTGGCACTAAAGGTTGATTAAAAAGCTAATTAAGGCTTCGTGGGGTTTGGAGAAGCACTCAACACAAATAAACAATAGTAGGGGGGAATGGAAAGGTCAACTTAGTAGTTGGTTTGTTGGAGGCCAAGCTTGACACCTGAGGAGGATGAAAACTCTGAATTAAAGGGTTTAGCTTTTATCAATCTCTTTGTAGCACACATTTATCTAGTATACTAGAAAGTCTGCTGAAGTGTGGTCATACAATAACTGAAAGTTTCAAGAGTCCAAACCAAGTGTGACAATCTGTTACAGGACACCAGCATAATAAAGTATACCATGGAGTAAACAGTCATCTCTATGGACACCTAACTGGGCAGCAAGTTCCCACTGGTAATGTTGAAACCATGAGCACTTTGTATACAGACTAGAATTTGTTTAAAAAGAAGGGAAAATATCCACTATAGATTGGTACATGGGTGCATGGGTAGCAAATAGTGTTAGCACTACTTTTTCATCACAAAAGAATGTAGCTTCTTTAGCTCTGAAATTTTATTTGTAATGTGGTTCAGAAGAGCATGTGGCTGAGTTATCAGAACATCGTGTTTCTAAAAATTACTTAATAGTTCGAAGTTCAAAGCAGGGTGGAAAGACAGTAAAGGAAGAATTGTTCATGTAGAGCAGGATCAAATGCTTAAGCCAGAAGGGGCACTGCACAGTTAATACCCCCCTACATTTTTTGCCAGCAAGAAGTTGTTCTCACTTCCCTCTATGTTTTCTTTGCTATTGTTGGAGTCATTCTAGTCAGATGAGAGGGAGGACCATTTCGCTGTTCCTCCTCCACATGCAACTCTTTTCCTATATTGAGATGCTTGCACAAAGCCACTGTCAGGGTATATATAAATTCTAAGAATGACATTGACTTTATGCTGTGTGCTTACTAAGAGTGTGGAAGAAAAATACATTTAGAAAATGCAATCTCCAAGACAAATCTCTTGGGAAGCTCCAAAAATGCAGTAACAAGTCCCTTATTATACTGTCAGTAGCTCTTTGGAAATTAATTCTATTAGATTTTATTCAGAGAGTTCACTGGAAAGCAGGACTTCCATTTAGGTTTGTTCAGATAACGATTGCATATTTTCACAAGGTCACCGGTTGCTTTCAATGGGCATCTAAAATAATTGTGGTTAACATGACAAGTTTGAAAGAAAGCAGGAACAGGATGATAATACAAATTTAGCAACATGACTGCTCTATTTCTGCTAGGCTGAGGTGTGAAATGGTGTCAGAATTAACATTTGTATATTAGGCACTTTGGTTTTCATATGGTATATTAAGTCGAGTTTGCCACTGATTTGTATAATAATTTGAAAAAAATTTAGTACTGAATTTTTGGGCCCAAATGGTGCAGGGACAGAGGTGTTAGGGCTCCTGGTGTGCCAATTTTGCTAATTAGGCTAATAGGAGCCTTGTTAATTGTAACACATTTTCTAAACCAGCAGAATGGCTAATTAACCATCTGGTAGGAGGTACCCAACTGGCCTGGAGAAAACACAACACAAATTACTAGGATAACTCAGCAGATCTGGCAGCAAATGCGGAGAGAAAGCAGAGTTGACGTTTTGGTTGTGGTAACACTTCAGAACTGATTGTAGCCAGGAAAATGTCAGTAAACATGCCAAAGATGGGATGATGAGGGCCAAGGAGTGAATGATAGGTGGACGTGAAGCTTAGAGAGAGAGAAAAAACAGTTGAACAAACAAAGGAATAGGTAAAGGTCAGCCTGGGGAAGTCAATATCTGCTCATTGGGACCGTTAGTAGCTGACAATGGGATAGCTGTGGTAGCAGCTCATGTGATGACAAGGCCTGGTGTGTGTTGGTGTTGGAGTAAGGATATGGGAGAAAGAGCTTTAATATTATTGAACTTGATATTGAGTGCCGAAGGCTGCAGAGTCCCCGAGTGGAAAATAAGATGCTGTTCTTCCAGCTTGCTCTGTGCTTCACTGCAGCAGCAAGCCCAAGACAGAAATGTTGGCCAGGGAACACGGTGGTGTGTTGAAATGACAGGCAACAGGAAGCTCAGTCATTTTTGCTAACAGAACATAGATATTTTGCAAAGTAGTCACCAAGTCTGTGTTTTGCCTCCTCAATGTAGAGGAAACCACATTGTGAACAGTGGACTACATTAAGTGAAGTGCAGATGAATCGCTGCTTCACATGGAAGGTGTTTCTGGGACTTAGACAGTGAGAATTATGTGGGATGGTACCATGCGGGTGGAATTGAGAATGGCGGAGGAGTAGACAAGGATGTCCCGGAGGGAACAGATCCTGTGAAAGCTGACAGGGAAGGTAAGGGGAATATGTGTCTATTGGTGACATCCACTGGAGGTGGCAGAAATGGTGGCAATTAATCCTTTGGATGTGGATGGTGATTGGATAATAAGTGAGGAGCAGGAGAACTCTATCATACTTGTGGGAGGGAAGAGAAGTAGTGAGGGCCACAATTCAGGAAAATGGATTGACATAGCTGAGAGCCTTGTCAGCCACAGTGGTAAGGTATCTTCAGTTGAGGAAGAAGGTAGGCATTTCAGAGGCCCCCTTGTAGAAGCTGGCATTGTCAAAACAGATGCAATGGAGGCAGTGAAACTGAGAGGATAGAGGATAGTTTTTTATAGGAAGCAGGGTGTAAGAATGTATAGTCAAGGCAACTGTGGGTGTCGGTGGTTTGTAGTGCATATTGTTGGCCAGAGTACCCCAGAAATGGAAACAGAGGTGTCGAGGAAGGGAGTCAGAAATGGAACAGGTGAAGGTGAGAGCAGGGTGAAAATTGGAAGCAAAATAGATACACGTTTTGAATTCCAGATGAGAGAGGGAAGAAGCACTGATGATGTCACCATTGTACCAGAGAAAGGATTATGGGTGGGGGCTAGAACAGGACTTGAACAAAGATTGTTCCACATGCACTAACAAGAGACAAGCATAACTGGGGCCCATGCATGTACCCATGGCCACACCTTTGACGTGAAGAAAGTGGGAAGAGTTAAAGGAGAAGCTGTTAAAGTGAGGACGCATTTGGCCAGGCAGAGGAATGTGGTTATAGATGGAAACAGTTCACACCTTTTACCAGGAAGAAGTGAAGGCCCCTGAGATCATCCTGATGCGGGATAGAAATGTAAAGGGCTTGCACGATCATGGTGGGGGGGTGGTGGCTGACTCCGCATCCTGGAAATTCTGAAATTGACACAAACCAGCAGAAGAACCACGGAGATAAGTGGTAAGGGACGGGACAAGGGTAGAAAAAACTGAATCGATGTAGAAACAGAAGAGGTCTGTGGGGCAGGAGACGGCAGTTACAATGGATCTGCTCAGATAGTCCTGTTTGAGGATTTTGGGAATGAGGTAGAAGCAAGTTGCGGACGGAGAGAGGCATGGTTATTTCTAAGTTATTGCACAGTGAATTCTTTAATGCTTCAATGGAAAAGACAAAAAACTCCATTACTTGCAGAGATAGTAGGAACTGCAGATGCTGGAGAATCTGAGACAACAAGGTGTAGAGCTGGATGAACACAACAGCCAAGCAACATCAGAGGAGCAGGAAAGCAGGAGCCCTTTTCTGAAGAAGGGTCTAGGCCCGAAACATCAGCTTTCCTGCTCCTCTGATGCTGCTTGGCCTGCTGTGTTCATCCAGCTCTACGCTTTGTTATCCCATTACTTGCAGGATGGTGAGATACTGCTACTAGACACGTATTCCTGCATCTTCCCTTGTCAACATTCCACAGAGACCATTCCCTGTGGGACATCATGTTCAACCCCTTCTCCACTTCCCACATCCTCATGGCACCTTCCTGTGCAAGCACCTGTCTGTTTACTTCTTCCCTCCTCACTATCCAAGGCCCCAGAAACTCCTTTCGGGTAAAACAGCGATTTACTTGCACTTCACTCAATCTAGCCTACTGTATTCAATGCTCACAATGTGGTCTCCTTTACACTGGGGAGATAAAACGGAGACCGGCTGACCTATGTTCTGTTGACAAAAATGATCCTGAGCTTCTGTTGCCGACCACTTCAACACACCACTGTGTTCCGTGGCCAACATCTTGAGCGTAGTAAATAAAAACCAAAAGAACTGCAGATAATGTAAATCAGAAATAAAGCTGAAGGTACTGGCAAAGCTCAGCAGGCCTGGCAGGACTGAGGAAGGGTCATGGGACCTGAAACAGTAACTCTGACTTTTTCTTCACAGATGCTGCCAGATCTGTTGAGCTTTTCCAGCAACTTCCGTTATTGAATTTGAGCTTACTGCAGTGTTCCAATGAAGCTCAGCACAAGCGGGAAGAACGGCATTTCATTTTCTGCTTGCAGATTCTGCAGCCTTCTGGACTCAGTATTGAGGTTAATAATAACTTGGGGTCTGAGCTCCTTTTCCTATGTACTTACCCCAACCCCAAATCCCACCAGGCCTTGTCATGTCTCTGTCTGGGCCTCACCTCCACCTATCGTTCACTCCATTTCTCCTCTCCCCACCTCACCTTCAGGAAATATATCAGCCTTTACCTATCTACAGTCAGTTCTGAAGAAGTGTCATGGACCCCTGAAATGTTAACTGGGCTTTCTCTCCGCAGATGCTGCCAGACCTGCTGAGTTATCGCAGCTATTTTTTTTGTTCCTAATTTTCAGCATCTGCAGCTCTTTATTATTTTTTTGGCCTGGAGAAAAACCATTTCTTAAAATGCAAAAGAGTGTTTGTTTCCTTATCACATGATCTGCTCTTATTAACTGAAAGTTGTCCAAACATGGTTATGGCAAGTTGATTCCAAGCCCAGGCCTCTACTTGATTATAGCATGGATGGAAGAGTTCCCTTCTCAATCAGAATTCATTGTCTAAAATGATTGTATCTAATGACTTGTTCCATGAGTCATCAGATGCACAGGATGTCTGGATGTTTTGTGAATGGGTCTGATATAGGATCATTTATATTCTCATGAATGATTATTTTTAGTTGCCCATGCTAAATTGCGCATAATGTCCAGGGGTGTGCAGGCTAGGCAGTCATGGGAAATGCAGGGGTACAGGGTAGGGGGTTGAGTCTGGGTTGGATGCTGTTTGCAGGGTCAGTGTGAACACAATGCGTCGAATTGCCTGCTTCCACACTGGAGGGGTCCTCTGACTTTGTAACTTGCAGTTACAGCTTTGTTAATGTTCAACCATGGTTGAAGCTACTTTTTTAAGATACTGGAACGCTGTTTTTCAGGTTTGCAAAACTCACCCAACAGTTTCATTCCAATAAATACATAAAATCATTTTCAATATAATGCGTGGCTTTGTAACATTGCCTAATTTCACACTAGTAAGCACTCTCTCTGAAGGAGACGAGTATACTGTTCATGGGTAGATGGAAATAAGCAGGCTGCCAACTGTGCACATTACATATGAGACTCTGGAATAGACAGAGAAGCTAGTGACATATTTAGCAACCATCTGGCAAGAAAATAGTAGCCACTTGTGTTGTGTATCTTGTTTATAGCTTAAAAATTGCTTCTTCACAGCATTGTATCTTCATTCCTCCCCTGTGGATGACACGGTGGCGCAGTGGTTAGAACTGCTGCCTCACAGTGCCAGGGATCCAGGTTTGATTCTATCCTCAGTAGACTGTCTTTCTGGAGTTTGCACATTCTCCCCATGTCTGCATAGGTTTCCTCTAGGTGCTCCAGTTTCGTCTCACAGTCCAAAGATGTGCAGGTCAGGTGGATTGCCCACAGTGTCCAGGCTGGATGGATTAGCCGTGGGAAATGCAGGGTTACAGGGCAGGGGTGTGGATCAGGGTGGGATGCTCTTCGGAGTGTCAGTGTGGACATGATGGGCCGAATAGCCTGCTTCCAACTGGAGGAATTCTATGAGTCTATGATAATAAGCAAGGTCTCACATAACTATACAGGCTGACTGTCAATTGTTTTCATCTTACCATGTTTTTCTTGAGGATGTAGTGCTGAATTAATGCTGCCTTTGCAAGGTAATAACAACCCAAGTCATTGTAGAGCAACCTAGATGTATGATGCACAATGACTCAATAACAATGTAGGTTGTGTATATGCCTGTAAGTGTAAATGTGCTTCTTCACCTTTAATATTTCACAGCGACTTTTCTGCTGCATGCAACTGCATTCCAAATTGAGGAAATGCACTGTTGACAAGCATGTGTCATACGCAGTGAAAACACATTTGGATTGACATGCTCAAGACATCACAACCGATTCTGTGTACCCATCTGGTTGGATAACTGGATCTGGACATCCAGTTCATGCATTGGCAGGTAAATTGTTTCAAAATCCTTGTTGTCTTCTAACCATATCAGATCAAGAAGAATTTCAAAAGGATCTCATTTACGGGTGCTATTCAATATCATAGGGAAATTCCTGGCTAGGAGGAAGCAAAGGCCAGAAAAATGCATTCTTAAAAATATCAATTAAAGCTTGCTGGGAGATAAAACAAAGTACAAAAAGAAAAAGCAGAAAGCCAAAAATGATTGCACAGCTTCATGGAAAGCATAAAGGGTTTTTTGCCTCCCGCTTGTTAGAAGTGTGAACTCATGGCAGAGTATTCCAAGTCCAGAACAATGAAAAAGTTAGGGCTGATTGGCGTATCCTTACTTGCATCTTTCTTCCAGCCTTAAAATGAAGCTTGCATCTTGGACAAGCTTTCTACTTCTTTGGCATTGCCGACAGTGCGTAGATATGTTTCTCCAGTAGTTTTTGTTCCAGTAGTCTTCAACCAAAAAAGATCAAACTGTTGTCTCTTTGGAAAGTTGCTGTAACATTAATGTGTATCAGGCTGATCACTGTCAAAAAATATAGTTTCTCATTTTAAAAACAAACCTTCTAGTTAGTTCCATGTTGCTTAACTAACTATAATAGTAGACAGCACTGATTGTAATTTGTTTCCTTGTTGCTTGTGTAAAATTCCACCGAGCAAGAGTACAAACCACTGAAAAATCAGACAGTGCACAATTTTCTAATATATGTTCCGAGGGGATATAGTTCCACACCAGGAGAAAGAAAGGGGAACTTTTAACTATCTTCTCTGGTACGCATCAGTCTCTGACAGGTTCATCTGTCTAGATTCTGTTCTCAAAACTGTTGTTTATAACTTTTCCCATATTGCCATGACAGAAACTTAAAATACATAAGCCTAAAACCTGAGAATTGACAACTGTGTATAAACAGCTGTTGTTATGTGACTTATTCACAGAGTAATGTACATACTGTGGCAATATTTTACTAAATGCTGCCTGTTTTAAAACCAAGATCAATCCATTCTAAAGCATTTTAAACATTCTGAAAAATCCAGCACTTAGGGAAGAAAGGAAGAAAAGTTCAGTTCATGTGAGTTTCTGCAGCAGGCAATGTGTGCCATGATCTGAATGTGCACTAGAACACATAAGTGAGAAGGATGCAAAACATTAGTGTTTATGGCCTCATTAAGATTGCTTGAGTTGCCATCGGTATTTGCATTGTTTAGTGACACCTCACAAACTGGGGTTAGAGGCAGAAATGGAGAGAGACATTTGGTGTTAGTGAAGCCATTTAAACACAGCCTGGACTAGTTAAAAGGGAAGTGCACTTTGGCTGCTGTCAACCCAATAAAAGTTATATGGAAAAAATAGTATTTAGAGGTGTAAAATCAAGTCTTCCGTGCTGTTCTGGTGCTGTTTTAGTGATGCTGTTGACAGAATGATCATGTGGTCATCCCTTGAGTGGGCGAGAAGATGCCAAGTCATGTTGCCTGGCAACCCATAAACACACACACATTCACCTTCTTTAAATTGGACATTGTGAAATTAAAAAATGGTACTGGCCATTGCGTTATAAAAGCACACATTATTATGAGATAGAAACATCACTTAAGCATGTTTATCTATTCCAGTAAATGAATAATATATACACTCCATATCCTTGCACTGAATTAAATTTCAACTAACTTAATATGTGCTCTTACTGTGTTCAAAGGAATGTACGAGTTATTAACTGCTAAATGTAATTTCTTAGAATATTGAGTGTTATTAAGAAGCAGATAGCATAAAACTTACCAAAATAGACCAGATCCCTTCGTGGAGATAGCAAGAAGTGCAGATGCTGGAGTCAGAGATAACACATTATGGAGCTGGAGAAGCACAGCAGGCCAGGCAGATCAGAGGAGCAGGAAAGTTAACGTTTCAGGTCGGGACCCTTTGTCAGAAATGACTGATCTGTGGTCTAACTCCATGAGGTGAATGGTGAGTCTCCCCATTGCAATTATAGACTGATAATACAATTGACTGGCAAATGTGTAGTAGCGCTAGAAACAAGTTGTGGCCTTTGCTGGGTCAACAAGGGAATTGTTGAAAAAGGCTGTCTGAATTCTGGAATAAGGTAAGCCCGGGTCTTTGTTGGGGTCTCTAGGGAGAGCGGATAAGGGCAGTGAGAAGTCAGGCTCTGGATACTTCGAGGCAGCAAGTGCAGACACCACTCCAGAAGTGGTGGTGGAGGGAAGGAGTTAGTGGCAGGGTTGTCCCCATTGGGCATGGAGTTTTCCCCAGGAAAGAGGTTTGCACAAATTTTTGAAAGAATAGGCTGGGCTTCTTAGTTTTACTGGTCCCACCCTCTGTCCTGTGGTTACAGACACAAAATTAGGCCCTTGGATAACAGTTAAGAGCTTCAATGGGCCTAAGGGTGGATGGGCTAACTGACTCATTAAAGGACAAGAGCTCAAAGGAGGGTGAGAAAGCTGAGAGCTAATCATTCTTTCTATTTTGTGTGCTACCCTACCTAAAAATGCATTGGTGGAGGCTGTTGAACTCACTACAAGATACCCACGTTCACCCATATCCCTTCATAACTTTGCTTAAATCTTTCAATTTCAGATTTAAAGTTAACAATTGATATAGGATCAAGTTGCCACTTGCAAAAGGAAATTCCAACCTTCTATCCCATGCATTTCCAAAAATGCTTTTACAGTAGAAGACACTAATAGCATTCCTGCATTACTCAATAATCAAGAGGCAAAAGGAGGAGTGGAAATAAGTACAATAACTACCGTTAGAAAAAAAGTGTTAGGGAAATTAATGAGGTTAGAGACTGATAATTCCCCTGGTCCTGATAGTATGAATCCGAGGATGTCGAAGGATGTAGTAACAGAGTTAATGACTGCACTGGTAGTAATCTTCCAAGAATTCTTAGATTCTGGAAAAATTCCAGAGGATTTGAATTGAATACTTTGATGCATTTTGGTCTTCACCAAGTGCTAATGCCAAGGGATCTGACCAATGTGGGCTATGGAAAAATGTGTGGCAGAATCAGGAGACAGGTGCAGAGAGGCCCAACTTGACAGCATGTTCATCTTGCTCTATGTTTTATGCTTTTAACAAGCGGCATGGCGCGATTCTTACTGTGCATCTACGAGATGCCAATTAACAATCATTATTGATTGTTAAATATAGGATCTGATAAGTTGCATCTTAGGATATTAAAGGAAGTAGCTATATAGATAGTAAATGCACTGGTTATAATCTTCCAAGAATGCTTAGATTCTGGAAAAGTCCCAGAGGATTAGAAAACTGTCAATATGCATCCTTATTCAAAAAAGGAGGAACAAAAAAACAGGTAACTATCACCCAGTTAGCTTAATATCTGTCATGGAGAAAATGTTAGGATCAATTATAAAGAATGTACTGGTAGAACATTTAGAAATACTTAATATAATTAGACAGTCAGCGTGGCTTCATGAAGAGGAGACCATGCCTAATAAATTTATTAAAATTATTTGAGGAGGTAAGAAGCAGGATAGATAAAGGGGAACTAGAAGATAGAATATAATACATAAGCCTGCTTAATGAGATAAGAACCCACAATGTTGAAGATAATGTATTAGCATGAATATCGTCAAAAATCACACAACACCAGGTTATAGTTCGACAGGTTTATTTGAACACACAAGCTTTTGGAGCATTGCCCCTTCCTCCCCAGCGTGAATACAGGATAGACTAATTAATAGGAAAGGGAGATTGGAATAAGGGGACATTTTCAGGATGACAGCCTGTAAATAGTTGACTGCTGCAGGGATTAGTAGTAAGGCCACAATTGTTTAGAATATGTATTGATTTAGATGAGGAAACTGAATGTACTATTGCCAAGTTTTTGGATGACACAAAACTAGGTGGGAAGGATGAAGGGAGGCAAGATGACACAGGAGTCTACATAGGGTATAGACAGGTTAAGTGAGGCAGAATCCTAACAGAATATAATGTGGGAAAATGTAAAGTTAAGCTTTTGGCAGAAATAGTAGAGGAGCTGAAAACTATTTACATGGAGCAAAACTGCAGAAAACTACAGCACAGAGGGATTTTGGAATCTTCATGCATGAATGAAAAAAACTAACATCCAAATCCAGCGAGTAAGAGGGAGGGCAAAGGGAATGTTGGTTTCTATTTCAAAAGGAGTGGAGCAA
This sequence comes from Ginglymostoma cirratum, assembly GCA_024137785.1. NCBI lineage: Eukaryota > Metazoa > Chordata > Chondrichthyes > Orectolobiformes > Ginglymostomatidae > Ginglymostoma > Ginglymostoma cirratum. The sequence continues at coordinate 3,381,033 of JAHRHZ010000251.1, forward strand.
AAAAAAAGGAGGTCTTGCCAAAACTTCATAAGGCAATCGACAAACACAACTGGAAAACTGTAGACAGTTTTTACCCCCCTATCTAAAGAAACATATATTGGCATTTGTGGCAGACCAGAGAAGGTTCATCAGGTTGATCCCAGACTTAGGAAGATTATTTCATGATGTGAGGTTGAGTAAGTTGAGGCTGTAATCTTTGGAATTTAGAAGACTGTGAGGTGACATTATTGAAAAATGCAAGATTCTTAGTGGTTTGCAAGGTGGGTGTGGAGGGGTTGTTCACCATGTGGGAACGTCTAGCAGCAGAGGATATAAACCGTCATCTTTTAAAGCCAAGATGATGATGAGTTTATTTTCTGAGGGTTGTGAATATATGAAATTCTTGACACAGATAGCTGTGAATATTGGGTTGTTAAGTTTGTCAAGGATGAGATTTTTAATTGCTAAAGGAAACAAGGGTTGTGGGAAAAGGCAGGAAAGTGGAGTTGAGCATTATCATGACTTAACACTTGTGGCGCAGTGAGTCATAGGAACAAAGGAATCAGCCCTTCAAACTTATTCTACCATTTGATATGGTCATGGCTAATCTTATCCTGGTCTCAACTCCACTATCCTGCCTGCTCCCCATAGCCCTTCATTAGAAATGACTTTCTGCTTTCATCAGAAGCATATCTATATTGTTCTTGAATCTGTTGATTGGTTCTGCCTCCACTGCACTCTGGGGCAGTGAGTTCCACAAATTCACAACTCAGTTTTGAACCTACCTCCTCTCACTCTATATCTATGACCTCTTGTTTGCAACTGTCCCACAAGGGGGAACTAGTGTTCAACATTCACCTTATCAATCCCCTTTAGCATTTTATATACCTTCATCAGATCCTCCCTCATTCTTCTGAACTCCAACAAGTACAAGCCCATGTGATGCAACTGCTCCTTATACAACAACCCGTTCATCTATGGAATCAATCTGGTGAGCCTCATCTGACCTGGCTCAAGTGCCACCACATCCTTCTTCAAGTAAGGAGACCAAACTGGACACAGTACTCCAGGTGTAGTCTCACCAATGCCTTATGTAAATGTAATAACATTTCTTTACTTTTATAACCCAGTCCTTTTGCAATAAATGCCAGGATTCCATTTGCCTTTCTTATTGTATGTTGTACTTACATTCCCATTTTATGAGATTCATGCACAAAGGTCCCTCCCAGATCCCTCTACACTGATGCACTTTGAATCTGCTAGTGTCCCTACCTCTGGACTGGGAGGCTTGGGTTCAGGTCCCACTTGCTTCAGAGGTGTGTATTAACATCTCTGAACAGGTTGATTAGAAAATAATTGCGAAGCTGACTTCGTGGACCAAATAGCCTGCTTTTGCTCCTATGTCTTATTGTCTTGAAGATAGTTATAGACTGAACATCCATTGCTCTATAGATCAGAGAATTCCAAAGATTCGCAACCTTTTGAGTGAAGAAGCTTCCTCTCACCTCAATTCTAAGTGGCCAACCATTTATTCTGAGACTATGGCCCTGTGTTTTTGACCCACCAACCAGGGGAAATAGTTTCACAAAATTTGCATTGTCATCTCTGATTCTTCTAACCTTGAGGGAATATAAGCCTCCTACACTGTACCCCCTCATCCCAGGAAAGATTCTGGTGAATAGGCATTGCATTCCCTCAAGCATAAGCATATCTTTCCCTATGTAAGGAGACAAAACAACTGCACACTCCATCCCGCCTCTTTGACCTGTCTGCCTCCTCTCCACCTATCCTCTCCTCTATCCATCTTCTATCCGCCTCCCCCTCTCTCCCTATTTATTTCAGAACCCTCTTCCCCTTTCTGATTTCTGATGAAGGGTCTAGGTCCGAAACGTCAAGCTTTCCTTCTGCTATGATGCTGCTTGGCCTGCTGTGTTCATCCAGCTCCACACCTTGTTATCTAGCACACATTACTCAATGTGTGTACACACAAATGCCTGATATAATTGCCGGGAGACTTTTTAACTCCTATAAGTATCCTTTTTCTCATTAGGTGATGGAAACTAAGAGGAGGTATGTTAGTTTTGTTAAAAACATGACAGGTTCAAATGAAGTAAATAAAGAGAAGCTATTTTTATGTAGTGAAGAGTTGATAACCACAGGACACAATAAATATGATTGACAAAAGAACCAGAGACAACATGATGAGAAACATTTTAATACAGATTGGGAATGTAGCTGCAGATATCATGATGGATGCTGATTCAATAGTAACATTCCACAGGAAATTACCTAAATACTCAGGAATTTCGGGAAAGAATGGTACTGGATTTCTGTCTGAAAAACCCAACACAGACTCTCCTTCTGTCCTGTAATGTTCTGTGATAATTTAAAACATACAGCTAGTGCTGCTCTCTTAATTACAGATTACGGGTTTATTCCCTTCTCTCTACTTGTCTTCCTCTCTGCAAGTATGTATTAATTATTCTTTTCCCCTGAGCAGAAACTTGAATGTTTCTTTCTCTGAAATAGCACTCAAGCAGGTGCTGGTTTATCCACTCATGGATGAAAGTCTGTGATCCCTACCACCATCCCAATCCACCCCAATTAGATTAGTTACATACCTGTTTATGATAGTAAGCTATTCACTCATGGTATTTGGCAGTTCATTGAATTGAATTAGAAATAAATGAACAATAGTGAAACTTTAATGACAATTATTGTATTGAAGTAGTTGGCAGAAGCAAAATAAAAATACATTGAGGTAGATTTGGATAGTCATGAATGGGACCACACTGAATAAATTACAGATAGCTGGATAACTGAGAAGAAACACTGAAGAACGCTGAACAAGATGAAAAACCAAATTCTGTTGAAGTGGTTGATGATGATAATTGATTTTTATTGATTATTGTCCTGTGGTTACAGTCAAGTAGCAATTGTTCATGAATTTGGCTGTGGAAGAGATGGACACAGATCTCGGAGGTGACTGACCATATAAAACATTTAACATTGTTAGAGGAGAAATGCAAGTTGAAGGCAGGGCAACAGTTGACAAGTGTAGATGGTCAGAGACTATTTTGGGGGTGATGTAATTGTTTTGAAGGATGTAGAATGATTGTAGACAGGAAACATTAACAATACTAACTGTTGCAAGGTTACAGAAAGGGCAAGTTAAATGGGAAGGGAACTGAAGGAGCAAGTAATGATTCTCAGGGAAAATGCACTTAGGAAAATTTGTGAAGGGCTGGGAGACATTTGAGTTAGACCTTTTGCTCCAATGAAGGTGAGCATGCAATGACGGCTTCTGCAGGTTTAAACCTGAAAATGTGACTGTGTCAAGAGATTTGGATTAAAGGCAAAAAGGTAATCTGCTGATTAATTATGGTCTAGTTAGATGGCCACATAGACTTCAAGATTATAAGGCCTGCTTATCTTCCTATGAAGCATTTTACGAGCTAATCAATTTTAATATTTAAGGTGCTTTCAGGAGTAGATAAAGAAACACATACAAGGAACTGGCTAACCTCTTGCAAAAGTGAGCCTGGGCTATTCTTGACATTATGGAATTGATTATTGGCAGCTGTTTGCTCTTTGCATTGAACACTGTGCATCTTTCAACTTCAAGGATATCGCATTTCAAACAATGCTGTCTTTGTCTAAAGTCTATACATGGACACATAAAAAGAGAGGGAGGGTTATATAACAATTAGAAGTGATTTTATTCCTCTTGAGCCTGGGAACAGAAGTTGATTGTAGCTTTCCAATTTTCCCCTAGCTAACAGCGCAAAGCACAGCTTGAATTTTGGCCTCTCCTGGTCTGCGTTATTGAGTGCTACTACATAGAGGTAATTAGGATTTAGATAAGAGTGCTCACTCTCAGTAGGAATTGAGTACTTAGTAAGAGTGAAATTATAATCATATTTGACTACCAAGAGTATTTTTATCAACACCCTGTGAATTTATTTCTTATGGAGCTGGCTGTATATAAGCATATCTCACTTATGCATTTTAGATTCTGCATGCCATTTCGTATTCTTACTTTATCCATGATCACTTCAATGTTAATCAACATCTACAAATATGAAAAACAGAAAGTAATCTATTTCTGAGCTTTGTTGAGAGTTCAGCATTGTGCAACAAATGACATGTTTAGTCTTGATTGTTCAAGTCTTGGAAGCATGTGTGACTTCTTAGCAATGCTATTTCCACAGGGGCTCCTCTGCCTATCAGTTTGTTAATGTTTTTGCAGGAATAATTGAGTCATATTGATACCGTGTTCATACAGGTACTTCAGGAGATTATAACAGTTGCAGATAAAAATTCAATAGCTCTGGGAACACTATACTGCCTGCTAATGATAGGGTACAACACAGTGCTGAATGTCCTGTTGAGTGGCTGCAGGAGGGTGAAGTTGTATGAGTCTATTACTTCTTAAAGCTAGCCTGTACTAGTTAAAGACAGCCTGCACTGTGGCTGTAGCAAGCTCTGGAAATCAGTGGGAAAGATTGTCCTATAGGATAAATTTAAAATGGCATAAGATGGCAGAAGATGGGTTCCTGGATTTTCTGATGCAGTATTGAAAGCCCTGGTACAGGAGAAGAGCTAGAGGAGAGGTGCCCTTTATACACAAAGAGTACAGGAGGCCCTCCAGAACAGGAAGTGGGAGCAGATAGAGGATGAGGTTAACATATGAATATACAAACTTATGATCAAGGAACAGAATAGGCTACTCAACCCTTCAAGCCTACTGTGCCATTCAATTAAATCATAGTTGATGTGATTTTATTCTCAACTCTACACACCGGCATATCCCTGATAATCCTTCATTGGCTTGGTATGTATGAATCTATCTAACTCTGTCTTAATATTATTTAAAGTTTCCAAATCCACTGCCTTTTGAGGAAGGGACTTCCAAAGACTCTCAACCCTCGGAGAGAAAAAAATCATTTCCTCATCTCTGTATTAAATGCGTCTCTCCCTACTTTTAAACTATGACCCCTAGTTCTGGATCCAGATTAAGCCAAAGGGTGTGGCCCTAAGAATCTGGATACAATGCTGCAAAATGTTTATTGATCTCACTCAAGTGGCCAAGATCAGTCATTTCTTATTTTCTGCCACATCCTATCACGTGCACTGGCAAACTGTCTCACTGTACAATCCACCACTCATTCACCAACCAACTCAAACTCCCCTTTCTAGCTTCACCTCACCTATCTACACTTACCTCTCCTTCAAACCTCACACTCACGTTTCACAGCCTGCACATACTGTCAACCACAGCAGACACATAAACTTAGCTCTTTGCATCATGTTCATGGACACACTTCTCTATTGCAGGACAAGGTAATACACAACCTAAGGTATCCGGATAATATGCTCATCTCTGTGGTGAAGGCAGTGATGACTATAGTTGGACCAGATTTTCCTTAGGTTATGGCTAGATGTGAAGTTAAGACATTAGCAGAGGGTGATCATGTTCCAATCTAATCCACCTTCTCACATTGCACTGCCCTCTTACGTCACAGTTTCTCCCGATATACTGAGTGTCAGCATGCACCACGTACTGGCCACAATAAGCCTCTCACTCATCACAACTCTACACTTGTAAGTTTCCTCATTTGGATACCAAGTACTCCCATCATTGAATGTTTACAGAACAGAAGAAGGCTATTTACTGGCTACCTATCCCATCAGGCATGCTGCGGGAAAGTGAAGTTCAAGAGGATATGCAGGTAAATAGGATAGTGAAGATAGCATTTGGTATGCTTGCCTTTATTGGTCAATACATTGAGTGTAGGCACTGAGAGGTTATGTTGTGGCTGTACAGGACATTGGTTTGGCCACTTTTGGCATATTGTGTGCAATTCAGCCATAGGAAGAATGTTGTGAAATTGGAAAGAGTTCCGAAAAGATTTAAGAAGATATTGCCAGAGTTGGAGGGTTTGAGCTATACAGAAAGGCTGAATAGGCTGGGGCTATTTTCCCTGGTGTGTTGTCACTGAGGGGTGACCTTACAGAGGCTTAAAAAATTATGAGGGGCATAGATAAGGTAAATAGCCAAGGTGTTTTCCCCCAAGGTGGGTGAATCCAAAACTAGAGGACAGAGGTTTAAGGTAAAAGGGAAAGATTTAAAAGGGAGCTAAGGAGCAACTTTTTCACACAGAGCGTGTTGCATTTGTGGAATGAGCTGCCAGAGGAAGTGGTGGAAGCAGGTACAATTACAACATTTAAAAGGCAGCTGGATGGGTATGAATAGGAAGGGTTTAGAGGGATATGGGCCACATGCTGGAAAATAGGACTAAATTTATATAGGATATCTGGTCGGCATGAACCAAGGGTCTTTTCCATGCTGTATATCTCTATGACACTACGAATAGGATACCGTTGACAATGAAATACTGCAAGTAGATCTCGTATTAACAATTATTTGCTCAGATACTGGCACCACACATAATTTAAAGTGTAGCTTAGAGGCAGGTGGTGAGTCAATCAGGCATCTGAGTAGGGGAATTGAGAGTTCAGGTACCAGCTTGCCAGATTCCAAGACTATCTAACATTCTGCTATAAAGTTAAGTACTTTCGGGAGCACATGTACGATGAAATGCTTAGTGTATTGGCCGACCTTCCAGAAATCTGTCACTATCAAGGAGCTTGAAGGGCTCTGAATCCAACTTGGTGGAGGGCTTTGTGAAGACCTTGCACTTATGCTATCCAACACTGAAGTGATGCCAACATCAGAAGAACATTTGTTGACCTAACTAATGACCTAATGATCAATACCCAGCTTCCATTGCCACACAAATAGAAGCTAGGTAGTGTCTAATTGTTGCAAGGGAAGCCTAAACTGACGAGATAAAATTCCACACCTGAAGTCATCCCATGGAGTAACATTGGGTCCATTGTTACAATTTCAGTAGACACCAAGAACTGTTTTGCTTTAAAGTAGAAAAACTCCAAAATTCCAGATTTTTAAAATTAAAGATTAATATTCCCTGGGTTGAAATGGAATTTTTGCAATACAATAATCAAACAAAACTAAGCACTCGTACTCTTCAAGGTCACAATTAACATATGTTAAATATGAACAAGCAAGCAAATTGTAGTCAATTATAAACAACAAATTACACATTTAATGGCTGATACAATTAAGACAGACTTTAGAAATTGGTTCAGAAATTTACAATTCAGGCCAAGTCATATATCAAAGTGTATCACAGACCATTGTGCAAAGGACAGTACAGTAAGTATGGGAAAGTTCTTCCAGAGTGGTCAAGATATTGGAACATGATGGTCATAGTATAGTGGAAATGTTACTGACCCTTTAATCCAGAATCCCAGACTAGTCCTTTAGAGTTGAGAGTTCAAATCCCACCTTGGCATCTGAGAGCTAATTAAATTCAATCAACCAGCAAATTTGGAATAAAAAGCTAGCCTCAGTAATGGTGATCATGAAACTATCAGGAAGGAAATCTGGCATCCTTACCTAGTTTGGCTTGTATGTGACTCTAGACTCTTGGCAACATGGTCAATATTACCTGCTCTGTGAAATAACTAAAAAAAAAGCCACTTTCTTGGATCAAACCCCTACAGAAATGTTGAGTATGAGCCATGATCTAATTGAATAGTGGAGCAGTCTTGGGATGGAGGGGGCTAAATGACATAGTTCTGCTCCTATACCTTATGGTCTTATGTAGAAGCCCAACACTTCAGTGAAAGGGACAGGCTAAAAAAAATTTCAAAATTCTTCATGTGGACGTGCAGACTGGATGATTCATTTCACCTCCCCAGTAAGGTCTCCATCATCATAGATGCCAATCTTCAACCAATTCAATTCACTGCTCATGATGTCAGGAAATAGATGAATGTATTGAATATTGAAAGATTATAGCACCTGAAAACATCCCAATGGTAGTACAGGGAACCTGTGTTCCAGAACAACCTATACACTTAGTCGAGTTATTCTAATGCAGCTCCAAAAATAGCATCTATCCAAAAATGTGGAAAATTACCCAGCTTTGCCTTGTCCACAAAAAAAAGACATTTAATCTGGATAATTACTGTTCCTTCTGTGAACTCTCAAACATCGGCAAATCGATGGATTCCATCATCAACAATGCAATCAACTGGTGCTGATTCAGCAACAATTTTCTCACCAATGGTTTGTTTGGGTCCCACTGGACTCAAGACCTCATTGCTGCCTGGATTCAAATAAGGGCTAAAGACATGAATAAGGTGAGAGCGACTGCCCTTAATATCAAAGCAGCTTTTGACTACGTTTGGCATCAAGGAGCCCTAGTAACATTGAAGTCAGCAGGGATTGACCAAAAAAACCCCCACTGGCTGGAGTCATGCTGAGCAGAGAGGAAGATTACTAAGGTGTTTGAAATCAATGATCTCAGTCTTAAGATAGTGTTGCAGGAACTCCTGAGGCTAGTTTTCTAAGTCCAACCATCTTCAGTTATTTCTTCAATAGTCTTCCCTTCTGTTTAAGTTCATAAGTGGACTGTTTGCTGATAATTGCAGTATTTTGTTCCATTCACAAACCCTCAGAAAGTGAAGCAGTCTGTACTTGCATGGAGCATGACCTGGACAACATTCAGGTTTGGGTTAACAAGTTGCAAGTAACCTCAAGTGTCAATGACCATCTCCACAAAATCTAAACATCTCCACTTCAAACTTGCAAGCCGCAAACCAGGAGTTAAATGGAATAACAAACTCCTTTTATCTGGATGAGTGCTGTTGTATAAGATAATGGATCTAAAAAATGTTACTGTTAATGTTGCATTAGTTCCATCCAATACAATATTGTTACCCAATATTTGAGTGATTAGGCTCACTCAGTGTTTTATCCTCCACCACTGATAATCAGACAGGTACCAATTTTAGTAAAGACAGAGGAGGAGAATTGGTGACAATGAAAGACCACAGCTACACCTAGCCTAGTACCACATACTGGGAGTGCTGTCAAATTCCATGAGGCAGTTCCAACAACACTTAAAAATCTTAACACTATCCAAGATAAGACAGCTGTCTGGCACTTGATTCACCACCTAAACATTTACTCCCCTCTCCACTGGCACACACTGGCAGCAGTGTGTACCATCTGCAAGAATCAGCAAAGCATCTTGTCAAGGTATCTTCAACAGCACTTTCAAAACTAATGATTTCCACTACTTAAAATAGCTAAGGAATACATAGGTACACTTTGAACTTCCAAGTTATGCACAATGCTGACTTAGCACTATTTTGTCAATTTCTCACTGTAATTGGGTCAACGACCTGGAACTGCCTGCCTAAGATAATCTAAGCACTGCCCCTTGGCATTCAACAGTGTTACCAACACTGAATCCCGCACTATCAACATCCTGTGTTTATCATTGACCGGAAACTCAACTGGACTCACCATATAAACACTGGCTACAAGAGCAAGTCAGAAGCTAGGAATACTGTGGCGTGTAACCCACATCCTGACTCCTCAAAGTCTGTCCACCATCAACAAGGCACTAGTGAAGAGTGTGATGGAATACTCCCTACTTGCCTGGAAGAGTACAGCCCCAATAACACTCAAAAAGCTTGACACCATCCAGGACAATGCAGCCCGCTTGATTGGCAGTACATCTACAAGCATCCACTCCCTCCACCACCAATGCTTAGTAGCAGCAGTGTGTACAATCTATAAGATGCACTGCAGAAATTTATGAAACATCCTCAGATAGCACCTTCTAAACCCAAAAGGCCAGACAGCATCCGAGGAGCAGGAAAGTCAACATTTTGGGCTGAAACCCTTTGTCAGGATTGGGGAGGGGGAGGAGTGCACAAAAGTAAATATGGGGTGGGGGTTAGGATTAAGGGAAGGGTGGGGGGATAGTGGTAGGTGGATACAGGTAGAGTATTATTCTGATTAGTCAGTGGGAAGGGTGAAGCGGGTAGGTGAGTAGAGAGATGGACAGGATATGTCAGGTCAGGGAGGTGAGGAGGAAAGAGAGGGCTAGACACAGGATAAGGCAGGGGGTGGCAAGATTTTGATGCTGGTGAAGTCAATATTGAGGCCATTGGGCTGTAAGCTCCCAAGGCGAAATATCAGGTGTGCTCCTCCAGTTTATGTTTGGACTCACTCTGACGAAGATGGACATGTCGCCAGGGGAGTGGGAGGGGGAATTAAAATGGGTGGCAATGGAAGGTCAGGTTGGTTGGTGCATGCAGAGTGCAGATGTGCTGTGAACCAGTCCCTGAGTCTGCGTTTGGTCTCCCTGATATAGAACAGACAACGTCGGGAGCAATGGATACAATAGATCAGGTTGGATGAAATGCAAATGAATCTCTGCTAGATCTGGAAGGATTGTTTAGGGCCTTGGACAGCGATGAGAAGGGAGGTGTAGGGGCAGGTGTTGCATCTCTTGCGATTGCAGGCGGAGTGGAGAAGTTGGTGGGATGTGTAGAGCTGACGAGGGAGTCACAGAATGAACAGTCCCTGCGGAAAGCGGACAGGTGTAGGGAGGAAATATCTTTTTGGTGGTGGTGTCCGATTGTAGGTGGTAGAAATGTCAGAGGATGATGCATTGGACTCAGATGTTGGTGGGGTGGTATGTGAGGACTAAGGGGACTCCATCCTTATTGTTGTTAGAGGGAGGGGGTTTGAGGGCAGAAGTGTGGGAATGGAGGAGATACGGTTGAGGGCATCCTTAATTACTGAGGAGGGGACATTCTAGTCCTCAAAGTCGGAGGATATCTGGGATGTCTTGGAGCAAAACATCTCATCCTGGGAGCAAATGCAGCGGAGGCAGAGGAATTGAGAGTATGGGATAGCATTTTTGTAGGAGGGTGGATGAGAGGAGGTTTAGTCGAGTTAGTTGTGGGAGTCATTTGGTTTGAAATGGATGTCAGTGGTAAGCTGGTTTCCGGTGATGGAGACGGAGAGGTCCAGGAAGGGGAGGGAGGTGTCAGAAATGGTCCAGGTGAATTTGAGGGCGAGATAGAAGGTGTTGGCAAAATTGATGAACTGCTCAAGCTCCTCGCGAGAACATGAGGCAGCACCAATGCAGTCATCAGTATAGCAGAGAAAGAGGTGAAGGATGGTACTGGTGTAACCAGTCCCCCTCCAGTGACAATCTCATTCACATGGCAGAACTGGTCTTTACCCTGAACAGTTTTTCCTTTGATTCCTCCCACTACCTACGAAACAAAGGGGTGGCTGTGGGCACCTATATGGGCCCGAGCTATACCCTTCTCTTTGTAGGATTCATGGAACAGTCCCCCTTCCACAACTACACCAGCACCATTTTTGTTTTTCCAGCTTCACATCTATTGACTGTGGCTTCCAGCATCTGCAGTCCTTGCTGTCTCCGCCTTCAAAACCCACAATGACTTCTATCTAGAAGGATAAGGGCAGCAGATATATGGGAACACCACCATCTTCACGATCCCCTCCAAGCCATTCACCATCTCTCACTGGAAATATATCACCCTTCCTTCACTGTCACTGGGTCAAAATCCTGGAATTCTCTCCCTAATGTCATTGTGGTCAACTCATAGCAGGTGAACTGCAGTGGTTCAAGAACGCAGCTCACCACCACTTTCTCAAGGTCAGCTAGGGATGGTCAATAAATGCTGGCCAGCCAGTGATGCCCACACCCTACAAATGAATAAAAAATGGACAATGAATGTATCCATGTCACATGGACTGCAGCGGTTCAAAAAAGTGGTACTCTACCACTTTCTTGCAATTGTTGCCGGTCAATATGTGGTGACCTAGCCAGGGATGTTCATATCCCATGCTTGAATTTAAAACTCTACTGCTTCAATGCAACAATTGTCTGCTATGTGATGTCTGTCATTGCCAGCTTGACTGTCATTGTGCATGCAATGGTAACATACAACCGAATTGCAGAGTGGTGTCATGAATCAGTAAAGTGAATGGCTTTTGTTATCTATAGTTATGTGAGAGCTACATTCTGGTGAGTGAAAGTTGACAGGCTTTATTGAACATAACTATATTCAGATGATGATAATAGAGAACATTTCCCGGAAGCCCAACCAACTCAAATTCCAGTTCCACGTGACCTAACTTCAGCATGATGCAGCAGCTTTTACACATGCCTAAAAACTATACTTAGAGTAAAGAGATAATGTTGTTATTTTTTTTTGTAATTAATTTATCTGCACTTCCAGTCACTAATGTTTTAAGACCACATTTTACATTCCTACTAGAGAAAGCCTTGAGTCGGAATGTTGTAAGGGTCTGAGCAAAACAGGCTATGGTAGTAGACTCAGACAAGAATTCCCACGAAGCTTATCTCATGGTCAGGAACATCTCATTCCATTATTTACACCATTAATGATTGGGGAGGCAAGTTTCTTGTTGGGAGAAATGCTAATTAAGGGGAATTATTGCTGTTAAACGTCTTGTTGACAGCACAATTCACCTCATTATTGTTCAGCTTTCTACATACCAAACTTACCAAACAAGCTAGATATGAGGAAAACTCAGGGATATTTGGTGAGAGATAATAGGAACTGCAGATGCTGGAGAATCTGAGATAACAAGGTGTAGAGCTGGATGAACACAGCAGGCCAAGCAGCATCATAGGAGCAGGAAATCTTGACGTTTCGGGCCTAGACCCTTCTTCAGAAAAGGTGACTTTGGTGACTTTAGCTCACCACTTGCTCCAAAGGATCTCTATGATGAGCACTGGGTCCCAGCATCTTAGTGTATGCTCCACAGACACTGGCCACACTCATTACGTGTTCATGGAAGTCAGCATTCCATGTCCCAGCTTCTTAAAAACCCTCGTAGCACATCTCTTATCGTCCTACAGGGTGCTTCTGCACTTCGATGCTGCACTGACAACTATCATTGTAATACTTTTGCATCACTCCCCTGAGACTTTGAGACATGGCTGCTTGCTTGCTGCACATGCTGTGTGTTTGCTGCATATGACATAACACACTTCCGTAAAGGAAGTTGTACACTCCCTTGGCTGAGGACTGCCAAGCAGAAAGGCAGGCTATCTGGTTGTGTGATGCGCTAATTGGCTTGCCATGACAAGACAAGACAAGGATGTGGTGAGCATGCAGGTAAGTGCTAGATGATTGGGCACTAAGAAAGCAAGCAAATGTGGCCTGGCCATCTGTAAATAGTGGTTTTGCTGCAGTTTTTCAATGCTAATAGCTGGTGTGGTCTGTGCTTCCATAGCACCCTGCCAGAGTATCTGACAAAAGCCGTGATGGTCATGAAAGGTTGTCAAATGCCAAACCAATGTCTGTGAATGAGGGAAATGTGTGGCTGGTGCCTGCAGAATGTGCCCCAAGATGCAGCTTGATTGTATTCAGCATGCAGTTCCTTCAGGGCAAGTGGTGAGCTGAAGTTACCAGGTACTGGCTCTGATTTTCATGTCGAATTTTCTCAATGGCTAGCTTGATTGGCACTTCTGACAAGGTAAAAGGTTGAATATTAATGAAGTGAATATGCAATCAACAAGATGTTTAAGAACCAATAACCCTTTTAATTGGCAACTCACTGCTGCCTAGTGAGAACCTCCTCATGTTGCTTGCCAAAAGCATAAGAGATGGTATAAGATGCTTCCATTATTAACATTGGCTTCAGCAGACTTCTCATCTGATCCTGCCACAAATCTCACTATAGCCCAGGCTGCTCAGAACCATATAAAATTCTGCCCAGTTTCTTTGCCAATATGTCACTTAAGAAAGTTGCACCTCTTCCTGTATACCAGCTAATAGTTGCTAAGGATGGGAAAAGTGCAAAAGAAATTATTCAGTTGAGAAATATTTGTTACACAAAATCTTTTTTAGGTTTGATACTTCTTCAATGTTGAAAGCTGAATTATCTGTAAATAAGTGCTGAAAAAGCACTCAAGATTATTACTGAATTATTAATTTTAGTCATGAATATGTCTAATGGGGCAAAATGTAAGATAAGAGATTCATTTCAAATATTTCTCAAAGGATGAGTGGAAGTCGGCAATGATTCAGTAACATAGGCCTTTTTATAGACATGAAATTTCAGTCTGATAATATAAATATTTAATTTTAAAAGGATTTCAATTGTGTAATAATTTTCTAGACATTCAAAGAAAATGTATTTTCAAAATCTTCATGAGAAAAGAAATTACATTTTTAATGTGCTATCTTATTACTATCATTTCTCATATCGATGAAATTAGATGCTGTTTCAAACCTTCATCTATTTTAACCCTCTGAACAATGAAATATTATATAATATACAATATTGTCTAACTAATAACTTTTGGGTAGTTGTAGTTCATATTTTTAATGTCTTTTTTATGTGTTTATTTCTTCCTGTCCACAAGAAGATGTTAATTTATTCTTATAGATGGCTGGTAGATATCATAAAAGATGAAGTCGCCATCGTCCCAGAGGACCATAGGGCTACTCTGTCATTAGATGCAGACAACTGGTGGTAAGATTAACCCAAGGATCACCATACCTCAGTTGAGGGACAAGGTTGAGATGGTGGAACCTTCATAGTAACTTCAGCCAATATGATTCAGTAGATATAATAAATGTCAGTTATTCAGTTAGGAGTCCAAACAGTGAGACTCAGCTTTGCAATTTATGTGCAGTTTTCATTTGAAGTGCATTGGGGCAGACCTTGTGCTTGACCTGAATATTTTGCATAATCAGGCTATTTATATAATTCAGGATGGGCTCCAAGGTCTATTTACATGATCTGTTAAGGGTGTCTGCCTCTGGAATAGTATAAAATCTACCGCAGTTGTGTTAAATAACTTGAAGACCAAATGAACCATGTTAGAAAGTTTAGTGCCTGCAAGATTTCAGATTCACACTCCTCCAAAATTTGGAGTTTAATTGGGGTACATGGGGCAATGAAAGGCGGTTTACAAAAGAAATGATATGAACAGAGCAGGAAGCATTGTAGTGCAATGGTAGTATCCCTACTTTTGTTCCAGAAAATCTTGTTTCATGTCCCACCTGCTTTGAAGGTTTGTCCTAACACATCCAAACAGGTTTATAACAAAGATACACAAACACAATGTATGTGAGATGATATTGTAAACAATATTGGAAGCATTCAAACAAAACCCTTTATGGGTGTGACTAGGAGCTATATTTTACAATAATACTCCATTTTCTGACTTGTCGAACCGAGTGTTGAACAATAAAGTAAGAAGAGAAGGCTCCCACTAATGTTATATAAAGTGATCATCAGTTACTTTGCTGGATTGTTTCTTCTGGCTACTGGTGCAATTATGTGTTTGTTGGAACTTTGTTATACTTGGCTAAAGTTTGAATATTCTGCAGGGAATGGTTATATTGTTTTTGAATTTATTTGTTTATTTAAAACCTTGCGTTTGTAGCCATGGGTGGCCTAGTCAGGCTGGGAATTGAGGTTGGCTTGAAGAATGAAGAGAATCTACACAGAGCAAGACAAACTGCTACAATAACTGAATCAAGGAATGAATGGCCGTCTGCAGGAGACTTCAGGGAGGAATTCTCTTACCTCAGATTCAGTAAGGACTAATGCATGAGCCAACTTTGCTTTGAAAGAGATTCAAGCTAAAATCTGTCAATTGCTCCAATTACAACTGCAACTTTTGAGGAAGCATGACTGCATGAAAGTACCTGTGGCACTTATCTCTTATGCATTTAACTATTTCTAGGTGACTGCTGCTAAAGTAAGCAACATTTTCCGGTTTTCCGGGCACCTTTTACTGTGGAGGGATGTCATGTGGATTCCCTGTATAAACAGTTTAATCTTAATTCATACCATCAAAGACAAGCAGACAAAGCAAACAAGGATTTCACAAGGATTGTAAACACTCCCATGGCCATCATATTATTGATGAGATGCACATTCCCTTGTCTGTATCTCATGTGAACTTGGCCTACATTCTAATGCAAACAGGAAACACATCAAGTAGTTGATACCTGTTATCTTGGCAGCAGTCAAAATTTGGTTCTTCTATAGCGCTCTTCTGTGTCAACTATATTTGACCTGCCTCAGAAATTTCAAAGTCATCTGCTAGGTGTTAAAGGCTCTCTTCTTAGGGCTCATGACTCCAGTCTGGAACCTGTGTACATGGCCAACGCATGCCTCCAATAAAAGTTGCAGAACACAAAATTAGTGTCCCAAAGCAATGTTTTCACTGCCCAGATAATACTGCAGAGCACTGTGGTACTCTGCTGAGTGGGTATCGAGATTTGTGGCAGTATGCTGTATAACACGACCATTTTGAGGGATCAGCCATTACCTCCACCTGTCAGGCAAGAAAGTGAAGACTAAGATTGTAAAGAAGAGGGAGAGAAGGAGGAGAAAACACAATTAGAGGAAAAGGGAGGCTCCAATTTATACAGGCCCTTTTTGTCTGGGCACTCAGTGATGAAATAATTCATCATAGATATAAATAACCTCAGTCACTCAACAACAGTATTTCTTCTGTCACTGACCACCATCACATTGCCCTCTTTTAGGCAACACAAACCTACCAGAAAATGCATATTCTAAACTGATTTAATAAATTCAATTACATAATGCATTTAACTAATCACTTGTTCTCATGCAGTTCCATGCTTTGATGGCGTGGGTTCTGAAGACTGGAATGCAGCAATCTATACTGGCTAACTGATGGGCAACAGCAGGGGCAATAGTGAACTGAGGAGTTGGTAATAGAAATGCTTTCATCATGAAAGCAAATAGCAGTTCCATGTTATAAATGACCATTCCTGATTCACCGCTTTGAGGTCCTACTGCTCTGATGGAAGCCAGACTGATAGAATGTTATGACATCCAGGAAGTCCTTTGAGTAGTGGTATCTGGAATAGATGGAAGTTGTCTGAATGTGCAAAGTAGAAGTTTGTGATACCTGTGCAACAGATATACCTTTGGATTTGTTTGTGATGAAGGTATTTAAGATCAAACGTTAACTGTGAAATCAGGCAAAAGATGCTGCATGGTAGATTCAACCGGTATATTGATAGAATGGTTGTGTTTGTGTGTTCTCCTTCAAGTTCATTGTAGCAAAACATTGATGAGAAAGACCACTTTTCTGGTCTAGCTAGAAGAATCCTGTTGAGTTTACAATATGAAATTTATTGCATTATTGCAATTATTTAGACATTATATGAAGATGATCTATATTGCTATAAAAGACTATTAGTAACACACTAGTCTCTTGTGACATGCCTGTCTGTTAGAAGCTCCCTTACTTAGGCCAAGTGGATCCCAGTGGATCACACAATCACAGTGGATGGTGCTTACTCAGAGCATCGAAGTTTCATTGTTCTCCTCAAAGAGGCTGTCTTTGAAATTTGAAGAATAATAGTCTGTTGGGTAGAAGGCGGTTGCTTTGGACTGTTTTCTTGGTTGTCCGAGATCTTGTAGTTTTATCTTGAACAGGAAAATCTTTAGCTTATTGTATTTCTTTTTGGAGAACTTTGGTGATGCACATCCATTCTTTAAAGCCGTTAATGCGGCTTCTACTAAAGCAGGCAGTTTTTTTGTTGCAGTATCTTGGATCTTTGTATGTTGTTTGTCTCTTCATAGTGGTGTTTTTTTTTTTGTTTTCCATCTCATTTACACTATGAAACAAATATTTTATTCCAAAGTCACTTATGTCAGAAGATTTGGGTTTTTGTTCAGGTTCGACCATGAGCTTATGGGATCCTTAAAATTTTTCTTCAATTTTTACCCCGATATTTTGTTGTTAAACATTTTAAAGTGAAATTGATGTCAATAGACACCCTTCTAGTCAGGAATGAAAATTCTTGGTTGCAAAGTACATAAAAATTTTCTAGTATGTCATGTCCTCTATGTTGGAGAGTTGCTTGGACATATCTTTAAAATTAAGTGCAACATTTAGCTGAATTTACGAAATGTTATGGGCCAGATCAAACCCCCTCAAACCTTAACTTATTATTTTATTTAGAGGCAGATATGCTGTGTTCCAGATGTGATTTGAATAGTTCATCACTAGGATTTAAGTAAAACATAATTTACTCTTACAGCAGTTAAAATGCAAACAAAAATAGAAGCATTGGCATAACATTAACTGTGTTGAAATACTAAACAAAATAATACATTATTTAAGTATTAATCTTCAACTGTTCCAAAATAGTGGTATGCTATAAATACATCCTTGGCAAAGGCAAATTCAGCAGTACAGATTTTCCTAACGTTGCATCTCCCTTCCAGCCCAGGAAAAAGGAACATTGAAAGAAACAATCTAGCAGAAGAGAGAGAACTCTTTTTTTTTTGCTGCAGCAGAGAGAGAAGGCTGTACCTAATGGCTTCAAAACCTAATTCCAAACCCCAACTGAAAGCAAAACTAAAACCCTTGGTCTGTGTGAGTTTGGTTGCACCAACTCATGCTTCTTCTGTCTAATTAAAAAAAAACTCAGGGACCTCAAAGTTACTTACCCACTGCTTCTGAAGCAGACATTCTGCTACCACTGTGGCAACATCCTTCTGCAAAAGGAACAGCATAGAACAAATCTCTCTTAAAGGCACAGTATCATCACATCCCCTTAAAAAATGAATCATCAATGCAGATAACAAGGTGTGGAGCTGGATGGAAGCAGCAGGCCAGGCAGCATCATAGGAGCAGGAAAGCTTGACGTTTCGGGCCTAGACCCTTCATCAGAAATGGGGGAGGGGAAGAGGGTTCTGAAATAAATAGGGAGAGAGGGGGAAGCGGATAGAGGAGAGGATAGGTGGAGAGGAGACAGACAAGTCAAAGAGGCGGGGATGGAGCCAGTAAAGGTGAGTGTAGATGGGGAGGTAGGGAGGAGATAGGTCAGTCCAGGGAAGACGGACAGGTCAAGGGGGCGGGGTGAGGTTAGTAGATAGGAGATGGGGGTGCGGTTTGAGGTGGGAGGAGGGGATAGGTGAGAGGAAGAACAGGTTAGGGAGGCGGGGATGAGCTGGGCTGGTTTTGGGATGCGTTTGGGGGAGGGGAGATTTTGAAGCTTGTGAAATCCACATTGATAGCATTGGGCTGCAGGGTTCCCAGGCTGAATATGATTTGCTGTTCCTGCAGCCTTCGGGTGGCAGCATTGTGGCACTGCAGGAGGCCCAGGATGGACATGTCGTCTGAGGAATGGGAGGGGGAGTTGACATGGTTCGCGACTGGGAAGTGCAGTTGTTTGTCGCGAACTGAGCGCAGGTGTTCTGCAAAGCGGCCCCCAAGCCTCTGCTTGGTTTCCCCGATGTAGAGGAGGCCACAACCCGTACAGCAGATGCAGTATACCACGTTGGCAGATGTGCAGGTGAACATCTGCTTGATGTGGAAAGTCTTCTTGGGGCCTGGGATTGGAGTGAGGGAGGAGGTGTGGGGGCAGGTGTAGCACTTCCTGCAGTTGCAGGGAAAAGTGCCGGGTGTGGCGGGGCTGGAGGGGAGTGTGGAGCGGACAAGGGAGTCACGGAGAGAGTGGTCCCTCCGGAAAGCAGACAAGGGTGGGGAGGGAAAAATATCTTTGGTGGTGGGGTCGGATTGCAGATGACGGAAGTGTCGAAGGCTGTGCTAGCACACTGGAAGCAATGCTGGATCTTTTCATCAATAGCTATTTTGGCCAACAGGACATTTCTGAGGTATTGGAAGTGATCAGTGTTCTCTAAGGCCTCCCCATGGACCTTGATGATCAGGAGTTTTCTCCACAATGCCAGGCCAGGTTCATGGAGGACCTTTGTCTTGCTGATATTTAGGGTGAGACCCATACTGTCACATGCCTTTGTAAAGGTGTTGACAATGGTCTGGCATATGTCCTCTGAGATTGCACATACACAAGCATCATCTGTATTCTGCATCTTGATGACACTGGTTGGAGTGATCTTGGTTTTGACTTGAAGGTGGTGAAGGTTGAATGATTTCCCACAAGTTCTGTAAGTTAGCTCCACTGCAGCGGGGAGCTTGTTGGCAGTGCGGTGAAGCATTGCGGTGAGGTAGATTGAGAACAGTGTTGGGGCAATGACACAGCCCTGTTTGACATTGGTCTGAAAATGAGAGAAATACGTAATAAGTCTTTCTATTCTCTCATCATCATCTTATAAGAGTACGCCACCAACAGCCTCATCATTTGCATCCATGGCCACTTTGAATGGCTTTGTGTAAATAGGTGTTGCTAACACTGGAGCAGTTGTCGACACAGCTTTCAGGCTGTCAAATGCCTTCTGACACTCCTCCATCCACTGAAATTTTCTGCACTTCTTCAACAGGTTAGTCAATGGAGTGACCACACTGTTAAAAAGTTCAGTACAATTTTTTGATTAAAAAATACTCAGTCCCAGGAACTGTAGCACTTCCCTCTTTGTTGACAGTATAGGAAACTTCCCAACGAAACTTTGTTTCTCATCTTGTGGGGCCATGTGTCCATGTCCAATGATATCGCCTAGGAATGTGACTTGGACTTTTGCGAACTCATTCTTAGCAAGGTTTATCACCCAGCCACTACTTGACTTCGATCGAACAATTCCACTAGATGCTCGAAATGTTCCTTCCATGTTTGACTATAAGCACCAGATTGTCTATGTACACCATGCAATTGGGTAGTCTCAAAATGACCTTATTAGTTAGTCTTTGAAATGTGACTGATGCTTGAGGTCACAGAAATGGTGGACATTTCCCTTACTTGACATCTCTGTTCCCATTCCTGGGGATAGACTGGCCACCAATATCTGTTGTAAGATCACAGACTCTCACAGTTACCTAGACTATACATCCTCGCACCCTGCTTCCAGTAAAAAAAACTCTATTCCATTTTCCCAATTTCTCCGTCTCCATCGCATTTGTTCAGATGATGCCTTCGACAAGGGAGCCTCCAAAATGCCCATCTTCTTCCTCAACGGAGGATTTGTCAGCAGTGTTGTTGACAGAGCCCTCAGCTGAGTGAGACCCATCTCCCGCACTTCGGCCCTCACTCCCTCTGTTCCCTCCCGCAACAGTGATCGGGTCCCCCTTATCCTTACCTACCATCCCATCAGCACCCACATCCAAAGGATCATTAGCCACCATTTCTGCCACCTCCAGTGAGATGCCAGGGCCACCAACACACACCTATTTGCTTCCCCTCCTTTGTCAGCCTTCCACAGGGATCATTCCCTCCGGGACACCCTGGCCCACTCTTCCTTTATTCCCAACAACACGCACAGCCTCGTAATACCATCCTCTGCACTGCATTTGCCTTCCTGACTACTGACTCAACCTGCAAGTTTACCTTGAGAGAGTCCTGGACTAGAACTCCCAAGTCTCTGCACTTCACTTTACTTCCTCCATCCTCAGTATCCAAGGGTCTAAACACACCTTCCTGGTAAAACAGTACTTTACCTGCATTTCACGCAGTCTAATTTACTGCATTTGCTGCTTGCGATGTGGTCTCTTCTACATTGGGGCAACAAAGCATAGACAGGATGACCACTTCACAGAACGCTTACATTCTGTCTGCAAAGAAAAGACCCTGAGCTTCCAATTGCCTGTCACTTTAACACGTCACCGTGTTCCCTGGTCAACATGTTTGTCTTAGGTTTGTTGCAGTGCTCCAGTGAAACTGAGTGCAAGCTGGAAGAACAGCACCTCATTTTCTGCTTGGGGACCCTTCTGGACTCAATATCGTAGGTTCAATAACTTTAGGGCTTGAGCTCTGCCATGCCCTTACCCCAACCCCCGTGCACCAGGCCTTGCTATCACATAGTCTGCCACCACACACAACCCATTGTTCGCCACTAACAATCTCCATTATTAGCTGTTTGCCCTCCTAGCCAGATTGTTATCCACTCCTTTGTCTGTCCAACTGTTCTTCTCCCTCTTTGGGCTCTATCCCCACCTATCATTTACTGTTACCCTTTCCCCCGACCTTATCTTCTGTGTTTAAACTGACATTTCCCAGCTACCATCAGTCCCAAGGAGGGGTTACTCGACCCAAAATGTTAACTTTGATTTCTGTTCACAGACACTGCCAGACCTATTGAGCTTTGGGGATAAAAGTGTCTTTCTCAGGATGGTAGCCGGTGACAAGTGGTGTTCCGCAAGGGTCAGTGTTGGGATCACAACTTTTCACTTTATACATTAATGATCTAGATGAAGGAACTGTGGGCATTCTGGCCAAGTTTGCAGATGAAACAAAGATAGGTGGAGGGACAAATTGTATTGAGGAGGTGGGGAGGCTGCAGAAGAATTTAGACAGGTTAGGAGAGTGGGCAAAGAAGTTGCAGATGGAGTACAACGTGGGAAAGTGTGAGGTCATGCATTTTGGTAAGAAGAATAAAAATATAGACTATTTTCTAAATGGGGAGAAAATTCAGAAGTCTGAAGTGTAGAGACTTGGGAGTTCTAGTCCAGGATTCTCTCAAGGTAAACTTGCAGGTTGAGTCAGTAGTCAGAAAGGCAATTACAGTGTTGGCATTTATTTTGAGAGGACTTGAATATAAAAGCAGGGATGTACTACTGAGGCTTTATAAGGCTCTGGTCAGGCCACATTTGGAGTATTGTGTGCAGTTTTGGGCCCCATATCTCAGGAAGGCTGTACTGGTCCTGGAGAGGGTTCAGAGGTGGTTCACAAGAATGGTCCCAGGAATGGAAAGCTTAACATATGAGGAACGTTTGAGGTCTCTGGGATTATACTCATTGGAGTTTAGAAGAATGAGGGGTGACCTAATTGAAACTTACAGAATACTGAATGGCCTGGACAGAGTGGATGTTGGGAAGATGCTTTCATTGGTAGGAGAGACTAGGACTCGAGGGCACAGCCCTAGAATAAAGGCAGGACCTTTTAGAATAGAGATAAGGAGAAACTTCTTTATCCAGAGAGTGATGAATCTATGGAATTCACTGCCACAGAAGACTGTGGAGGCCGTGTCATTGAGTACATGTCAGACTGTGATAGATAGGTTCTTGATTATCAAGAGGATCAAGGGTTACAGGGAGAAAGTGGGAGAATGGGGTTGAGGAACTTATCAGCCATGATTGAATGGCGGAGCAGACCCGATGGGCCTAATGACCTAATTTCTGTTCCTAAGTCTCATGGTCTTATGGTTTTTTTCCAGCAATCTCTATTTTTTGTTTATACTTCCTGTGATATCTCAGTTATCTGATTTTCTACTGACTTTTCAACCACTGCAGTTATTGCTCTCACCTGTGATCCAGCCATATCTTCACACAGGATAAAATGTATTTCCAGAACAGATAATTTCTCTATTACTCATTCCACCATTTCACCACTTTTCATTTGACTCTCCAACCTCACTTTACGTAACAGGACACTACTCTACTCTCCAAAAATTCCACAATTTACCACCTCTTCGAGCAGAACTCCTTTTGAATTACAAATCTCCTCATCTCTCATGATCAAAGATTGACTTGTTCCCATATACTTTAAAATTTAATTTCTTCACCTACTCCTCCCTGTACACATCAGTAAACCTTATCCACACATGTCAATTCTTTAAAGAGATCCGGCACTTTCTTCTCAACCAAGCTGTATATTCTTTTGCAGCTTTTTAGCTTCCACTGTGATCTCCTTTCCACTTCCACAAACCCCACTGGCTTATCGTTGTTTACCAAATCTGTCTTCCCAGTGCTTTATTTAAATCACCAACCTTGTGACTTCATGTGTCATACTTTATTACGACGAAAACCGCCTGAGGTCTTTTTATAATCATAGAATCATATAATCCCTATGGTACGTAAGCAGGCCATTCGGTCCAATGAGTCTACTCCAACCAACTGAATAGCATCCCACCCAGACCCACCCCCATACCCTGTCCCTGTAACCCTGCATTCACCATGGCTAATCCACCTACCCTGCACATCCCTGGAGACTATGGGCAATTTAGCCTGTGCAGTCCACCTAACCTGCACATCTTTGGACATCTTTTACTTCTCTCCTAATGGGTTTCCTTTTTACCCTGTGGTAAACTATCTTTGTTATCCTCATTGAGATCTCTTTTTCCCTAATCACCTGAGGATTTCTCTTTTCCCAAGTTTCTATCTGTCACAGATTGAAATTGATACCAGAAGCCAAACTTTGATTTATGAACTAACTCATAATTATCTGCCATTTCTACCACTAAATTTGTAGTTTTAATTCTGTGCACTTCCACATGGCTTCTCACTACTTCAGGAAATGAATTTTTGAGCTCCTCCAAATAAGAGTCTCTCTAAGAGTGTCATATATCTGATCTATTTTCAATAACCATGTCCACCTATCAAAGTTACTTTGTTTGACCCTTTCAAATTCTATGTATGTTTGACCAGGTTCTCTCCTTAGGTTCCTAAAAGTTATCTGTAGGTGCCTGGCATGAGTTGATATGGACTTAAGAAAGCTTTCTTCACCTCATCACACTCATAGAATCATGGAGCCATATAGCATGGCAAGACCCTTCGGTCCAAACAGTCCATGCCAAATATAATCCCAAACTAAACTAATCCCACCTGCTGCTCTTGGCCCATATCCCTCTAAACCTTTCCTATTCATATATCCATCCAAATGTCTTTTAAACATTGTAATTGTACCCACATCTACCACTTCAACAGGTAGTGCATTCCACATGCAAACCACCCTCTGTGTAAAAAATTTTCCTCTTACGTCTTTTTTAAATCTCTCTCCTCCCACCTTAAAAGTATATTCCTTAGTCTTGAAATTCCCCATTTTAGGGAATAGACAACCACCATCAACTCTATCTATGCCTCTTATTATTTATAAACTTCTATCACTTCTCAACCTCCTCTGCTCTGGTGGAAAAAGTCCCAGCCTATTGTTGCTGTTGTTTCAGCGGTGGGAGTCCAGGAGAAAGCGCGAGGGCAGCCTGGGAAGGTAAGCTTCCACCCAATAAATTTGGGAGTTGACTAATACCCGAGACACTACACGTGTAGTGTCTCCCACCCTTCCACCTCCTCTTACCTAATAATAACGACTAAGTGTGGTGAGCAGATAAGCTATTTGCATTTTTTTTCCTCATCTCTTTATTATCTTTCAGGGTGGTCACCTAGACACCAAATCCTCTGGGAGTGGGTCAGAAGGCAAAGCCGGAGTCTGTTTGAGTATATGACGGAGTAAACTTACTGGTGCAGAGAACACTGCGAAACTAAAAAAAAAACTAATTAATTTTAAATAATTAACTATGTAGAGATGGCAGGCCAGGTGATGTGTTGTAGCTGTATGATGTGGGAGCTAGCCGATCCCATTGAGAACGGCAGTGACCACATCTGCAGCAAGTGTTGGCTGCTTGAGGAGCTCCGGCTCAAAATTGATGAGCTGGAGTCTGAAGTCCAAACACTGCGACACATCCGGGAGGGGGAGAAATAACTGGATGCTGTGTCCCAGGAGGCAGTCACACCTGGTAGATTAACTAACGTTAATTTGATTGGCCGGCACGGATAGCAGTGTGTGACTGCGAGTGAGGCAGGTAGAGGGACCCTGCAGACAGGAGCACAGGAGCCGCAGGCCTTGACATTGTCCCACAGGTATGAGGCACTTGCTCCCTGTGTGGATGAGGAACAGGGCTGCAGGAAGGATGAGTCAACTGACCATGGCACCATGGTCCAGGAGGCCATTCAAGAGGGGGGAAGCAAAAAGACAGAGTGTAGTTGTAGGGGATTCCATCATCAGTGGGATAGACAGTATCCTTTGTGAGTAGGATAGAGAATCCCGCATGGTGTGTTGCCTGCCCGGTGCCAGGGTGCGAAAGATCTCTGACCGGCTTGAGAGGATACTAGAGAGGGAGGGGAAGGATCCAGTTGTTGTGGTCCACATAGGTGCCAACAACATAGGCAGGACTAGGAAAGAAGACCTGTTTCGGGATTATGAAAAGCTAGGAACAAAATTAAAAAACAGGTCCTCAAGGGTCATAATCTCTGGATTGCTGCCCAAGCCACGTGCAAATTGGCATAGGAGGCGAGGATCAGGGAAGTAAACACGTGGCTAAAAGAGTGGTGTGGGAAAGAGGGTTTCCTTCTTATGGGGCACTGGCATCAGTTCCGGGACAGGAGGGATCTATACCGCTGGGATGGACTCCACCTGAACAGGGCCGGGTCCAGTGTTCTGGCGAAAAGGGTAAATAGGGTGGTTAATAGGACTTTAAATAGTAAGTAGGGGGGAAGGGAGAAGTGAGCGCAGAGGGAGAATAACAATTAATGTAAGGCAAAGCAGCAGGTTAGCAGGTGACGAGGAAGCTTCAACTCCATTGAAAATTAGGAAAAAAGTTAAAGGGAAGAAGAACTCAAGAACTGTTAATAGTGGAGGTAAAAGGACCCAAAAGGAAGGTACAAAAACTGGCATAAGGGCACTTTATCTGAATGCTCGGAGCATTTGAAACAAGGTGGATGAGTTGACGGTGCAAATCATGGCAAATGGGTATGATTTAGTGGCCATTGCAGAGACATGGTTACAGGATGGTCATGACTGGGAGTTAAATATCCGGGGGTATCCAACTGCTCAGAAGGACAGACAGGAAGGTAAGGGAGGTGGTGTTGCTCTGATTTTTAAGGATGAAATCAGGGCAGTAGTGAGAGATGATATAGATTCTACTGAACAAAACACTGAATCCATCTGGATGGAAATTAGGAATAGCAAGGAGAAGAAGCCACTGATAGGTGTGGTCTATAGGCCACCAAATAATGACATCGTGGTGGGGCGGACAATAAACATAGAAATAGCTAATGCATGTAAAAATGGTACAGCAATTATCATGGGGGATTTTAATCTACATATCGATTGGTCAAACCAGGTCGGTCATGGCAGCCTTGAGGAGGGGTTCATAGAATGCATCCGCGATAATTTCCTTGAACAATATGTAATGGAACCTATGAGGGAGCAAGCTATCCGAGATCTAGTCCTGTGTAATGAGACAGGAATAATTAATGATCTCACAGTTAGGGATCGTCTCAGAAGGAGCGAGCACAGTATGGTTGAATTTAAAATACAGATGGAGCGTGAGAAAGTTAAGTCCAGTACCTATGTCCTGTGCTTAAACAAAGGAGACTATGAAGGAATGAGGGAGGAGTTAGCTAAGATAGAATGGGAGCAAAAACTCAATTGAGGAGCAGTGGAGGACTTTCAAAACGATTTTTCACAGTGCTCAGCAGAAGTATATTCCAGTGATAAGGAAGAACTGTAGGAAAAGAGAGAGCCAGCCATGGATGTCTAAGGAAATAAACGAAAGTATCAGATTGAAAAAAAACACATACGAAAAAGCAAAGAGTAGTGGGAAACTAGTAGACTGGGAAATCTTTAATGGCCAACAGAAAGCCACAAAAAAAGTTATAAAGAAAAGTAAGATAGATTATGAGAGTAAATTAGCTCAGAATATAAAAGCAGGCAGCAAAAGTTTCTATAAATATGTAAATCGTAAAAGAGTGGCGAAGGTAAACTTTGGTCCTTTAGAGGATGAGAAGGCCAATTTAATAACTGGGAATGAGGAAATAGCCGAGACATTAAACAGTTATTTCGTGTTGGTCTTCATAGTGGAAGACTCAAATAACATGCCAAAAACTAATGGCAAGAAGGTTACAGTAGATGAGGACCTAGAAACTATCATTATCACTAAGGAGGCAGTGCTGGGCAAGCGAATGGGGCTGAAGGTAGACAAGTCTCCTGGCCCTGATGAAATGCATCCCAGGGTACTAAATGAGGTGATGGGGAAAATAGCAAATGCACTAGTAATTATTTACGAAAATTCACTGGACTCTGGGGTGGTTCCCGCAGATTGGAAAACAGCCAATGTGACGCCACTGTTTAAAAAAGGAAGTAGACAAAAAGCAGGCAACTATAGGCCAGTTAGCTTAACTTCGGTAGTCAGGTAAATACTTGAATCTATTATTAAGGAAGAAGTAGCAAGCCATCTGGGTATAAATTGTCCCATTGGGAACACCCAGCATGGGTTCATGAAGGGTAGGGCATGTTTAACTAATTTGGTGGAATTCTTTGAGGACATTACTTGCATGGCGGACAATGGGGAACCTGTGGATGTGGTGTATCTGGATTTCCAGAAGGCATTTGACAAAGTGCCACACCAAAGGCTGCTACATAAGATAAAGTTGCACGGTATTACGGGTAATGTATTGGCATGGATAGAGGATTGGTTGACCAGTAGAAAGCAAAGAGTAGGGGTAAATGGGTGTTTTTCTGGTTGGCAGTCAGTGGCTCGTGGTGTGCCTCAGGGATCAGTGTTGGGACCGCAATTGTTTACAATTTACATAGATGATTTGGAGTTGGGGACTAAGTGTGGTGTGTCAAAATTTGCAGATGACACTAAGGTGAGTGGTAGATCAAAGTGTGCAGAAGGCACTGAAAGTCTGCAAAGGGATATAGATAGTCTAAATGAGTGGGCAAAGGTCTGGCAGATGGAGTACAATGTTGATAAGTGTGAGGTTACCCATTTTGGTAGGAATAACAGCAAAATGGACTATGTTTTAAATGGTGAAAAATTGCAGCACGCTGCTGTGCAGAGGAACTTGGGTATCCTTGTGCATACATCACTAAAAGTAGGATTGCAGGTGCAGCAGGTAATTAAAAAGGCAAATGAAATTTTGTCTGCCATTGCTAGAGGGATGGAGTTTAAAAACAGGGAGGTTATGCTGCAGCTGTATAGGGTCCAGGTGAGGCCACACCTGGAGTACTGTGTGCAGTTTTGGCCTCCTTACTTGAGAAGAGATATACTAGCACTGGAGGGGGTGCAGAGGACATTCACTCGGCTGATTCCAGAGTTGAGAGGGTTGGATTATGAGGAGAGACTGAGTAGACTGGGATTATACTCATTGGAATTCAGAAGAATGAGGGGAGATCTTATAGAAACATATAAGATTATGAAGAGAATAGATAAGGTGGAGACAGGGAGGTTGTTTCCGCTAGCAGGTGAAACTAGGACTGGAGAGCATCGCCTCAAAATAAAGGGAAGCAGATGTAGGACTGAGGGCAGGAGGAACCTCTTCACCCAAAGGGTTGTGCATCTGTGGAATTCCCTGCCCAGTGAAGCGGTTGAAGCTACCTCGCTGAATGTTTTGAAGGCAAGGCTAGATAAATTTTTGAACAGTAAAGGAATTAAGGGTTATGGTGAATGGGCGGGTAAGTGGAGCTGAGTCTCAAAAAGATCAGCCATAATCTTATTAAATGGCAGGGCAGGCTCAAGGGGCCAGATGGCCTACTCCTGCTCCTAGTTCTTATGTTTTTATCCAGCCTTTCCTTTTAAATGAAACCTTCCATACCCAGCAACATCCTGGTAAATCTCTTCTGGACCCTCTCCAGCTTGATAATACCCTCCCTAAAATGGGCTACCAGAACTGCACACAGTATTCCAGAAGAGACCTCACCAAAGTCAGCGATACCTCCTCTGAAAAGAGGAGTAAACGTCGCACTAG
Organism: Ginglymostoma cirratum; assembly: GCA_024137785.1. Lineage (NCBI taxonomy): Eukaryota > Metazoa > Chordata > Chondrichthyes > Orectolobiformes > Ginglymostomatidae > Ginglymostoma > Ginglymostoma cirratum. The sequence continues at coordinate 3,410,354 of JAHRHZ010000251.1, forward strand.
CTTTATTTATCAGTTTTGTTTGAGTCAACAATACCTACACGACCAGTGGCAGTTTAATTTGTTTAGCCACTTTCTCAAATGAGACATAAAAAGCTTCTGTGACCTTCTCGAACCTAAGCATTGCTTGGACGAATATAAATAGATTCCCACCAGGTCTTTGGCTACAATGGGTTCACGCTTCAACACTATCCTTATCATTATTCTGACCTTACCTTTACCTCCTCCATTTTTAGTTAACTTTCACTTTTCAGTTCGAACTTCTGAAGTTCAAAAGTTTTCTCTTTCTCTCTTTATCTGCTCATACTATCCTTTCTTTTTCTTTTGCCTCTAATTAAGCTGCTTCATTTGCAATTGAATTTTAGCCATTTCCAGTTATTCCGATTGCATTCCTGGCAAATGTAAATGCTGAGCTATTGCGGCAATTATCTTCCCTTTCCTTGTGGGCATAGGCTACCTCAACTTCAACTTGCTTGCCAATTGGAAAAGCTTTGCTGTACCACCTTCTGTAAATGATCCAAGTGACTTCTTCCACACCCAGGAAACTCTTCGCCGCCAAAGGAGCCATTATTACACAGGGCACACCCTATTTAAACCAAAAGAATGCAACACCCTAAAGAGTTTTTTTTAGCTGGCTTCACAGTGCCAGGGACCCAGGTTTGAATTAAGCCTCAGGTGATGTCAGCGTAGAGTTTGACCATTCTCCCTTTTTCTGTCTTGTTTTCTGCTGGGTGCTTCAGTTTCCTCTCACAGTCCTAGATATGTAGTTTAATGTAGGGGTTACGGGGACAGGGTAGGATGCTCTTTGGAGGGTCAAAGCAGACTTAATGGGCCAAATGGCTAACTTATGCCCTGTATGGATTCTCTGATTGATTAGATCAGCTCACCTCATTTTTATGCAGCTCTCAATTCTCTCCTCCTTCCCCTAGAAACTGAATGTGCCAATTCCCACTGAAGGTTAGAACAGTCACCTAGAAGCAAAAATTGGCTGCTTGCTTCTCAAGGGCCTTCAGATAACTCTGTCATAGAATCATACATTACAGAAGAAGTACTTGCATTAAGTCTATTAAGTCCATTAAGACTACACCAACAATGCTACGCTAATCTGCAGTCATTCCATATTTCAGTGCATGGCTCATATCCTTGACTGATATGAGATGTAAATTGCTTATCCAAGTACTTTTTAAAGGTTGTGAGGTTTCTGTCTTAGTTACCCTCCCAGGTAGTGTATTCCAGATTCCATCATCCTCTTCGTGAAAAAAGGTTTTCCTTAAATCTCCTCTTAACCTCCTATCTTTCACCTTATAATTATGGCCCTTTGTTATTGACCCTTCAACTAAGAGGAACAGCTGCTTTCTATCCACCCTGTCCATCCCCTCATAATTATATTCAATACAATCAAGTTCCCTCTCAGCCGTCTCTGCTGTAAAGAAAACAACCTGTTTTTCTGTTCTTCAGAACAATGTCCCTGTGGGCTTCTTGGATGTTGCCTCTTCCACTCTTTGTCTGTGCAAGTCAACATCACAAAGCCACCAGCCTGATTACATCATCAACTCATGCTTAAAATCAGCCCTTCAGGATTTCACTTTGGCGCTCAGGAGCAGTTATGAGTTTCATGCTTGTGCCAGGTCCCTTTGTGCTGTGGGAGACTTCGGAGGGTTACACTGCAGTTAAGTTAATAGTTACCTAATCTAAGCCCTGGGAAATTAGTAAATTGATCTCCCACGTGACCAGTCACCCCCTAACAATACCTTCCCAGATCCCTACATCACCAAGACCTGACCCAACATGCACCCCTTCCTATGCCTGATATAATGATCTCCCTACCAGTGGACTCTGACACATCCCTTTGCCACTCAAAGCCTAATACTTTCCTTTTCTTCACCACTGGATCCATTCATCTCATCAGTGCTTTTGACACTTCCTTCTTGTTTGCCCACCGCCAGACCCAATCTCCCATTTACCCCAATGCTCTGACACCTGCCCCTTGCCCTACTGGGACCCAAAAACAACCCTGCTGCTGTGTCATATCTGGAACACCCTCTTTGTCTTGTTTGTTAAAAGACAACATATTTCCTCCTACCATTTCAAAACCTGATAACCATTCACCCTGTACATTAAGCACTCCATCACTCAACTGCCACTCTACATACCTGGCACCCTAACCAGATGGTTGTGTTATGTACAAAAACAAAGTTGCTGGGAAAGCTCAGCAGGTCTGGCAGCATCTGTGAAGGGAAAAAACAGAGTTAACGTTTCGGGTCCGGTGACCCTTCCTCAGAACTGATGGTGGCTGTGAAAACGTCAGTTTATATGCAGAGAATAGGAGGTGGGTGGGGTAGGGAGTAAACCATAGGATAGAGCCCAAAGAGAGAGAAAGACAGTTAAGTTGTGTTATGTACGTAGCACTTTATCAGCTTCTAAGGAAAGGTGTTTGTGCTGTTGGGCATTTAAATAACAGAATACGACAAATACTGGCATGATAAAGAAGGCAAGGCATGCCTTCCCCTGATAAGCCTGCACTACAAAGTGACCTGTTAGATTTAAGATACACTCCACATTTCTGAAGCAGCTTTGATTACCAGATATGTGGCACTTTGTTTTAAGGGGAAAAAAATGTAGGAACGGAGTGACAATCTGACGGTGTTTGTGACTCCTTGGAAAATCCAGCTTAATGTTAGATAAACCATTTTGAAGGTTGGATGGGGTATAGGGAACCAAGAATGAATTCTGTAGTGATTGGAATGAGGTCAGCCAGGTGGATCTCAGAGAAATTGAGTTCCCAGATTGGGGCAGTTAACCTTGTCTAATCAGGAAGCCCTGGCTGACAGATTTAAACAGGAGAGTCAAAGGTTCTGCTCACTCTAGGAACCAGAAATAGTTGGACCAGTGTTAAATTCTATGCGCTTGTAAATAAAAAGTGACTGGTGACAGGATAACGGCCTTTGTGGAGTTATTTCAGTGGTGACAAGAGTGGGATACACCTCCAAAGAAATTTGCTTGCATCAGTCATCTTTGAGTTGCAGTAAGCATTTCTGGCATCATGCGGCTATTTGGGAAACTTGATTGTTTGATTCTGCCATTGAAGACTGTGCCCAGTATGTAGAAAAAATACATTATTTTTTTCCAGGCAAAAGATATTGGGGCAGATGAAAAGCAGTGAGTAATTTTCCTGTCAGCTTGTGGACCCAAAGCTTTTTTGGTTGTTAGGTGCCTAATGTTTCCTGAGGCACCAGATGTTAAAACCTTTCAAGAGTTGATGGATTTAGATAAAGAATACTACAACCCCAAGCCCCCTCTAATTCTGAGACGCTATTGGTTTTACTTGGCAGTTTGAGAGTGCGGAAAATCCATGTCGGGAATTATGATGACGTTAAGACAACTGACAGTAGCATGTGACTTTGGTTTAATCCCAAATGAGATGTTGAGAGCTCGTTTGGTATGTTGTATTAATGGTGTAACAATGTAAAGGCACCTACTAGCTGAAGCCAACTAGACTTCAAACAGGCATATAACTGTCTTTGTCATTACAAAAAGGAACAAGTGGAGCATATGAGTTATAGGGGAAGGGTCACTGGACGTGAAACATTCACTTTAATTTTTCTTCACAAATGTTGAGCATTTCCAGCAACGTCTGTTTTTGTGCATATGAGTTACAGGGTATCCCGATGGAACTGGATACCATTGCCAGACTGACTGAGCTTGAGGAACACCACTTGAGTGAAGGTAATTACATAGCCTCACTCAGGACATATCCTGAACAAAGAAATTATACACCAGCCCACAGCAAAACCCCAAAACAAAGCCAAGTCTTGGCCAAACGGATAACATTTTCTTCAGGGTCTGAGCCAGCAGGCTATTTTAGTTACTGCAGACACAAGACAGCAAAAGAATCCCACTAGGCCTGAATTGAGTAAGAGAACTCATAGGATGGTATCCAGGACAGTGCATACCCTGGAAAGTCCACCTACGGCTGGGTTGTAACAGTTAAATTAAATTACAAAGCAATATCCAAATCAGAAGCAATCCAAATTAAATGTCTAGTTAACAAGCATGAGGCTGGATGAACACAGCAGGTCAAGCAGCATCATAGGAGCCGGAAAACTTGACGTTTTGGGCCTAAACCCTTCATCAGAAATGGGGGAGGGGAAGAGGGTTCTGAAATAAATAGGGAGGGGGAGGCGGACAGAAGATGGATAGAGGAGAGGATAGGTGGAGAGGAGGCAGACAGGTCGAAGAGGCGGGGATGGATCCAGTAAAGGTGAGTGTAGGTGGGGAGGTAGGGAGGAGATAGGTCAGTCCAGGGAGGGCGGACAGGTCAAGGGGGGGCAGGATGATGTTAGTAGATAGGAGATGGGGGTGGGGTTTGAGGTGGGTGGAGGGGATAGGTGAGAGGAAGGACAGGTTAGGGAGGCGGGGACGAGCTAGGCTGGTTTTGGGATGCGGTTGCGGGGAGGGGAGATTTTGAAGCTTGTGAAATCCACATTGATACCATTGGGCTGCAGGGTTCCCAGGCTGAATGTGATTTGCTGTTCCTGCAGCCTTCGGGTGGCATCATTTATCTGGATGACACGCTCATAACCTGGAAGACCAATAATTAGCATTAGGAGAACTTGGACACAGTGGTTAAACATTTCTCCAAGGCAGGTGCATGCCTTAGAATGGAAAAATGTGTGTTTCAGGCACCCCAAGTGATCTACTTGGACTACAGGGTTGACAAGATGAGTTACACCCATTGGAAGATAATATGAGGGCATTCACGGTGGCCCAGCTCCCATGCCTGTACTGGAGCTTAGGTCCTTCCTTGCATTAGTGAATTATTACAAACAATTCATATGTAACCTGGCGAGCATTGTTTGCTATACACGGACTCTCTGAAGTATTAGTCACAGATAACAGATCATTGTTTACCAGTAGGGAATTTGAGTATTGCCTAAAGTTGAATGACACTCGACATGCAAGGACAGCTCCATAACATCAATTGTCCAATGGTCTCGTGGAAAGAGCAGTCCAAACTTTGAAGGCAGGCTTAAGGAAGCAACCTACAACTTCATTGGATACCAAACTGTCCTGGTTCCTCTTTGATTATAGGACTACCTGTCACGCAACTGTAGAGACAGCTCCAGCTGATTTGCTAATGTAGAGAAGACTCCACACCAGATTAAACTTGAATTTCCCAGACTTTGGGGGAAAGGTAAAGTGGCATCAGGAATGCCAGTGCAAGACACAAGACTCTAAGCGAGAAATAACAAGGTGTAGAGCTGGATGAACACAGCAGGCCAAGCAGCTTCAGAAGAGCAGGAAAGCTGACATTTCGGGTCTGGACCCTTCTTCAGAAGAAGGGTCC